>OZ035962.1:110604233-111124233 GCA_964034945.1 Chrysopilus asiliformis | reverse complement strand
GTTAAGAGAGGGCGTCGTTGCAGGCGCAAGGAGAGATCGATTTACTTCACATTTTTGCACCACACACAATCGCCATTCGAATTGGTGTCGGAAAAGTCTGAAAATGGCGAATCAAATATGCTGTGTGAGTTGAAAAACTTCATGTTCAGATGGGGTGTTTGTTCTTAGGTGGACTATTTTTTTTTGTTTTTTGAGATTGCGCTGTCTTACCTGTGGCAGTTGAGACGTAAGCGGCCCATAGTATGGCGAAATGTATAATAAAATGCAATTTGGCTCGATGTCTTTGGTTAACTGGTGACGTAATTAGGAGCACGAAACTCACGGATGATGAGCGCGGCAACCTTAGTTAGTTTCAGGTACTTTAACTTTGAAGTTGAAGCCAATCTTTTGTCCATGCATCTTACAGGTATCTCGTTAGCTAGCACACAAGACATGGTAGAGAGACAGGTATGAACGTGATTTCAGGTGAGGATTGAATCACTCACACACATCGATATTTTAGATCTCACGGCAAATAGCGGCTGAACGTCATTCGAAGAGACTGCATAATTTTTTTCTTTCGTTTTTGCCGGGTTTCACCTCAAGATTTCTGCTTCCGCAATTTCCGCATTTAAACGAGCCGTTGTACTGCAGTACAGACGGAACCGGGGAAATTAACAGACAATCAACAAGAAGTCAGAAAACAAACTGTCGAAGATTAAATTTATAGAAAAAAAAGTGCATCATGAGCGCGGCGGCATTAGACGTTATAGCATTGAATAGCGGCATATTTGTACGGATGTAGAAAGCTTTTTAATTATAGCAAACTTAAAAAAATTGTTGAAAAACGCACAGGTATGTGCAGAGGAGACACGGTTAGTATACGAATTGACAGCTGAGCCGAATGGAGCCGGGAAGATCTGCCGCTGTAGTTCACCTGTACGGTACAAATTTTATGTATTTAAAGAGCTGTCAATGAAATACGTCACATTTTTAGGGGAGCGGGGGGTGTGCGATGTAGGCGATACTAAATTCCATAAAAAAAATCGACAAAAAGGCATGACGGTGGCGGGTGAGGGGGTTCGAAAGGTCAAAAATTGGCGTGACGTATTTTATGGACGGGCCCCTAGGACAAGTATTTTATTAAAAAGAAATACTAAGCAAACACACGACTCAGGAAGATAAGCGGCCATCAAACAGAAGCTTTTCCAAGAACCAATTTAAGGCGATTCTACACTATTATAACAAATATTATAGTACGTAAATTGAGATGCCTAATCATTACGACCCGTAAAAAAGCAGAAAATCCATTTCAGGGTAAGCTTTACTCGTTCGACAACGCTTAACAATGCAAGGCCTTTCACTTAAAGTGAGACAGCCTACACCATCTGATGCCGTGCAAAAGATAAAGTCAGCATGAGGTGGCGTCGACTGGAATTATGGAGTGATGGCAATGACGTCGTGACGTCGTTGTAAAAATGCCCCATAATTGAAATGCGCTGCCACAGAATTGAAAAATGCTTTTGACTCCGCCAAGTCGGTTGACAAATCTTGGACTGGAATTCTGTTTAATTGTCGTTTTTTCTTCTATCGTCGACCGATTTATTTGCCATGCCTTGTGCTAGGCGGTTTTGTGATGTGGAGGCACCATTTTTGGGGCAAAAAGTTGGGCAATAGTCGCGTTGCTGACTGGCTAACTTGCCGACGATTCTATTTTGGCGAATGTGTGTCCATGCAGCCGTAACTAATGCTCAATTTTCTCGTGCAAAAAAAAAGTCAACTTTGAAGACTTTCGACTTTTCGGCCATCCATACCTCCTTCGCCGTAATAATTTTTCTTTGATCGATGATGTTGTGTCGTTTTCGTAGTTGCCAGGAGATCTCCTTTTTTGTCTCGTAGTTGATGTTTGAGTCAATCACAAAATTTCACAAAAAATTGGTGATTTTTGTTCGCATAAATTCTTAAAATATCCCAAATCGATAATAAAATCGGTGAGAAATTTATCACAGATTGTTTACACCAGAATTGTTTATCATGGGAATGTTACCATGCAATTGGGGAATTTCTACCCTCAAAAATCCTTGATAAGAAGCGATTCTTATCGACGCAAGTGACCATTAATAAATTAATCAGTTAAATAGCCTCTAATCGATGTAATCGTAAAATACCTAGGAGAAAAAAATAGCCTACGGAATAATAAGGTCGAGAACCGCAAAGCAGTTATGGCTGGAGCAGCTAATGAAGATGTGAGGTGCGATAAACTTTAATGACCTCCTGGTCGAAGGTCAATTCAATGGAATTGAATGTCAAAGTGTGGCATACAGGTGCATAATTGGATACCAGATTGAATGTTAAAGATGTGTGGGCGGTATGGATTTTAGAAGAATCACTTTTATACAAAACAACTTTTGCTGTTTTTCAGTTTTTATTAGTATTTATAATTTTAATTATTTTATTATTAAAAATTCTCTGTCATCTGCTTGCGTTATGCTTGTTTATATTATCTATGCTTAAAAGCTCTAGATCTATTCTAGATTATAATTTAGCAATATGTACAATATGTATTAGCTTCGTGGTCCAACATTACTTCTGCGTGCGCCTCATTTTCCTCGGCATTCTTCGGCCTTGGTCCTGATTTTCCTCGGCATTCTTCGGCCTTGGTCCTGATTTTCCTCGGCATTCTTCGGCCTTGGTCCTCATTTTCCTCGGCATTCTTCGGCCTTGGGTACTACTATTTAAATCTGTACAGCTTATAGGGAAACTGTTCCCGGGTTGATTTTAGTGAGCATAACATTTCCTTGAGAAATGACCTCTCGAATGGTGAAAACTGCATTCAAATCTCTTCAAAATTTCAGGAGATAGCAGGAGAGGGGTATACAGGGAGGAGAGTGGGAGGGGTTTGTATTTTTTACTTTTCTCCGTTAAGTATTGTATTCATCTCGGAGGCCTACTCGAGGTCGGGGGGTAGATAGAAACTTTCTGATCAGTACGAAATCCATTCCAGGCAAAATTATGAGGATGTTCGTGCATTTGTCAGTCAGTCAGTCTGTCTGTCTGTCTGTCTGTCTGTCTGTCTGCCTGTCTGTCAGTCTGTCTATCAGTCTGTCTGTCAGTCTGTCAGTCTGTCAGTCTGTCTATCAGTCTGTCTGTCTGTCAGTCTGTCTGTTGCCTGTCTGTCTCTCTGTCGGTCCGTTTACGTATCTTAAATAACTTGAGAACGGTGACTGTAACGGTAATTTTAACGGTAATTTTAACGGTAATTTTAATGGTAATTTTAACGGTAATTTTAACGGTAACTATAACGGGTACCTCCCATACAATTTTTTTTTTTGAAAAAAACAAATTTTTGAAAATTTCTCGGAAACTTCGATTTTGAGAGAAAAATCCATCTAACCAAATTAAAATAAAATAAAATTTCCTGCATTTTTTCCTTTGACGGTTTTTACGTATCTTTAACGGTTCTCAAGATATTTGAAAAAATATTATTTTTTTTTTACATATTTTTGCAGAGGAAAGTTCTGCGTTGATCACAACCGATATTTTTTCTATATTTTAGCCGCCACACTTTCAACAGTTTCGGCATTTGTTTTTTGCACATTTCACCCTAATTTGGTTACCTAATTTTAAGGTTACTAATAGCCAGCCTAAAGGTTAACCCGCATTGCGGAAAATTTGACATAAAAATTTAATTCGTGTAGAATTCACCAAAAATAACCTATAATTATGTATATTTCTCATATTTATGTAAATTTTAAATTTTTTTTATGTAATTAAAAAATATATAGATACATTTGAATATCTTTAATCTGTCACTATGACGAAATATATTTGTGATGTGTTTCATTCCATTCCATTCGAAATGGAAAAGAAATTCCTCATTGGATTTCTGAAATTATAAATTTCCATTTTTATCAAACCAACTTCTCATCGGGCCGACGAAAACTTATGATAAAAATATGAATAACTAAGTAAAAAAAAAAACCTTTATTTTATTAATGGCATAAACAACAAACAGGTGAAGTAGCTCTAGAAAAATGATAGTGGAAACAAAAATAACCCATTGAAAACTTTATTACCAGCTAGAGGCTACTAACTATAATATTATTGGCCGGATTGTGTTGGATCGCCTTTCACTTAATTTCAGTAAGAGCTTTTTTTTCGGTGTGGATTTCACAAAAAAAAAAGAAAAAATTGGTAAAATTGGCCCGTGTGACTTGATCGAGTGGATCAGGCATGCCCAAAACAATATGGCCGCTGCCATTAAACTTTTTTTCTGTTGCCGTGCCGCCGGTCTGACAATGATTGAATCGTTGATCTTCTGTTTAAGGAAGTAATAATTTCTAAATTACAGTTTTTCACTGTCGGTTACCTAATTTTGATTGGTTTTGAATACTTACCAATTGTCTGCCATTTTGAATTACACGTAATTTGACAAATCTCTGTATTATGTTAAATTTTCAGTTATTTTGGCATAAAATCTCACGATTGCGCATAAAATTGCAACGGATCTTCTCACTTTACTTGATTTCGATCTGAATTCAAAAGCCGATCATAAAATCTAGAGAAACGCAAACGGAAAATGAGTAAAGAAGAAAACAAACTCACGATCAGTGATCGCATCAGCTGTTGATCGGCCGAAAAGTTTATATCTTCGTTTCATTTCTTTTGAATTGTTTTTTTTTCTTCTTTCCACATTTCGTTTCTGTTGCCCCCCACACACAAAATTTGCTGGTGGTTTTATGGCCGACTCCATCTCCTATATCGAAAATAAAACGGCGATCGTCCGACCTTGCATTCAAGAACGAACAAACGGAGCTTTTCGAATTCGACTTCACATAACCAAGAAACAGCATAAATAAGAAGAAGAAATTCATAAAATTGATGCTAAGACGCACGCATACATTTACGTTAATTCCACACACACACACATTAGCAATTTCTAATTTGACATGAACAGATGATTGTGGTGTGCATAGCTTGTGCGGACTGAGAAGATCAAAGGGTAGAGATGGGGAAGTCCGTGGTGACAGCTCTTGAAGACTGCTTTAAAATCAAGATTGGGGCAGACCAGATTTCTTTTGAGGTCACAAAGAGACACAAACCATTCTTCGGCTCAACATTAACGTTTTTTTTTTCAGTTAAATTATTATTTTCCAATTGAAATATTTCACTTGAAAAATGCTGAATTTATTGTAAATGTGGATGCAATAATTGCAGACATCCTTGGGCTAAAAATTTGTATCAACTGAAGCTAAATTATAACCGATTTTTTAAATGGATATTAACTTGGTTTCAAAATCAAAGCAATTTAATCCACAATCGAAATGATTTTGTGTTTATGGTGGCTGTTGAGTGAATAAAATCTTTCTTGCACAGCAAATTGGCATATTTTGTTGACACTGGAGTATATATTTTTTACCAAGGCTGGGAGTCGGTACCTCAACCTTCGATTCCCATTCCTGAAATTTGAGAATATCCGACTCCTGAAAGTTTAAAAGATCAGCTCCGACTCCCAAAGCAAAAATTTTATCCCGACTCCGACTCCTCGACTTGTAGGGAAATCCCGTTTATTTGAAAATTTGTATTTGTTTTGTAGTCCACATTAGACCTTTGATACATCAAGTTTTCTTAAGTTTGCACATCAAATTTGTCCAAATTTTTTAGCAGTTTTTTTTATGATAAATTTGATTTTTTACTTTCTTATACGAAATACGTAGTAAAGGGTGTTTTTTTAGACCTGTGGTTTTCAAGAAGAAATAAAACGCATATAATTTAATGTTATGGCCAAGAGTTTAGCTTTATTATAAAGATAAGGGTTTGCCATTATGTTTTAAAAATGATTTCGGGCAAGTGGCCGCCGCGGCTGGCTCGAATAAATTCCAGCCGAGAGGCCCAATTTTCGACCACTTTTTGCAGCAATTGGGGCCGTATGTCAGCAATAACGCGCCGAATATTCTTTTCCAAGGCGTCAATCGTCTCGGGCTTATCTGCGTAGACAAGCGACTTCACATAACCCCACAAAAAATAGTCCAGCGGTGTTAAATCGCACGATCTTGGAGGCCACGCCACCACAGGCCCACGACGCGAGATAATGCGCTCACCAAAAGTTTCCTTCAATAAATTGATTGTTTCGTTGGCTGTATGGTATGTAGCGCCGTCTTGTTGGAACCAAAGGTCGTCCACATCAACATCCTCCAATTCAGGCACGAAAAAGTCATTAATCATGGCTCTATAGCGTTCCCCATTGACTGTAACATTATGGCCGGCTTCATTTTTGAAGCAATATGGACCAATGATTCCATTTGCCCATAGAGCACACCAAACAGTGACTTTTTGAGGATGTAACGGCGTCTGAAGAATGGCTTGCGGATTACCATCCCTCCAAATGCGACAATTTTGCTTATTGACGTACCCATTCAACCAAAAGTGAGCTTCATCGCTGAACAAAATTTTCTTGTGAAAATCGGGATCGGTGGCCATCTCGTTTTGGGCCCATTCACCGAACGTGCGACGCGCTTGATGGTCGTTTGACGAAATGGCAAACCAAACTGAGCATAAATCAAGTGACAACTGTCAAAAAGACCAACTCCGAAAAAAGTAGTGCCAGATTGAAAACCACACGTCTAAAAAAAAACACCCTTTATAATAAAATTTTGTGATGATCAAAAATTTGTTAGTTTTGCTTAAAACACATTTGCCGAGCACTTCCGAGCAGAGATGCAAACCAAAAGTTTTTAACTGTTTCGGTTCAATTGTGAATTGGATTTCTGAATTTTGGTTTTGGTTCCCAAAGTTTAAAAAATTGGGTCTGGTTTTTGTTCTGGTTTCTAATATTTCACAATTCAGTTCTGGTGTTGGTTCCTAAAATTTCAAAATTTGTTTCTGGTTTTGGTTTCTAATATTTTAGTTCCTCATCATCATCATCATCGGCGCTACAGTTCTCGAAGAGCCTGAGCCTCCTCAATTGAGGTTTCATAACCATTTCTTCCCTGCTTCGCACCTACAGTTTTTACATGAATTGGTTTCTAAAATTTCAAAAATTTAGTTATAGTTTTGATTTCCAAAATTGCAAAAATTTAATTTGGTTCAGAAACTTGAATGGTTTAGTGGTTTTTTGGTTCCTGCAGAGGACTATTAGAAGGTTTTGGCACAAGATTAACATAAAAAAATGCTAGAAAAACCGATTTGCATCTCTGCTTCAGAGTCGATTGGAGTTATATTACAAAAATGTCTTTCTTTCTGTTAGTCTGTCCGTCTGTGTATAAGATTTTTCAAAAACTACTTGAGCTAGAGTCGTAAAATTTTACCAGTTCTGAATGTGACGATCCTATCAACTTTTGCTTGTAAATCCATCAACTTTAGCTCCGAAATTACGCAGTTTTCAGTAGTCTTATTTCTGACAAAAGTTGAAGACATTTCCCACAATTTTGCGGTAAAAATCGTAGCCTTTTTACTATATTTTACCGTTATTTGGATATTTTCATTAAAGATTTTTGCGAATTCCTTTCAAATTAACGATTTTTTGAGTAAAAAATACAATTACAGGAAAAGTTAAAGATATTAAACTGTTCTACATTTTGGCGTTTCACTGTAAATCGATATCTTTGACCGTTATCGAGATATTTCAGATTTTGTAAAAAAAATGTCATATTCTTTTCTAAACTATTGGTTTAATTCGTCCCAACGAATCCGTTATTGTGTAAACTGCGCAACAACTTAGATTTTGTATAAGAAAATCATGTCCTGTTCACATCAGATATTTGGTTTTAAAAATATTTCTCATGTGCTATTAATTTCAAATCAATATAGTGATATTTTCTGGTGACGAAATCTATTTCCGAAACACCACAAAATCGTTATCACTTTTAGTCGGTTTTTGTGGTATTTTCATATGAAATTTGAAATTGATGGCACAAAAGCAAATAGAAAACAAGTCAACATTTTTGAGTTGATAAGATTTCGAAGTCTAATTGCAACAATTCTGATTAATTACAAAAAATTTACCCACATTTGTTTTTTTTTTTAAATAAAAGCCAAGGGTGGTGATGTTTTTATTTGTAGCTTAAACTCATTATTTTATTCTTGATAATTTTAATGGAAATATTTTTAATTTTTTGTCGGTTTCTAATTGAAAAATATTTATTGACTTTCATGGGATGTTTAGATTTTGCAATGACTTTCTAAAAAAAAAAACCCAAATTTAATTCAATTTTTTCTGCCTCTTTGAATTACGCAATTCTACTGCGCATTAAAATGATATGAAATCAGATATTGGTTGTAATCGTATAAAAGTTTTGTAAGAAAACTGCAAATTTCTTGCATTGAAAAATGACTAAAAAACTCTTTTTTTTTTTTTTTGGTTTTCGAAAATATAAATAATAAACAACTTTAATCTGATTGTGAGTCATCCCAGGTCAAAATGTTTTCAACAAGACTGTTTTTGTTTTTCGAAAAGAAAAATATTTTAATAAACATATTTTTTTAAAACTCGTTCAAAGTTTTTCCAGAGATATCAGAAGTGGTTGATTTTTAGCTAAGTTTGGAGTTTTTTTTTCAGGTGCGAAGGAAAATAGTTGCGGGTAATTTGAAACAATCAACTTTCTTAGCGCAGGCGCGCACCGAATTCGCAAGTATATAGAATGGTGCGAAAGTGGCGATTCGAGTTATTAAAAACCGTCAAAACTAGTATTTCAACGTTCGTTGATATAGGTTTAAGTAGTAACTATAAGTAAGTAGAAATATACTTTGATGGGAGCCCCCGTGTTTGTTTTTAAGCGTTTCAAAAACCCAAATTGATACTTTAACCCTTAAAGGCTTGGTGGTACACGCGATGTACCACCTTTTTTGTAACAAATACTGCACGGTGGTATCAAAATTGTACCACCAATTAAACCGTCTTTCATTGCCGTATGATACTTTAAAATTGTACCACTAAAAAAATTAAAAAAAAATTTTTTTTTCGAGTGCCGGAAGGATGAAAATATTGGGTTAACACGTTCACGCCGGCGCGTACCACTAGTGGCCCGCACTAGACTGTCTCATCGGACGGCGCGGCGTACCACCGGTGGCCCGCATTTGATTGTGCTATTAGACGGTACGTAACACCAAATAGATCTTTAACACTTTGACTGCCGAAAAAGAAGACCTGAGAGTCGAAACGAGAGACACAATTTTAATTTTAATATTTTGTCAATGCTGCATAATACCCTCGATCCCCTCCGATAGAGCGAAAAGATTTAAGCGCCGCCGCCAATGTGCGAGGAGCATGAATTACAGCGCCGGCGTGAACGTGTTAATGCCATTTCTATGCATGCCAACGAGGTGTGCGCCTGCACTTAAGTTTTCATTCGATTGTTTTTGTAATTGTCTCAACACCTGTTAATGTATTGTAATTTTCTCAAAATCTGTAAGGGCGAAAAGTTTTTTGAATATGATTGAACATAACTTTGGATAAAACTGGATTAAATTCCAACATGAGGAAGTGTGATCAAATCCCCTTAAGTACACACTCAAGAAAAACACAAAAGAAGCACAAAACAAGCACAAAGTTTGGGATCTTTGGTCCTTTTAAAATGTCTAACTCGAAACCTACTCGACCGATTAAACCGGAATTTCGGATCAGGTACCCTGTGCGGCAAAGGAAAAGAGGAAGGACGAAAAATTTATCACAAATCAAGTGCCGTCCTTGCCCGACCAAAAGGCTTTCTAAAAACCTGCTGGTTTCAAAGTTTTGTGTTTTTGAAAAGTTCGTGGTGGTAACCGAGTTATGCTTAATTCGATTCTTTTACATTAAGTAAACCAATCAAACCATTTCGAAAAGTCGTGGTTCTGCCGATTTTAACCCATTAAGGACTGAAGCCTTGAGATTTGACATTTCTGAGAGAAAACTTTGCTAGAGATTTGTATTGGGCCCAGAAATAAAAATCTGCAAAATTTTTTTTTTTTACTTTTGTTGGTGGTGGGGGGGGGGGGGGAGGTTCCTGTGACATATGACATATATGTAGGCTTTTTTTTTGAATATTGTCCCGGAAACAAAACCTTTGCTCTAGATTAGTGCTGTCTATCGTTGGGATTTCTTAACCACTAAAAAAATTGACCTCGAAAGCCAAAAGTTTTTGATTGTGGCGCAGTTTTCTGAGAAATTACTGCCCCATTTTGACACAAAAAGTTTTGTCGGCCTTTTGGTCATATGGCCGATCTACAACATACGTCACTGTAGTTTTGGTGTTGTCGGATACATCTCCGACCCCCTAGTCACACTTCGTTCCGATTGTTTGTTTAACCCGTTCGGTACATGTTTTTTTCTATGGGTGTTAAAGATTCTCTCTATACAAATTAATGATTTTTAAGCTATTAGTACTCATTTAAAAAAAAAAAAAAATTAAAAATTTTAATTTTTTTCAAATACGTCCACTGTAGTCCAGCTTTTTACTCAAAAAATCAAAATTGGGTCACAAATGCAATTAAAGGTGCACTGAATGAGAATAGATTGTTGAAAATAAATAAATGAGAAGTCAATTCAAATTTTTAACTGCGTTGCCATATGGCATCAAAATACCGAATGAGTTAAAGTTTAATACCATCGTTCTGAAGTTTATACCCATCGATTTTGCCCTTATTATCCTCCCTGCCACTTCCCCCTCCCCCCTTCCTCACAAATGGGATAATTTTTGTGATTTCCTCAAAAACGGCGTGTCGTATCGAAACATTTATTACGATAAAATGTATTTAGAATATTATTTTACATAACTTTACCATACATCAAAATCCAATCGGACCACTTCTTTCCTCCTGGCCAATATAAACGAAAACTTTTCGATCAAAATTCGGTACCAGTATTTGCCGATTGTCTGCCCCCTGGAAATTATAGCTTGTCTTTTGTTGTGCGTTGTATGAAACTAAAACCGTGCGAATTTGAATCGTAATCAAAAACTCCTGCGAAAAACGTTTTATGACTCGGTTTCCAATTCCTGTAAAATTGTCTACACCCCAAATCGAAATTCCAAGAAATTCGCCAAATTTTTTGATTCGATTGAAAAGACTTTCTGCCACAAAATCACCCGGCATCGCCAAATGATTAACATTGACCCACAATATATCATTTCGATGAGTAAATTTTCTTTTTTTAAAATCACTTTGAGTGATTAGCTATAAACTTGGCTCTGATTAACTTGTTAATTGATTTCTATTAACCGATTTGTCTTAATTTTACTTGCCCAATGCATCTAACGAGCGTCTTACATATGAAACTAAAACCACTTCAAGTTTTATCCCGCCTTTAAGTGAAATCTTGTCTGTCACAATTCCGTCCGTCTGTATCTTCAACTCAACGCACATTCGACACACGCATACACATCATCTCCCCTCGACACCACTTCACACATGCTGTGGAGCACATGGTGTTTTTCTGTTTAGGCGATCATATGTCATCAGAACGTCGCGCATCCATTTTTTTTTCGATGACTACTGATGCTGCTGTCAACTGCCAATCGAGTAGAAGGTCTGCGAGATGTCAGGAGATGATCAAATTCCAATGGTTTCTATTTTCGATCCGTCACTGTACTCGTAGGTGCGAAATCATTTTGCCGACGAGACGGATTAAATCTTCTAAGAATGCTGGGAAATGCTATCCCAACCGATGTAAACATATTAAGGAGTGAGGGACATTTTTGGCATTTCTCGATATGACAGTTGTGTTAAGAAAAGGGCATTTTATCCAAAATTACCCCAAAGTTTAGCAAACTCGCAAACGACAATTACCCAAAAGTTTACAATATGGCTGTCGGTTTTGCTTAAAATTTTTGGCCCGACAAAATCGAATTGTAACAGTTGTGTGGGTGTGTTTCGCATTTGAATTATGGACGACTGGCAGTTTATTTTCGTAGATGCATTTGGGATGAGACGGGGCCAAGCCATTTTTAAAAATAGACAACACCGGGCCGACTGGAATTTCATTGGTGAAAGCGTGGGCAATCTAAAATACACCGTCGCCATATCGCGGTGCAAATAAATGAATTTATGGGCGATGCTCAATGATGAGGGGAGTTTTTCCCGAAAATGTGATTTAATTTTTAATTATTGTTAAATGAGACGAAGAGTTTTTTTTGCGATGCTCGCAATTGAAAATTATTGATGAAATTATTTTTGTTTCGGCGTTTTTTTTAGCATCGGAAATTATTATAATATTCTGGTGAATTTTCCTCATTCAAATATGTATTTAAAATGGGTTAATTTTCTTGAAATGAACTCCGCAGTATAAACAAGGGCTGTTTCTGCTGCTTAAAATCAGAATATCTGTTGATTGAGGTTAAATTTATTCGCTACTCTGAGCTGTAGGCGGTTGCTCTCTCCCCCCCATCCGATTTGGGGAAATAAAATAACATGGAATAAGGAACTGTTTTGAATTCTTGGTTTATTATTAATGGTTGGTCGGCTGACAGGGAATTCCTGGAATTATGACTTGTTCTATGTTGTCGGTCGTCTCCTTTATTTACATTTTTGAGATTCTTTTCGTCCGGGAGGAGATTATTGATACTTATTTGTATCCAAATTGTATCATTATTTTATAAATAAAGAGAAGTCGTGACGTTTTAGAAAATTCGCAATTGATGACACGGGATAGCATAATATTCTTACCTAATTAATTTGTTTTTAATCAAACACGTCAATAATCTATCGATTGTATTAAGTGGAAATTAATGAATTTTGGGTAAATTAAATGGAAATTTGTGTGAGGTTCAATTGTAGAATTTTCAGATTTTTGAAGGAAATTAAAACCTGCTATAGCTAATGTTACTTTTCCAAAAGTTGCTAGAAATCTACGAACGCGGATTCAAGTCAACTTTTTGACAAGTCAATTTTTTGACAAGTCAACTTTTTGACAAGTCAACTTTTTGACAAGTCAACTTTTTGACAAGTCAACTTTTTGACAATTCAACTTTTTGACAAGTCAACTTTTTGACAAGTCAACTTTTTGACAAGTCAACTCTGGACTGTAGCAGGCAAACGGAGTTATCCATTACACGGCATTACATCCTCGAAATACCTGTCTCAGGTCAACCCCTACAGCTCCTTACACAAGGACTAGATTGACTGTTATTTCTGGTGTACCAACTTGTAAGCTTTTTAGTCGCATTCTGTCAAATTTATTTGGTGGACAAATTCTGGTAAAACAGTTCAGTAGGCGAAATGTTAAAATATTGGGTTTAAATCGTCTAAAACCGTTTAGTAGGCGAAATGTTAAAAAAGAACGATCCAACTGTCTGCCTTGTCAAATCTACTCTTTTGTAATCTTTTGAATGTGCATTCCATGCAAAGTTCCTTGTCTCATAAAATATTAATCATTTATCGAAAGTGTAGTTTCCGCCATTTTAATTTTGTTCCCTGTCAAACCTGATATATCAGCGCTGTCTACAAAAATGGTATACCAGCACTGTCTTTAAGGTGCCGCTCCACATGAGAGTAAATGTCGGCGAGAACCTCTCGATAGCATCTACTCGCAAATGGACACGTCTCTGAGAGTCGCTCGCAGAAACTCGCAAAAACTCGCGAGCTAGTTTCTGCGAGCTTTCAAAAGACATACTACTCTCTAGTCGACAGGCCTCCACTGAACTGCCGTAGAGTAGCTCGCCAGATACGAACAGCGTTTGAATTTCGCTAGTAGCTCTCGAGAACTTGCCAAAGCAAGATGTCAAAAAAATCAAGATTTTGGCCTTGAAAAGAGAAAAATCGCCCAAAATTAACTCTCAAATGGACAACCACCTGCGAGTAACTCTCGAGAGTTTTTAAGAGTTACTCGCGTATTTACTCTCATGTGGAGCGCCACCTTTACCAGTAATATTGGTAAACCAGACTGACCCACACTAACTTTTTAGCAAACAGTTTTGCGGGTACAGCAGAAATAAAAGTCAATGTAGTCCCTGTGTTACACCCTACTTGCTGAAGGTTTGGTTTTCGAACTTCTCCCGTCACAGGTTGACACATTTTTACTTTTCCTAACGCAGGAAAACGCGCGTCTTAGCATAGGGTAAATTGTGCCTGTAGGAAGCAAATTACGCCGTATGCAACTTTTACTGCATTTTTCTGAGTGTAGCTAGAAAATATTTCTTGAAATCCATATTTTTGTTTCAAGTTTGAACCGGTGTTTATAATAGAATTTTAAAAACAACTTTGGTGAAAAAAAAAAACATTTTTAATCAGGTTATACTAATATTTGCTTAGAAAAAGCCAAAGAAGTTTATCACAATACTCAAGGGTTAATTAATCAAATCACATTTCAAAGGCAATGATCGTTAGTTGAGCGAGACTCGAGACGTAATTTAAAATATTTTCTGATCTGTTGTTACTTTTTTTTTTTACCGACAACAGTGCAAAAACAAAATGTTTATCTTTATTACTTGATAATGAGCAATTAACACGGATTCTCGGTTTTTTGTTTCAGGTATTTTAACCTTTTCGTGCACTTTGATGGTATGAAATTATATCCGTTTGCTAAAAGGTGTGTAGTCAGTGAATTTCCTTCAGGTAAACGGTAACATTTTCAAATCGACCGGTACTGTGGTGCTGCCACTGCTTCTTCATCTTCTTCTTCATTGCCGTCATAACCATTGAAATTCGTTCGAAATGACTTTAAACTGAAGTAAATAAAAGCTGATGACTGCAAGATTTTTAGATTGCCCACATAGCCAAGTATATCGTCGTCGTATTATAATAAGAAAGAGTTTTTCCATTGGGCTTTTATTGCGGTGGAATGTGATCTATGCCTGTGAATGGATGGATGAATGGATGGTAGGCAGGCATGGAGTTGTGGAATGGGCCAAGATGGAGCGAATACCTCAATTACCTGTAGTGCATGAAATATTTTCAGCAAAGAGCATAGTTAGCGCATATTATTACATACACTATAATATGCTCGGTCGGTGATTATACAAAAGTTGGTCTTCCTTGCCGTCGTACGTTCGTATACGATTTGAATGCGCTACGATGGTGGTGCTGGTGGTGGTGTTGCAAATGCCGAGGCAAAAGCAAAGCATTACGTGATTTGCATAAGTCGTCGATTAATATGTTTTCCCATTAAACCGAAACCAGTGAAAGGTGCATACAGCCATCATCGCATTGCTGCCAATGGGCAAATCTAAAACTCTATTCAGTGAATATTTACCTGGTTATAGTCCGGTATCTGCTCATATAATCGATGTACGTCAAAATTTACTTTTCATTATTATCAGTGTTGTGTGCTTCTGTTACAAACAATGAAATTTTTATTTCAGTTAATTGAACTGATATTTGATAGCTTCAATGGGTCTTTTTTGATTTTGAATGTCTCGAAAAACGAGGGTTTTCTTTAGGTCGTTTAATTTTACTTATTTTTGAGTTAAGAAAACATATTTTTCATCAGAAAAACTACTACTGCCAGGGGGGCAATCGTTGAATACGTTGTACGAGGATGGACCGAGTTTTGATCAAACAAAAATCCATTTGTTTAGGGGGATGGAGTGGAAGGATTGGGATTTTGGGGATTGGGGTGAAAGGAGCGATCCGGTGGGATTTTGGTGCATGGAAGAGTTATGTAAAATCATATTCTAAACACATTTCGCCTTAGCGCGATATTACACACGGCAACTTTCGGGCTTACTTAAGCCGATTTTCGGGACAAACGACTGCGGAGGGAAAAGTTGCCACTCGAAACCATGGCTTATCGACAATCTGCATACATGCAAAGCGTGTGAACCGGTTTGGAAAAAGTAGGAGGCAGAAATCATTTTCGTTCTGACCGCCAGCAGGTAAAGATCTTGGGAAGTATATGAGCAGCAGCAATTTCAATGGTTTGAGTTTACACACACATATGTAAACTTGTGTAGCATATGCAAACAGGATTGGCTTATTTAAGCCACAAATGTAAGCACATTGGCTTATTAAGCCCAAAAGTTGCCGGCTTACTTAAGCCAAGTGTAATACCGGACTTAGAAATTTTTCGATACGACTCAGCGTTTTTGACAAAATTGCAAAAAATGGAGAAAAGAACTTAGCCTTACTATTCACGAGAAACGACGGTTTTGCTGTTTGCCAGCGCTACTAAGTTATAAATCGTGTGAACCCTCTCAGTACGCTGCCTGCTGTTGCTATTTGCCAGCGCTACTAACCCAATATCTAGCAGCGCTGGCAAAACAGCGTCGTGTGACTGCCGCATAAGACATTTCAAGTCTCTAGCTTAATTCTTTCAAAAGCTATGGTGTTCACGGGCGGGCAAGCGGATGAACAAGCGAACGGACAGACAGGCAGAAATCACAATCTTTGCGATTTCCCAAAAAAGAAAAGTCTATGCGTTCGGTTGTAGCTATCAAAGAACGATGTTCCCCTGTAACTTTGAAGCCCCTTAACGGAGAACATTAACCCATTTCTTGCCAATGGTGCATTTTTGCACCAGTAACTTTGAGCAACTTTGAGCCTTTTTGTTACCACATAGGAGTCAAAGTTGCTATTATGGAATACAAATTGTGGCAAGAAATGGGTTAGACCAAATTGCGTTGGATTGCTTGAGATGGCACGCATGTTTTTAGCGATGTTTGCAGCTTGAGTTCCCCTCCTCTCTGACCCCTCATCTGCTATCTCGTAAACCAGTCGAAGGATTGTTATGAGAATTCCCCCGTTGGATAGAAAACTCTTTAGAGAGCATAGAACCCAAAATAAAATTGCCATTTGGAAGACTATAAAATCTGATTTTCAGTTTTACACTCCTATTCTAGCGTTGCAAGTCACATGTCAAAAGTTCATAGAATTTGAAGATCTTGTTGTGACTAGTCATAGTTTACTGACAGTCGCCAGAATAGGGCTGTTAGTTTAAGCTAAAACCTGAATCGTACGTCGATGCGTCCGTCCGGTAGACAGTTTTATGCGGTGACAATTGGGTACGGCAACGAATCACTTCTTCTTCACTTTTCTTGCACTTCTTCTATTAGTTTATCGTCGAAACAATTACTTTCAATTTGTTCCATACTTAAATTGCTTAAATCGTAACTAAACTTTTTTGCGAAATGACATTTCCGTGCGTTGCCGCATGTAAAAGTAGAAAGTCGACCTACTCTATGCGGGTGCCGCATCGGACAAACGCATTATTAGGGGAGTACTCATAGCAGCCCGTTGATTTTACTTTGACCGCATCGAACTGTCAACGTGACGGACGCACGGACGTATGTTTCTGGTTCTACCTTTATTCCAGGGAAATACAAGCACACTCAAAATTTCAAAAATGACAATAAAAAAATGCTCTCTATCTCTCTCGGCACTACAACCGGTTTCCGGTCTTGGCCTGCCACAATGTCTCTCGCCAGAGGCCCCGGTCACGTGCCGATGTCCTCCAGTTTTGCCGAAAAATTCTGCAATTCTGGAAAAAAGTTGATAATTTCCGATAAAAAGTTGATAAAATTGTTTTGAAAAAATCTCTTGTAATTTATTTTGATAGTTCACTGTACGACAAATCCCATATTTTTTTAATTTTTTTTTTCTCAAATTCTCAAACGAGAAATTGCTAATTTCTGTACTTTTCCAGTTTTCGCAATGATTCGCCTCTTTTGGAAATTCTACAATTGACTTTTGACAATCACTATTATAAAATTTAAAAGAAAAATTAATGGAGAAGACGTACAAATGTATTTTCCAATTTAAATTTGGTCCACAAATCACTGAATTACTTGCCATCATTTGGATGGGACAAAGGGGGATGCCTTCTTCTACTGCTCTTTTCACTGCCATCTGCTGTTACTGCAAATATAGCAATTTTTGCAAAATGCTCGATTTCTTCTTAATGTGCGCCATGGTCCAACCTCCACAATTTCACCCCGTCTACTCCCATAAGATTTCAATTTCTTGGGCTGGATTCTGATTCCAAACGATGCCACACAAAAAAGAAAACTCTTCCAACATCATCGGGTGGGCTTCGTATTTGCTGTTGTCGCCATCATTTGACCATATTTGTAATTTCTTAAACTTCTCCGTTCATGTCTTGTGTTCGTGTTTTTTTTTTCTTGTCCCGCCGTCGGTCGTCTAGACCAGACATAACCCAATCCACAGCCATTCAAAGCTAATAAAAAGCGAAACACTTGGGAAGAAGTTGGGAATAAAAATTCCATGCCGGGAATCGAAGTGGGAACGTAAACGGGAATTCCTTCTATGCCAATATGGTAACAGTGACACTTTTTTTTCTGCTCTACAGTAGTTTTTTCTGCTCTACAGTAGTTCACTGTATAGACGGTTTTTAATATGGAACATAGTTGAAAATATCGGCCGCATTCTATTGAGGCGATTAATTCATATATGTGTGATGGTGATGAGCCATTTTTGGGTGCAATAAACTCAAGCTAACTTATATGGAAATATGGAATAAAGACCTACAAATTTATTATTGGCAGGTCAGATTTTTCACTTCCAATTCTGTCTGTTGTGTGTGTCTATGGCTTAATTGGGATTTTCGTTGGTTTGTTTGCACTTTACTTACAGATTAAATTCCCATTTTAATCACCACCTGATGACTATCACGAATTGCTGCTAAAGTGTATCTACAAGGATTTAAATGATTTCCCGATTTTATCCGAGTTGAACGAACGCGATGTGCTCTGCACCCAGAAATCTCCTTAAAATCATCATTCCCTAAGTGGAAAATCCACCGAAAAAACACTAATGCCCGGTTCGTCAGTGACAGTTTAAACTCCGTTTAACCGGCGATAAAGTTTAAACTGCCGTTTAGCACGAAATTGTGTTTTTCAGTGACAGTTTATCTCTAACCAAAAGTTTAAACGGAGTTTAACTTAAACGGCCATGGATGAGGGTTTAAACTGCCGTTTTTCAAAACTTATTTGTCATTTGTAGATCCATGAAGAATAAAACACATAAAAATGGACTGCATCACTTTTTTTTTGCTCTCCACAATTTCACTATATTTTTTTACACATTTGAAACACAATTACAACCGAAATAACAACCGAAATCACAACGGAAATAGCATCCGAAATAACAACCGAAATCACAACCAAAATAACAACCGAAATAAGATCCGAAATAACAACCGAAATTAAAATCGTTTTATTTTTTATAGAATTTTATAATTAATGCGTAAACAAATATTACGAAAGTGATAACTAGACAAATACATCAATGATTTTATGACTGAAAAATTTGACATTTCAATATATTTTACTTGTATAGTAGACTGCAAAATTGACAAAAAAGTTTAAACTTTAGTTTAATAAAACGTTCAATTCCGTTTGCCTGAGAAACACCAAAAGTTTAAACTGTCGTTTAAACTTCATTGTGAGTTTAACTAAACTAAAGTTTAAACTTTCACTGAAAAACCGGGCATAAAAGGGTTGCGAGTATCGTTCTGATGACTGACTGCATCCTTTTAAGAAGATATTTTTTTTCGTGTGCAGCCCCCTTGCTTCTCCTAAATGAAAAAAAAAAAAACGGAAAAACAAGTTAAGAGAAGGGGAAAAAATATATCAACCAGCAGAATTATTTTTTTTTACTTTTGGTCCTACGGATGCCATTAGGAGGTTTTAAAATATTCTTTTCTATTTTTACCCCAAATGCTTCATTCGTGTCCTGTTGCTGGGCTGAATTGAATGAATGAATAAAAGTGGAGAGCTCACAACATTAATTGTTGACAACATTTTCTCCCGTAGGTTGAATTATTCAAAAGGGGTTGCGATTCGGGATCATTTCAAAGGGTTTGTTGAACTTTGCATGAGAAAACCCTCTGCCTACTTACGTACTTTGATGATAGTTACATACTTTTTTATAGGGCTTAAATTTGGTTTGTTTTTTTTTTCTATATTCAACATTGAGTGCAATTCATTTTATATTTTCAACCCTTTTCCGGCGGGAAACTTGTTGCCAATGTCAATAATCTTCGTCTATTCAGAGATATTTTAATGATTCTCTTTGTATAGCGAATTTTTGGGATATTATCATTTTTATGATGAACAGAAATGATAAGAAATGTGTAAGTAAATTTTCCCCTAAATTGTCTTCTTTTTCTTAATTGTTTGTGACCGTGTAAAACGAGGGATGAGTTCAGTTAAGTCTTTTTATGATCAAAAAACAAGAGTTTTAAGTTTTTTTCGGTTTGTATTTTGGCAGACAAAAACTGGTAATTCATGCTGAAACGCTTTTGAAATTATATTTTATGGACAGCGTCGGATTGATTCAACGGAATTGATTCAACGGAATTGATTCAACGGAATTGATTCAACGGAATTGATTCAACAGAATTGATTCAACAGAATTGATTCAACGGAATCCAGCGGGCTTTTTGTCATCCGGCTTTTTATCATCCGCTTTTTGGAAAAATATAAAAAAATTGGAACACATTTGGTTCATTTTTTTTAAAGCTTTTTCAAGAAAACTTATTAGATCTTGAAAAAACAAAATTTAGACACTAAAAAAAGACCAAAATCGCAGTTGTTTCAAAAACCGTCTTAAAATACGTACAAAAAATCGCGAAAAAACCTGACGAAGGGCTGGTAGGAGGAGTGGGCGGAGGGGGAGAGGGGCGGGGGCAGGGGGTGTTGGAAATTCGAAAGACCAAATCGATTGGGACCATTATTACAAAAAATGTCTTTCTGTCTGCCAACTCTGTCAACTCTATCAACTCTGTCAACTCTGTCAACTCTGTCAACTCTGTCAACTCTGTCAACTCTGTCAACTCTGTCAACTCTGTCAACTCTGTCAACTTTGTCAACTCTGTCAACTCTGTCAACTCTATCAACTCTGTCAACTCTATCAACTCTGTCAACTCTGCCAACTCTGTCAACTCTGTCAACTTTGTCAACTCTGACAACTCTGTCAACTCTATCAACTCTGTCAACTCTATCAACTCTGTCAACTCTGTCAACTCTGTCAACTCTGTCAACTCTGTCAACTCTGTCAACTCTGTCAACTCTGTCAGTTTGTCAGTCTAGCGTGACGTATTTTAGGGACTAAGATTTTATTTACTTGCTTTATTGGTGTTTATAACTTGAAATTATCCAATTTTCGTCGAATAATTTAAGAACATTTTGATACGGTGGACAAAACCCTCAAAAATGATATTAAAAACTTGTTCTCACTAAAAAAAAACCAAAACTAGTTCTTCTCATCCACTTAATTGCATATTGATAAGTCTATCATCAAATCTCCCCAATCTTAGATTCTTCAAAACTCGCTATTGTAAAAGTTTTTATACAATTTCTTCTGGAAGAGCAATAAAAATTGCCCAAAGGGCCTTGCAATGTCAATATACAACTTGGTTTCGATTGTGTAACCTCGAAAACTTTTATTATTATGTATTTTTGTAAACCAGCACCAAACAAAGGGAAACTTGGGCAATCGTCCAATCCAAATAAATATTATGGAAAGAAATCTTTTGTTTGGCAATTAACGAATACATATTATGAGAAATATATTTAAAAAAAAATGAATTAAAGAACTTCAAAACAACCACACAGGCATGAGCGCTAGGTCAACAAGTTTAGCTTCGACCGGCCATTTTGTCGCAAGTTAAACTTAATGAAAATTAGTCTTGACCATGCAGTAAAAAAACAGATTTCTTCAAGATCGAAAAGTTCGACAGTAGCCGAAACAAGATTTAAAATGTAAAATTTATCAACAAATAAATGAAAATGTTAAAAAGCTGGAGAAAAACGAAGGGGTGGGTTGAGTTATTCGTAAGTTAAAATATCTGATGCGAACAGTACATGACTTTCTTATACCAAATCTATATTCTTGCGCAATTTGCACTATGAATAAAATTCTAGTTTATAAAGAAATGTGAATTTTTATTTTAGAAAATCTGAAATATCTCGATAACGGTAAAAGATATCGATTTATGGTAAAAGGAAAAAATGTAGAAAATTTCATTGCCTTCAACTTTTGTCATACAAAATACTACTGAAAAGTTTGTAGTTTCTGAGTAAATCGCGAAAAACGAAATTGCGATTTTTAAAAAGCTGCCATTTTGGTTACTTCCGGTTAACGGATTTTTACCAAAAGTTGATGGGATCGCCACAAAAGAAATTTTGTACACAGACTGACAGAGTTGACAGAGTTGACAGAGTTGACAGAGTTGACAGAGTTGACAGAGTTGACAGAGTTGACAGAGTTGACAGAGTTGACAGAGTTGACAGAGTTGACAGAGTTGACAGAGTTGACAGAGTTGACAGAGTTGACAGAGTTGACAGAGTTGACAGAGTTGACAGAGTTGACAGAGTTGACAGAGTTGACAGAGTTGACAGAGTTGACAGAGTTGACAGAGTTGACAGAGTTGACAGAGTTGACAGAGTTGACAGAGTTGACAGAGTTGACAGAGTTGACAGAGTTGACAGAGTTGACAGAGTTGACAGAGTTGACAGAGTTGACAGAGTTGACAGAGTTGACGGAGTTGACAGACAGAAAGACATTTTTTGTAATAATGGTCCCAATCGACTCAGGAGTGCTCGGGAAATGTTTTTTTCGACCAAATTAAGATGTCGAAATTTTTCATGAATACAATGCTTTACTATACTTGGTATAAGAAAGTAAACAACACACACACACCCAGCCAACACATCGAAAATTAATAAACTTTCGACTTTAGGCAGGTAACATTTTGTCGATTTTTGGTTTTATTTTTCTCTTTACGAATTTACTTTTGTTTATTTTTTTGTGTGAAAAAAACGTGTAAAAAACTGAAGAAAAAGCGCAAGAAAACTCGTTTTTCGAAAAGAGAAAAAAACATTTAAATGACCTTTAAGGTGCATCAAATCAACGCACATACACATGCACAGGCATGCAATATCATACCTGGTGGAATCATCATTGATTTGATGTTTTTTTATCCTCACACGTTGAAAAACGGTGCTTCAAGCAAGAAACAATCGCCAAATGAAATCCACAAAGTAGCGGAGCTCGGGGCAAAACGGGGCCAGTAGCCATCACACCATCATAAAAACGTACGGTTAGCCAGAAAGTCAGTCAATCACGTAATGCAAATATTCATCTAAACATAGTAATCTGCAATTGAAAAGTCGCCCATCCGAGCCACATTAAATTAAAAAAAAAATCCCCTCAAACACAAATTCGCAAACATTTGCAAAAAGTTCTGTAAACTCGCATTGAATTTGCAACAAAACATACTCCAAATAATCACACCAACATGCTAGAGTTATGCTGCGAGTGAAGAATTTATGTGCCTTTACGCTATTATCGTCATGTCCATTTTATGCTTAGATTTGCACTTTTTGCGAAAAAATATCTCCCATTTGGTGGATTTTATTTGCAAATTTTTGCCTTCTCTGTTGAAACTCTGTGGAGTTTTGTAGTCAAAAAACGTTTTTTTTTTGGTGTGAAAATCAATCTCGTTTGAGCAATTATGCAGTTTTTCGTGAATTCGAAATGCCGAAACTTTTGAGAGAAAAAAGCAACAAATCCCAAAATGTTTGGTCATCAGTCAAAACAAACGTTAATCAAACAAATTAAAAAGTTAATGTAATTCAGAGCTGATTAAGCGACATGGCGCTTATGGATTAAATTTTGATTTGTAATCTGGTGTTACGAAAAAAGAATTTGATATGATAATGGGTTGATATCAGAAAAAAAATGTTTGGTCATTTTATTTTTTAAATGATTGCTTGTTGTGCATTCAGTAAAAAAATGCATTCATTACTGTTTTTTATTCCACATTTTTTGAGAGAAAAGGTCAAAAGACGGCTGACAAAAGGACAAAACAAAAGTATAAAACCCTTAGGGCAAAAAAACGGTTTTAACAACTTAGGGACTGTCCATAAAATACGTCACACTTTTGTGAGACAGAGAGAGAGAGAGAGAGGGGGGGGGGGATTTGCGGTAGTGTGGCGGTGGATTTGCGGTAGTGTGGTAGCCAAAAATGCTACACTCAGAAAAATGGAGGCTAACTCGACGACCTAGATACGGCGTAATTGGCCTCGGGCAGGCGTGCGTTCGCCTGCATGTGGGCAAGTAAAACTGAGTTGACCTGTGGTCGGAGAAATTCTGAAATTAAGCCACCAGCAGGTGAAGTAGTGCATTGGGAGCTGCACGAGTTGACCTTAGATAGGTTAACTCTGACCGCTAGCTGGCTTACAGACACCTCTGTAAGGTCAGAGTTAACCTGACAAAAAGTTAACCTGGACATTTTTCTGAGTGTAGACAAGGGAGGGCGGTTGGTGTTCGCAGATACGTGCCATACACCAGAAACGTTAGTATGGTCCCAAGTAGCAAAAAAGGGTCGTAAAGTGGTCATCGTGACTATAAAGTCCCGAAATTTAAGTCTCGACGATCACTTTGCGCTTTTTAATACTCTTTGGGGTCTATCTCTATCTTCCGATCCCAATGGTTTGTGATTCCCGCGTTTCTCGCGGTGTGGAACCGAATTTGTGACTTTTTCCTCAGAAAACTTGATCCAAAATTTTTAGATCAATCCGTTGAGTGGTTTTCAAGTTAAAACTTTTGAACGGAAACAAAATATCTGTCTCAAATTCCGCATAAGGCGCCGTTTACATCTGATACTTTATCCCGCGAATTTTATCCTTCGACCAAAATTGATGCTGCACAAGGACAGAAAATTCCGACATTTAAACCCCGATTCTGATTACACCCCGATTCTGATTACACCCCGATTCTGATAGTCGTGTCGTTTTGTGGTTAGTACCTTTCTACCAACAAAAACACGTAAAATGACTCTTATCGAAAACGACACGTCTATGAGAATCGGGGCATTATTCCTGAGAATCGGGGCATTAGACTGGTATTGGAATTTTTTCATACAAAATCGTCGGAATAAATTCAATTTTTGACAGTTTTTGCTAAGTAATTTATTGTGCGAAAGATGAATAAAATTTGTGGAATAAATTCTAAATAAAATTCGCGGAGAAATTGGAGAAAAAATCGCAAGTGTAAACGGGGCCTAAGAGATAATTTCTTTGAAGAAAGATAGAGCGTTTCAGAGTTCAATTTTAAGAACAAATTTTCGTAAATTTTCTCATTAACCTTCAAAAACAAAAATCTATTTAATTCCTAGTAACAAAACTTTTGTAATTTTCTTATTTAATTCTCAAAAGTTCAAAGTCATTTCAACAATTTTCCTCATCATTAATTTTATTACCTAAATTAATATGTAAGCCACAGACTTTCTGAAACTCGTTTGTGGTGCCTAATGTTTGATGTTGGACATCAAAAATTGGAAGAAAAACATCAAAATCTATCGATAAATTGTTAAAATGGCGCCATCGCCTAAACAAACATTTTCTTTTGTCAATTTTCTTGATTAATATTCATCGTAAAATTTGAAAATTTAAGATTTGGCAGAATTTTTATTTTTTGTTGTAGGATTTGAAGAGAAATACTTATTAAGCTACTAGGATTTAATCTTAAGAGCTATTGCGTATCAAGTGTGTTTCATCGCGTCCCAGCAAACGCTTAATCTTAAGAGCTATTGCGTATCAAGTGTGTTTCATCGCGTCCCAGCAAACGCTAGCTTTCAAAAATATCGAAAATCTGACAATTCGAAATTTTTTCTGAAGTGAAAGAACTAAAAACCAAACACCTGTTAAGACTTGTGTGTGACAAGTCTGGGTTAGCTTCATGTAACTTATTTTGGATCGATTGACTAGTCGATTGACGAAATCTTTAGTCGACTAAAAATTATTATATTCTGATGCTTACGAAATAAGAGTCATTTCTGAGTAATTTGTGTTCGCTGAGTCCGAATCTGATAGCAGTTCTGATAGCTGTATCAGCTCCACTTTTTCGGATATGAAGGGTTTCAAAGTGGTGTCAACCATTTCATACAAACGTCCGTAGGAATTTCATCAGACGTCAGTTGCGATGTCGAAAGTTGTGTCGACATTTCTTTCAATTTCGTATAGAATTCGGAACAAAATGTTTGCGGGGGTCAATATTTTTTTTTGTTGGTATTTTATTTGTGTTAAGCCTTTTGTAAAAGCAAAAACGTCTAAATTTGTTTGGCTGCCGTTTAAACACGCACATTGCGGCAACGCAACGCACTTGGTAGGCGATAGATCTAACCAGGCCCTTACACGCGTCTGTAGAGCTGACACAGTCGCTGACACAGTCTCGTGTAAATGCACCGACTGCCAGTTCGCTAAATGTGCTTTAATTCGTTGTCAGTAATTTGACATTTGAAGTCTGTGCTACTGACAGACTTTACAGTCGCGTGTAAAGGCCGGGTTAGGGTTAGTATATTTTATTTGTAGCCCAATATAACTCGTCTTCTTCCAATGTGGCCCAGGAAAGCTGAAAGGTTGGACATTCCTGATCTAAGATGCATTTTTTATGGCCCGAATTTCATGAAAATCATAACAAAAATAGACCTTATGTCGTTTACATACTTATATCTTTCAGTGACGTTAAAACAAGTTAAAGAATTTTGTAAATCTTAATCGTTTTATTGTAATTTAGAGTACGTAAGAATAAGAGAGTATTGAGTAACTAAAAGTTATAGGGGTTACAACAATTACGTAATTCGCGTTAAAAGTCAATTTTATGTGATAAATAAAACAAAATGCATGAAAACTTAATAATGGGCAAGAATGTCCCATTCCCAGTTGTCAATAAATGATGTTGTGATATAATAACTCCCCAGACAAAGAAAACGTCGAAAGGGGGTTAAAGTTCTATGTTAAATGGTTATGCATTCGTTAAAAAAGACTAACCTTTTCGCTTCACATTGAGTCGCATTTTGAATGCTTTTTACGTAATAAAAAACAATATAACAGCATGACGGTATGAAAACAAACTAAACAACTTAACCACCGGCGTGATTTAATGGCTATAATGTATGGCCATTGGTCACATAGAATAGGGTGGGCGGAACGTAACGGCGGCAAAGATTTGTGTCCATAAAAAAAAATCATCCATTATGGATATATATTTTATATGTCTATGAATATATTATGAGAAGTGGATTGGAGAGAAGGACGGGCAAATTGATTTGATTGGCAATCAACAAGTTTCCAGATTAAAAGCCGACCAAGCGTGATATACGTTTGACAGACACACGAACGCCAATTCAATATCGATATTTGCATTTATTCGGTGTGTTTGCGTATGTGTGTATGCGTGATGATGGTTTGACAGTTAATGCCGGAGCCGAAAACATGCATTGCTGAGGGGGTCAATTGGTGGTTTGTTTTTTTGGGTGGCTCTATCGAAATCTTTGCGTCGTCGCCACCCGTCTGGTGTGTGTATTTTCGGCAAGTCCAGCGCTGCATTATCGAAAAAAGGCAAATGATTTTTTTGGGGGGCTCGAATCTTGGTATGTGTGGCACACTAGTACTGCACGATGATTGTGGGGGCTTTTTTTTATATTGAAAAAGGGCAATTTTGTTGGTTTGTGGGATTGCCATACGTCGTTTGAAAATGTCTTGTGAAGTCTGGGAGAGTTGAACGAATCAAGGATTCAGATTTTGTCATTGATTGTTAATTTCTTAATTGCTTTTTCACACAGCTATCGTGGGCGATAGCAGTGATTGACGTCTTTTTTTTCTATCTATCAGTTGTAAAATTAACTTGGTAAGACGGTATTTTTTTTGAGATTTTTCAACCACCTCACTTGGCACAAAGTATTAGGTAAGATGACAAAGCGGAGTACCAACTACATATCCTGAAAACCAACTTTGACAAATATTTGGGGATATTTTCATAGTGGCATTAACTTCTCCTCTGCCCCCTCCACTGCTATATAAAATAGATGTATTTTTCTGATCTCTTAGAAATTACTACCATATTGTGCTGAGTTTCGTCAAAAAATACGACTGATTCAAAAGACTGTGTCTACATTAGGACTCACTTTGAGGCGGCACGTCATTCGCTCCGGCCAAGTGACGGTGAGGGACGCAGTGGGGAGGGAAACCAAAAAGAGCGAACGAAGTTTAGATTCACTTAAAATTATCGGTCGCAAACCGGTTTTTGAGTCTGGTCGTTGAAACCTGTGTCTAGTTTTGTTGATGAAACCGGTTTAGTGAATCCAGATGAAGCGAACCGTGTGCACACGGCAGAAAAATGACGACTGACGTGCCGCCTCAAAGTGAGTCTCAATGTAAACACAGTCAAAAGGATCAGCGAGTTAATGAAACCTCTTATTAGTACTGAAGACATCACAATGGGCCTGTAGGCCTCTTGGTGAAGTGTTGTGTCTACACCTGGGCACGAGCGGTTTTCTCAACCTGATCTAACACCATTGTTAAATTTTATTTCGATGACCGAAAATACAATAGGCCCTATCACAGAATCCGATACGAATGGTTCGGATCGTAAACTCAATGTTGTTGTTGGTATAAAACACTAACAACAACATTGAGTTTACGATCCGAATCATTCGTATCGGATTCTGTGATAAAGCCTAATGATCTTAAGGCCCCCTCCATTTTTAGCCCCTCATCTGCTATTTTTGAAATATTTGAAGCAATTTTGATGCGGTTTTTACTATTATGCTGGTTGTCTCCAGGGGAAATTTTCTGCCCACTCAAAACAAAGTGTCAGAATAGCTAGTTTGGCGATCAAAAAAAACCTTTAACATGAAGGTCCAGATTTAAGCCTGACACAGTGACAGTCTGCCATTTGCTTTACCGGAATGAGAAGCGCGGGCCAATATTTTGAGCTATTGCGGTAACGAAGACGTCTCCATGAAATACGCAATCTAGTTTTAAGTCTCTAAACCGCCTCCTTTCCCGGCCCCTTATTTACTCCTCGTGGTGGTATTTTTCGTGATGTTTTTGTATGATATCTGGTACCGCCGTCCAGTGTTGCCATTTTCAGCGACTTGTCTTATTTCTAGCGACTTTCTTGCCTTAAAAAGCACGCGTTGAGATTTGAGATTTTAGTGGACTTTTGGGGACTTTTCGGAGATTTTCGGCGATTTTCAAAAGTTTCTTAAGAAAAAAAAACTGTTGAAAATTTTACTAATTAATTATCATACTTTTCACAATTTTTTACATTTATGTTACGCAAGAACATTTGATAAAAATGCAAAAAAATTAATGAAAATTGAATAAAGACCTAACAACAGTGGATTTAGACATAAATAAATCTTTGATCTCAGATGTGAGTAAATTTTATGTAGATATTTTGACTTGAAGTCTATTTAGTTATTATTTTTCTAAGAAGAACTCTAACAATTTTTTATTTTTGTGTTTTTTAAGAAGACAAAGTTGTTATTATTATATTTTATTATTGTTAAAAACAAAGAATAAAAGCGATTTGAAAACAAGATATGTATATGTTTAAATAAGCATTAAAAAAAAGTCTCAAAACTAGCGATTTTTGTCTATAATTTCGGAGACTTTTGAGATTTTTTTTCCTCATTTCAGCGATTTTGGGCTTGAGGTCTCCGGCAACACTGCCGCCGTCCCACTGCCGCAGATTCTCCTTTCTCTTAAATTTTATGGACTGTCTCCAAGGATTCTTCTAGACGGTTGTATCATTTTTTCTGTTTGTGGGTTCCCATAAAACCTTACAAATGTTGTCAACTATTTATCGTTCATAGTCCATGTCAAACTGTAGGTGCGATAGCAGAAGAGTTTTGAGACCTAAATTTGAAAAAAAAATCCATTTGCTACAATTTTCGATACAATTTTTACCATTTTTGGAAGCAGAAATTGGACATGAAATTTTCATGAAATGGATATTTTGTGTCTTTTTGTAGAGTTTGTTGGGAGGAATTTTCCAAAACATTTGGGGTGCAAAACCCAACCATGTGTACCAAACTGCTTCTAATAGTTTACAAAAGAAATATAAAAAATTCCACTTATTACATAACCTCAAACGCAAGAGTGAAAATTCATTGAATTTGGATGGAATTTCCCGTTGCGATTGCATGTGGCTTTAATTTTTCTTCACTCATTCAAAAAAAACAAAAACCCGAAGAAAAATAAAAAAACTTACAAAAAAAAAAATTTCCGCTGCCATCGAAATCGTAGTTAATGACAGCAAAAAAAAGGTACAATGCGGAGATTATAGGGGCGGACTAGGTACGAACTGACAACTACTAGGGTGGGTGGAACGGGAACGATACGGTGAAATGATGTCTTCTAATCACCAAAGTCTGATATATTTTTCTCTAATTTTATTTTTATTGTTTTGCGTTTCGATTTAATGGTTGTGGGCTCACAACTCTTACTCCGGCGTGTCCAACATTTTGTCGTTTTTTTTTCGTCTCAACGCTCGTATAGATAGAGGGGTTTTTTTTCTGATTTAACAATTCGCTCCGTAAGAGATCAATGTTGGATTTTTGTCGATTTTAATCACGTTTTCTTAAATCACACACGAAAAACTACGCGCAAGCAACGGCACAACTATGGGCCAGTAAAGCAAGCATATCACATATACAGAAACCAGATTTCAATCTGATCGAAAGGGGGAGGAGGGGGGAAAAACTTTCTATTCGTGCAATTAACTCAACGTTTCCGGGATAGAATTTTAAATAAAATCCAATCGATAAAATGATTTTCTTTTAAAAATTTCCATCATCTATTTATTTAGCTTCTTGTAGTTTTTTTTTTGTTAAATTTCATTTTGTGGTTTTGTGAAAATAAAAAAAAATATTTTATGTGTTTCTTGTTAATTATCTGATCATTTAACATGTTGTTTTTTTTCTTATTTTCTTTTCAGGTGAGTGAACTTTATTGTTTATTAAGAGGATTGTGCTCAGCTGACCGTATTTATTTTATCTCACTTCAAGTCATAAGTATGTTGCGTTAAGCCTGCATACCTGTAAGTTTCTAGTTTTATAAATAGATAATTTTTAATTCGTACAACTGTAATTATTTCTTTTTCTCAAATACCAGTGGTTCTGCTTTAAAGAGAAAGACCAAGGGCCCTTTGTGATAGAAAATTTTTTGTAAGGAAAACGTAATTATTAGGCCGTGTGCTACGCCACCTACACTGCTGAACGTCACTTAAAAATTTGATATATCAAAGTGCGTCTAAAAACACTATAGACAGTGTTTGTCGTTGTCTCTGCTGTTGACGTGCTGAATTACTTTACTCTAAACCGCACAAATGTAGCAAAACCCATACAAATGTAGCAAGATCCTTACAAATCCTTACGAATCCTTTAAAATCGTTCAAACGCAGCAAATCTTTCAAATGCAGCAAACCTTACAAATTCGGTAAGGCGCTTTTCATAAAAAACGTCTGCGGGTCCGTCGGGGGAGGGGGGTCTGCGATAGTGAACGGCGGTACGATGTGAAAACATCCGCAAAAATAATATAATTTTGTTGTTTTTGAAGACCTTATAAGCCGAGAAATTCCAATAGGATTCAATGCTAAAAGGTCGAGTATAAACCATGAATCAGAAATGGTTCAATGGTTAAACATTAAATGGCGGTACTAAACTATACAAAAAAATCCCGTAAAAGTTTGATGAAAGGGAGGGAGGTGGTTTCAAAAGACCGAAAATTAGTGTTTTATGGACGGCTCCTGAAACCTTACAAATATTTCACAAGGGATGTGAAAACATCCGCAAAAATAATATAATTTTGTTGTTTTTGCAGACCTTATAAGTCGAGAAATTCCAATAGAATGTTTCACAACTTTAAAAATGTTATCCCTGCAGGAAATTTCAAAATACGCTAAGCGAAAGTTCTTTGAAATGTATGTTTAACAGACTTTTTAGTGTATTTTTTACCGATTTGAAAAAAGTGTAATCAAAAGTACTTTTTTCTCATCACATTTAAAGTGGTTTTAAGAAAACTATACTATAAAAGTACTTCGTGGGAAGTGGCACACTTTTTTTTCCTCGTTTTTCTTAAATATATTTTCAATCACAGTTTTGAATCGGCTATTTTTTCGCTCTTTAGTTTTTTTTCACTTTCGATTACGCTCCGGTTTTTATAAAGCAGTTATCGGTCCGGTTACGGGAATCGGTTCGGAAGCCGTTTTCTGCGGTTCCGCTTAATATCAAATAAGATAAAAATAGTCAAATTATTGAAAAGACAGCATAGTTCAGGTTTTTGTATATTTACCGGTGCAAAAAAAATGTCGGTTGAATTTATTTTAACGACTCCAAAAAAGTTGTGCAAGAAAAAAACATTCAATTTTTTCGTTCTTCAGCTACTTTACGGAATTTTGTTTTTTCAGTCACTTGCCGGAAATAAAAATTTTACTATGCGCAGGATATTTTTCACCAAATTAACCCGAAAAAGACTTCGCCTTTCTGTAATAACAAGTTTAGCTGTTAAATTTATGTTTCTTTTTTTGCAAATCTTCAAAAAACTTAACTGCTCTTTTGTAAAAAAAAAATTATGCGATGCTCATAAAATTCGAGCACATAACTATGCAAATGGTTAAAGAAGAGCATAAAGAAGAGCATAAAGAAGACAACAAGACGGTAATTTGACGTAACACTGATATTGTGTTAGATTTAGATCACTAAATAACTGATTAACTGACAGGTGAGCAGCTGTCTTGATTTTTTGAAGTCTTATTTTTTTCCTACCGTTCGTTTTGCTTTCTGATTCGGTTTCTTATACGGTCTAATATACCTTTGCCGATGATTTTTTGGGTGTTTCACGTAAAGATTTAGGAATTTATTTGTTTTCTTTACTTTTCGGAAGTATATGGGAATGAAACGGGTAAAAATTGTACCAGACCAGAAGTAACAGTGTTGCCAGGTTTTTAAGAATTTGACGTATTGTTTTTTGGAGGTTTTTTTTAATTCAAAGTCATCAATTTTCATACGAAATGAGACGAAACAGGAAGACACAAACTCATTGCAAAAGCTTGTGTTCGAATTGAAAAAAAAGAGAAACTTTTTTTACGTTGACAATCGCCAATGTCTGAGGATAAAATGACGTATGATGCTACCATCTATCATTAGCGCAACTGTAGATTTAGATCTCTCGGGTGACTAAAAAACTAAAACTTGTTATTAAATTGCATTTGACGACCGAAAAATCAAGATTTTTTTTTTGAAAGTCCAAAAATTTAAAGATTGGTTCGCGGTTGTGTGTCAGTGGTGCTAAACTCCATAGAAGCCATTGCGAAAAAGCATAACGAAGAGATGGAGGCTTCGAAAGGCCGGCACGAATTTTATAGACAACCCCTAAATGCCGCAGGCTCCCATTGTTGCTACTGAATTTGAGTAGATTTTTGTGCATCCGGAACTCTTTTGTTTGCATATCTTTCATTATCCTTGGTTAGTTCCAGAGAGCAGCAAAAGAAATTTAGTGAAAATTCTTAGTTAAAAGCTCTAACAAAATAACCAATAGACCTATTCGTACTAGCGTTTTTTGATATATGGCACGTGTCTGCCATTAGGTATGCATGTAAAATAGTGGCAGATACGTAGCAGATACGTAGCAGATACGTAGCAGATACGTAGCGGATACTTAGCAGATACGTTCCACTCATGTCTATTCTGAGTTACTTGCGTTAGGAGGCCAAATATTTTTAGAATATATTAAGGTATTCTTAAAATCGGCCAATGCCATCTCTCAGAATAGGGGTGTCTTAAAATGTCGGCTCATGTGTTCTGTCTGAAAGGGAAAAGGGAAGAGGGAAAAGGGGGGAGGGAAAAGGGAAGAGGAAAGAGGAAAAAGGATGGAGAGAAGAGTGAAGAGGGAAAAGGAGGATGGAAGAGGAAAAATTGGTTACAAATCATGTGATTTTTCCTTTGTTCCCTCCGCAACAGTTCACCCTACCTGCCACCATTGTGGTAGAAAATTTTTAAATCCAGTGAAGTGCATAATAATTTCACACCATCAAAATGACTAATTTTGGCATGTGTTGTTAATTCCTACCGCATGTCGCTGATGGTTGGTTTGATTTCGCATATCTTCAAGGTGCACGATTGCTGTTTCAAAGAGTAAAAGCATAAAATCTCTGATAGGTAATAATGGACGTTGTAACTTTTTTTCTTCTATACATTTGTTGTTATTTTTTGGTGCAAACTAAACCACCATCCAACCGTTGAAGAAAAAAAAAACGCACCAAAATGCTTTTGATTTCTTGGTACCGGCAAATTTTGCTGTAGAGGCCATTTTCTCGACTGATTCCGCTGAAGTTTTAAGACGTTGCCTGGTTCCACAGCAACGTCTGTGATTTTTGTGGCTGAATTTTGAGCTCGTTGGCAAGTTGAAAACCACCTTTTTTTCTCACTGCAACTTTTTAGCAGCAGCAACAACAACCACATCGACGACAACGACATGAGCAAAAAATTAATAACATTAAAAAAATAATAGCAACAACAATTTTCTGTATAGATGGGGTTTTTTTTTTGTAGATTTGTAATTTTTTTATGGCAACGGTTTTATGTTGAGAGCTGTTGCCGTTTGCGATTTAACCGGAAAGAGAAAAGTTGAAAAGATACCTTGACATTTTTTCCGATGATTTCCAATATAAAATAGAAAGAGATCTCAATGTTGAATATGAATTTTTGTTTAAAAAAACATTTTTTTTTTGGCAATTGGCGAGAGGGAGTCGAATGAATGTTTTCCAGATTTTAAAATGTTGATTGTCTGTTATTGGAATAAAAAATTGAAATTGTCATACATCAAGGACTTTTAAGTATTTTTCTCGTCTTTTTTTTGCACTTCTTCTTCATTTTCTTTTACTCGAGTCAAAGTCAGATTCAGATTGGGGGGGAGTTCTTATTGATTGCGACCTAAGAAACTAAAGTGCGTCATGGATTTTGAAGGTTTCCATGAGTTTTATTTGTTCGGCTTATTACGTAGACCTTTTATCCAGTTAAGGCCGAATTTCAGTTAAATTGAGTGTGTGTTATTATCAAAATGCACATTGAAAATTTGGTAATTTGAAGAAAAACGTTGTTGGATTTGTTTTGGGGTTGGCTGGCACGCTTCAGATTTTTTTGGGCTCTTTTTTTTTTTTTTTTGCATGGGAGATCTTTTTCTTAGCTTAGGTGTTGAAAAACCAGATCCATTCAAATGTCAGACCCTGTAAAACTTTCAATTTTTTGATAGGAATGTCGGAATTCGGGGCAATGTTTGGGTTAATAGGTTAACAACTTGGGTTTTATATTTGCTGTGTTGTTTTAGAAGCTTTGAAAACCATAATAATCTCAGGTTCGAATTTCGCATCCGTTTAAATTGCTACCTGAGGTTTACTGACTCAAATTTCAATGCAACAAAATCCGGGTAGGTACAGAGTTTTTTTTTGTGTCTTTTTAATCTTTTAATTATTGCTTTTATTGAATAATTTCATTATGACAAGGTTGTTAACTTGTTTAGAGAAATTTACGAAGTTTTTAAAGTATTTAACTAAACACTTTTTACTTTCCTCTGCTATAGGGGGAAAGTTTTGTATTCAGGACCGGGCAGATAGAGACTTTTTAACACGTTGACTGCCAGACCAATTTTGCAAAAATGTAAGGGAGATGCCAATACATGTAGACGTATGTAGAATGTACGTATGTAGAATGTACGTATGTATGTATGTATGTATGTATTTATGCATGTATATTGTAGACCCAGCTATCGAAAATGATAGCCTTGGCCGCTCACGAATCATAGTGCCAATTTTTACTGGCTATCAAAAATGATAGCCATGACAGTCAATGTGTTAATCAGTAAGAAATCCGTCTCAGGCAAAGTTATCGGGATGTTCGTGCATCTGTCTGTCGCTCTGTCCGTTGAACGCATCATAAATAGCTCGAGAACGCGTTGAGCTAGCGATTTGAAATTTTTTGTAAATAAGTTCTACGAAAATCGTAGTTTTCTAAATCTTAGTTAACGTTAACTTGAACGGGTATCTCCCATACATTTTTTTGATTAAAAAATACCGTTTTTAGAAAATTTCTCGAAAACTATGGGTTTTTGGGAAAAAATGAATATAACTTCAAAGCAAATAAAATAAAATTCAAAGCACACTCAGAAAAATGTCAGGTCAACTTTTTGTCAGGTTAACTCTGACCTCTAGCTGGCTGACAGAGGTTTCCATTACATGACATTACATCCTCGAAATGCCTATCTAAGGTCAACTCGTGCAGCTCCCAATGCCCTTCTTCACCTGCTGAATTTCTCCGGCCACAGGTCAACACAAGTTTTACTTTCCCTCATGCAGGCGAACGCGCGCCTCGCATAGGCTAAATTTTCCTGCCCGAGGCCAATTACGCCGTATGTAGGTCGTCGAGTTAGCCTCCATTTTTCTGAGTGCAGATAAAATTTCCTGCATTTTTTCATTTCACGGTTTTTATGTATCTTTTACGGTTCTTGAGATATTTGAAAAAATGACTAGTGTGTCATAATTTATATATATTTTATCGAAAAAACTAAAATTTTTGGTATACATATTGTTCCGAAACATATTTTATGGGCAGACTGCGTCTGTACTGCCGCCTTCCATTTTCCATCGTTTAAAATCTATGGGTGGGTTTGCAACACTTGTGAGGTTTGCAACACTTGTGAGGTTTGCAACACTTGTGAGGTTTGCAACACTTGTGAGGTTTGCAACACTTGTGAGGTTTGTAACCTATCAACAGGAGATCATTTTTATCCACGGCCCGTCCCGGTTTTTAAAAGTTTAGCGTTATAAAAATGTCAGCAATCTTCATCTCTAAATTTGAATCTAAACCAGGTGTTTACCACCTTTTTTTCTCTGGTAACCTACTTTTTTTAAAATTTCAAACTATAAAAGGATCCATCAATTCTTTATCCGACTGGGATCGAGAAATTGTTGTAAAATTCCTTAACGAAAAATGGAATGTTGACCAAATTTTTTAGGAAGAATAGAAAGCAAAATAAAACACTACGAGAAAAATGCGCCACAGGCGAAAATCTCTATCGCTAACAGTGAAATTAACTTTAATTTAGTTGAATAATCCTTAAAGTTCGGGTTTTACCTTAAATTACCTGCGTTTCATTATTTTTTTTGTAACTCTTCCGGTACCTTCAAAAATTTAAAAAAAATTGATATTGTAATAATAAAAAAAATACGTACCGCACATCGGGACTCTCATTCTCATTACAAAATAGTTAAATTTACTATTTTTTCTCTGCTTGCATGAAATGAAAGTCTGACGATAATTTAATGTTGATTCTTTCGGCAGCCATAAATTCTATGAAAGCAAAATAAAATCATTTCTTACATAAAAATACCATAAAAATCCGTACCAAATGAAGTGCGACCGTTAATATTTCTTCTAATACTTAGATCGCCTAGTAAAAAAAAAAACAAATTTTCTTCCAATTTATCATTTTTTCCTTCCTTGTGGCATTTCAAATTGTGAAATTTAAAAACTTTTAGTCCTTTTTACGACTTTTTCCCCCTCAAATGTTTTGAATTCCGACAAAAGTTTTACCAATCCATCAAATTTACCTTTGACTTTTCCTCAAAATGTTGCTGTCAACATAAAAATCAGCCGCAATGATGATGATTTGATTATTTGCGATGATATTGTGGTGTTACTGTCAACAGTCAGTCCTTTCACATATCCTCAAAAAAACCTACGTCGTCATTTTGGTAACATCCCTAACACTATATGTGTTGACAAACACGTGTCCTACCATTTGACAACACAGAAGAGAGGGAGAGGGAGAAAAAAAAACAATCGCCAAATTTAATTGGGCATAGTTTAGGATAATCTGTCAATTTGACCTTCCTGTGGGAACATGATTCATGACTTCCGATGGTTTATAGCGATTACTTAAAATTTATCGATTTCGTATCCTCCTACACATTTGCTTCCCCATGAATTATGTTCCCTCGCAAACAATCCCCCCTCCATTTCAACATCCATCGCCTATCCTGGTTGTTTGGGCCCAGGAGATAAGTGTGGATGAAATTCGGAAGTTTAGAATTTATTTCGGTTATGATCATCGACCCACGAAATTTCTGCGTATGTTTTGGTGCGTGTGTGTCTTACCAAGAAGCATGTCCGCTATTCTTTCCAAAGGCAGAGGGGGAGGGGGGGGGATGTGAGTTAAACTTTGCAAATCCGATATCTGTGGCGTCTCCGCTGGCAAAGCGGACACCTCTGATACTCCTCGTGGCACAGTTCCAATTACATTTTGTCCCAAATGAGAGGCGTCAGAAATTGGGCGGGAGAGGAAGCGGGAGCTGGGGTGGTTTTGATATACGAACGGACGGATGGACACCTCCACGACGATTTTGTGTTACTTTCAGTTCATTCCGCTTGAATTGTTCGTCTCTGGTTTATCTCCAAATACACTCAGCCCTTGACAGTAGTGAACTCTGCCATTTCCCGCCTCCGCACTTTATCATAGCGACTCACAAGACATATCCTGGGTACCTTTCTGTCCCATCTGCCACGTTTTAGGATTGATACGAGTTGGGTTCATTGTTCCCGTTTCGGTAGAGCCCAAAAACCTACTACATATATTACAAGACATTTTCCATAAAGTCATTGTTGTTTTTGTTGTTGTTGTCGCGAAAATTCGTTGCGTCCTTTTTTCACTCGTTTGAAATTTGTAACCTCTCTGCTGTCCACTCAAACAGTCATAGACACACACACATTCAAGGCAATCAGTTGAAATAGAAAATAAACTGAAAAAGGAAATCCTTGGCATATATCGAGCGAGTAGGGAATTCAGTATAATTTCCTTCGTCCTGTTGATGTCGGCTAAAAGGGACGGAGAGCTCCTGTTTAGCAAGCGAGCGAAATTGTGGTAAGAGAGCCATAAATCTCCAATGAAATTGGAATTAGGAACCGTCCTTATATGCGACTCTCTTTGTAGCCTAAGCTAGAGATATCCTTTTTATGTGCCTATCAGATTCATTCAACCGTATCATATCTACGTGTGTGTGTGTATAAGAATTAACACAGGCTGTGTGTATGTCTGATGATATTTATTTCACCCCTGTTGCTGTCGGTCTCCTAGATGTCCTGGGGATTCTTTCTTCTTTTTTTTTTTAATAAATAAATTGATATTCGTTTCCTGTCGGTGTAATTCCGAAGGCGTCGTCGTTATTCCCTTATTTCGAATTACCCTTGTTTGAACGTTGACATGCATTTCAGGTTCGTTGTCGGCTCATTCCTCTGCACAGCAATTTTTTTCCCGTACCATGCGATATTCCAAGGACACCGAAATGCGTAACCAAAAGCCTGAAACAGTATTGAACCTGAAATTGAGAAAAGAAACCAGGATGAAAATCGGAATAGATGAAACTATTAAATTTAAATGTAATTTTTCGACTGTGTCTTGATTGTGGCGTTCAGGTAAAGTCGTTGTTTGACAGATGTTTCAAATGACTAGACGGAGAAGGAGGTATGGCGGGGCTTGAGAATTGTAAAGTACGAATGGGTAAAAAATGGAATGTTTTCCATATATGCGTACAGTGAGAATTAAATAGAACGACATGGCATCAAATGAACGATTTTTCGACAAAACTTTAGGTTTTTAAAAGCTTTTATTTACACTCAGAAGAATGGAGGCTAACTCGACGACCTACATACGGCGTAATTGGCCTCGGGCAGGCGCGCGTTCGCCTGCATGTGGGCAAGTAAAACTGAGTTGACCTGTGGTCGGAGAAATTCTGAAATTAAGCCACCAGCAGGTGAAGTAGGGCATTGGGAGCTGCACGAGTTGACCTTAGATAGGTTAACTCTGGCCGCTAGCTGGATTACAGAAACCTCTGTAAGGTCAGAGTTAACTTGACAAAAAGTTGACCTGAACATTTTTCTGAGTGTAGCTTGCCTTCGCATCTGTTTGCCTGTCTGTTTTTCTGTCGGTCGGTCTGTCTGTTCTTCTGTCTGTTTTTCTGCCTGTTTTTCTGTCTGGGGTCAAATCTTGCAATCTAATTTTGACCCACTTCCACTCATCCACGGTTGACTTGAAATTTTGCACACTTATATAAGTCCGATGACAATACAATGTTTTCACTACTTCGTCCTTGTAAGGATAACGGAAGGTCCTGTAAGGATAACGTGATTATCCTTTTCTCCAAATTTTCCGGAAAAAAATCTATTCTGGGGGTTTTTGGGGTCGCTGAATCCGAATCTGTTATTAAAAAGTCAGTAAGGATAACGCAAGGTCCTGTAAGGATAACGTGATTATCCTTTTCTCCAAATTTTCCGGAAAAAAATCTATTCTGGGGGTTTTTGGGGTCGCTGAATCCGAATCTGCCATTAAAAAGTCAGTAAGGATAACGGAAGGTCCTGTAAGGATAACGTGATTATCCCTTTCTCCAAATTTTCCGGAAAAAAATCTATTCTGGGGGTTTTTGGGGTCGCTGAATACCATTCTCAAGTTAAAAAGCCTGTAAGGACATCTCAAATGTAAGGATATATATTCGAAGACTAAAAAGAACAAAATAAAAAAATAAAAAAAATTTTTTTGAAAAAAGCTTTTATTAAAAAAGAATGCACTAAAAAGAAAAAAATAATTTTCTGGACGCTGTGTATCACAAATATAAAAGCTTTTAAAAAGCGAGATAAAGCATAAAACAATAAAATAAAAATTTATCTCGCTTTTAAAAAGCTTTTATATTTGTGATACACAGCGTCCAGAAAATTATTTTTTTCTTTTTAGTGCATTCTTTTTTAATAAAAGCTTTTTTCAAAAATTTTTTTTTTATTTTTTTATTTTTCCTCAAATTTTGCGGAAAAATCTCATCTGAAATAAACTTTTTTTAAAAAATCTAGCAAATATCAGGGGAAAGATGGGTGCACTTAAAATGTGCGCTTGAAAAGTATCTTAAAAAGCCTGCTTCATAGTGAAAACCGCAAAAAATTTCCCTTACCGGTGAAGGAGATTGTAAAAAAAGGGGTTTTTAAGAGTGAAAGGGGAGGAAGTAAATTCGGGGCAACATTGCTTTAATATTCCAGAAGTTTAGCGCGCGGGTGGAGAGGGGAGGTAAAAAGAAATGGTGATTTTGAGACCTATCTTGCCTAAGACGACCTCCATATTTGTGTTCTATCAAAATAGAAAGGTCCAGATATTCTCGATTTCCGACACTTGAATTTTCGATCGTCGAGACTTGAGATTCACGAAACTTTAAAGGGGAAAGGGGAAGTGAAAACCTTATAGTTTGTGCATTTCTCTTCCCTTTGTCCAACTCTCCGGACACCCTTCAGCTACGCCTTTTGACGATTTGTTGTATGGGATTTAACACCGCTGTCACACTACTGTAGATTACCCTCCCTTTCCCAAAAACTCTAACGTTTTTTATGGACAGTACCTTCATATTAACCTCATTATTCCCAAGAGTTCGCCTTAACCGGTCACTACTGTTTCAAAACCGTTCGAAGGTATCCTTTGCGATCGTAAAATTGAGTTGAAAGTTCAAAGAGGTTCATTTCACGTTTTTTTTCTTGATATTTTCAATTTTCCTTGAACCACCATCGCGTCAGCTGGTGGTTATATTTCTCTGTTTTACTTAAAAACCAAAGGAAACCGCATAACGTCCTCGATTTCACCTCAATGCATATATGAGAATTTTTCACAACACATCTTTTCCCTTGACAGTCGATGGGTGAACATTTATAGAAAACTTTGACGTCCATTGAGGTAAAAATAAAAGCACAATCACCCACAGGACACATGTGTCAAACTGACAGTTCAATCACACTTTGTTTTTATTGCGTTGGCAGCACTGTTTTGTGGTTATTTTGCAGTTCGTTGCACTTGGAAAATTCCTTCGTTTCCCAGTCGTATATTTACGCATATCGTAAGACAAACATCGATGACAGTCACACACACATATTTCTTGAGAGGGTTGAGGAAATCCTGTGGGGAAATAGTAAAATTATAGCCATAACCTATAAACGAACAGCAACATTGTATTGCAACATTCGATGTTGTTAATGGCTTTGACCGAATCGTGACTAATATTTTCATTTCAGTATGATTTTATTTTTATGTTTTTTTTTCTCTTATTTAATTTTTTATTTATTGTTGTATCGCTCCTTGGGTAACCGCTGCTGACTTTCACAATTTCTGGTATTCGGTTCGGATCGAATCAAAGTGAATTGAACGAAACTGAATAAAACTGTGAGTTGAATTAAATTGCGCTGAGAAGCTGCAATTACTAAAGTCGCTAATTGATTTATGGCTTATTGTCGGGGAAAAGATTTGTAATTTTTCTCAAGTTTGAAGAAAAAAATGATCAACAACTTTAAGACATCTAAACGATGTAAAAATTTATCTATACATCGTTTTATATCAACAATATAAATATGTAGATTCCTTATGGTGTTTCTATGCTATGCTATCGCATGTCTTCAACTGTTGTAAATCATTTGTCATCTACTTATATTTAAATCATCGTGCGGATAGCTAACAGATGGGAAAATTTTTCTACACACTTTGATCGAATGCGTCCCTCCGTATAGCTTCGTGTAGAGCAGCGGCACAGGACGAGGTACGTAATAAAATGTTGAAATATCTGTTCAATTTATTTTCAATTATTTATCGAAGTATCTTTAGCTTCCCATCTATTCATCCTTGTTGCCAATATCTAACAATCTATCGTGTTTTGAATGTCTTTCAGGTTGTCGGGCCTGTTATCGATTCGCCGAATTAAAAAAAATCAAACTATGAAAAATTGTGTGCCATAAGTGGTGGTGACTCTTTATAAATTCATATTTTACCCTTAATAGATTTTAGTCAGATTTTGAGAGAAAATTAAAACAAAAGGTATAAGAAAATGACTTTCATTTAAGCCTAGGCTAGGCGCGCACTTCGATGGTAAGTGGCTAAAGAGATTTTTGAAACACGTGGAAGCTGCTAAGTGCTGTCAGTAAAATACGTCACACATTTAGGGGGAGGGGGTTCTGCGGTGGTATGGCGACGGTACTAAGGGCAATCAAATAATCGCGAAAAAGCGTGCCGAAGAGGGGGGGGGGGGGTTGATTGTGCAATGCCGAAAATTAGCTTGACGTACACTCAGAAAAATAGAGGCTAACTCGACATAAGGCGTAATTGGCCTCGGGCAGGAAAATTTAGCCTATTCGAGGCGCGCGTTCGCCTGTATGAGGGAAAGTAAAACTTGTATTGACCTGTGGCCGGAGAAATTCTGAAATTAAGCCACGAGCAGGTGAAGTAGGGCATTGAGAGCTGCACGAGTTGACCTTAGATAGGCATTTCGAGGATGTAATGTCATGTAATGGAAACCTCTGTCAGCCAGCTAGAGGTCAGAGTTAACCTGACAAAAAGTTGACCTGACATTTTTATACCCGTATGGTGAAACCAAAGGGTATATTAACTTTGCCTTACCGTTTGTAACGCCAAGATCCCGTCATCGCACAAAAAAATGAATTACACCAGTGTGTTTAGAATGATGAAAAAAATTGAATTTAGCAGTCCGTCTGTCCGTCCGTCTGTCTGTCCGTCTGTCTGTCTGTCTGTCTGTGGCGCGGATTGCGAACGCACGGATTGAGCTAGAGACATGAAATTTTGCACAGGTCCGTTTTTCGTAAAATGTGAGGCTAAGTTCGTTAATGGGCAAAAATGGACCATTAGGGGGGGTACCCCCCATACGAACGAAAATGTTTTTTGCGAATATCTCAAAAACGGTGAATTTTATCAAAAAAGTCCAAGAACAAAAGTTGTTTAGGACATGATTCTATATTAAAGTTCCATACATCAAAATCTGATTGGAATAAATTTTAAAAAATCTTATTGGAAAGTTTGACTTCAAAGTGGAATTTTGATACGAATATCACCATACGGGTCTTAAATATTTGCCAGAGTGGCAATTATAGCTTTTGTTATGTTTCTGAGTGTATTTTATAAACAGCTTCTTATATCATTTAGTAAATAGGGCTGATATAGATAAAGCGAGCATCGAAGTCTATTTGTACGTAATTCTGCAGAAAAAAATTCACTAATGGCGGGTTTCACGGAACCTTTAGTGGCCATTAAATCGAGTTAGCAGGCTTTTTTCACTTGAAAACTTGAAAAAAAGCCTTCTAACTCGATTTAATGGCCACTAAAAGTTTCGGCAAACCCGCAATTTTTTACTTGAAAATTGGTTCGGCAGTCAACGTGTTAAAACAGCCTTGTAGACCACGTGTGATTTTCACAGTTTGTTGTATTGCTGCGAGTTACATAGACTGTGCTGTTATCTAAAGTTCTCCTTGCTTTTTACTACCCCCCTCTCCTGATATCTCTTGAACCTCTGGTGGTATTTTGGGTCGTATGCATAAAAACGAGCATTTTCTAATTTTTGGTGCAAATTTTCTAATTTTTTGTGAACAAAAATGTAAAAAAGCGCTGTACAAAAGATTTTGACGGAAGCGTATTTGCCCACTTTTACGCCCGCCGTACACTTGAGCTAAGGTCGCTCAGCTATGTGCCTGTTTAGAGCCTAACGTGGCGTGTTTCGTCACGTATCAAAGTGAGGATAATATGAACCGCTAAACGTCCATGTCTAAACAGGCACATAGCTGAGCTAACTTAGCTCAAGTGTATGGCAGGCGTTATCCATGCAAACTAGAAAATTGGCTAGAAAAAAAGGCTAGTATTAGCATACGCTCATTTTTATCCATATGGGCCTTTGATTCGGTTTTCACTTTTACAAAAGTAATCTCTTTGTCCCTAAAATGTATCATTTTATTCCCCCTCTCTCGCTTTTTTTTTTGGAAATTCTAAAAGAATTTTGATCCGGTTTTTACCATCAAAGAGGGATATCTGTTGAGGAAATCTTTCGCCCATTTAAAATCTATCTTGGAATCACATCTTATTGATGATCGCATATTTTTTTTAGATCAAGGGGTTGCTGGTACGCTTCTAAACCCTTTGATAAGCAAAATGTACTAATTCGCAAAATACTTCATGGCCATATTAACAGATTGTCATTTTGTGTCAACATTAGTTGTTTTGATTTTCTCGTTATTTGATATCAAAGTGAATGTCCGATATTTAATCCACGAGAATTATTACATTTTGCTTACAAATTCCGATGTTAATGTGTTGCAAATGTGTTACGGTAAACAATAAAAAATAACATTCGAAATAAGAAACGATGAAACATGCATTTGAAACGAAGTTTCTTCTGAGACTATACGCTATGATCATGGAATTGTGAAAAGTTCAAGATCGTTCACCATAAGCAAGTGTCCGTACCTCAAACTGATACCGAACTTACAATTAGACAAAAAAAACTCGAAATTCATTACGAAGATGATATGAGTTTAGTATTTTATGGTTATGGTGATGTCTGCTTGATGTGTAAGAGACAAGTGTAGGTATTTTTTTTTCTTATTATGCACATGTAATCAAACATCGTCACGTCACCAGTATTTGGGGTTGCTTGGTCTGGCCGCCATCGTCACAGTGGCCAAGTGTGTGCAATAAAACATGCTTCTTGTGCTTTTTTATACCCCCGGTCACCCCTTCTGAAATTCATTCCCCTTTCGCTTTAATCTCAACTGCATTCGATCGATATAAGAAAATCACCAAGAAAAGCAATGTTTCTCGAATAACTTTCAAGGGGATGATAGTCGGTGCAAGGGTCGCGGGGCTGATGATCATTCTCAATGGTGCGCCAGTTAAACGTAGCGGGAGTTTCAAGTGAAAGTTAAAATGCTGATGAGTTGCCACTTTGATCTCCGGCTACAGCCTCAACATCATCGTGCAGTGTCGGCATCATCTTGGATTGTATTTTCTTAGCTTCGTTTTGTTTCTTGATTTTGTGCAATTAGCGCAACGTTACATCGGGTAATTTTGCAATAACGGGTCTTTAGCGGTTTCATTAACCTTGGATGGTCCACAAGATTTATTCAAACAGTTTTTGCCACCTTGTTTTGTGAGATAGACTTGCGTACGTTAAGTTCTTCAAACTTACCAAGATTTTAAGGTAATAAATTTTATGGGGTTTTTTTTGTTCACATTCACGATTGTAGCGTGGGATCGAAATTCGATCGTGTAAATTGCAATTGACTTCCTTTAAATGAGAAAAGAGAAATATCACAAAATTCAACCATTGTTTGATTATAGAAAGTTATCCGAATGGATTTGATTTTTGTTTGATTTTCTGCAGAATAAATTTGATTTCCTGAACACCGTAAGTTTCGTAAGAATTGAGCTACAGACTTGAAATTTTGTACAGCAAAAAGCAAGGGAAAAACTGAACCATCACTTCCCCCTCCCCTATGCAAATGAACAAAAAAAAAAAACAGTTTTTTGCAATTTTATCAAAAACAGTCCATCATATCGAAAAATTTATAAAGACAAAATGTGTTTAGAATATGTTTTTGCATAACTCTTTCGTACATCAAAATCCCATTGGACCAATTCTTTGTCACTTTTCCACACAAATGGTTTTTTTTTATAAATTCGAAATACCGTCTGCCCTCATTTTAGATTTTTTAATGTTTTTTTCACTTTTTATCCATAAATTAACCAGATCAGTCAAGGGACTGCCCGTAAAATACGGGGGGAAGGGCGGGAAGACCTCTTTTACCCTACATTTAGGGGGGAAGGAGGCCTTCAATTGTGGCGATTGTTGATGTTAATGGACTTCTTGTTGCGTTATGAAATAAAACTATTAGTTTCTGTTTAAATGTATGCTTTTTTGTTCTTTTTAATCATTCACTATATAACAAAACTTGCCAAAAACCTTCTGTTGAAGTTAATGGACTTTACTGAACGAAACTAAAAATTGGTTTGTCACACGCCTCGAAACCAAAATTGACACCGAGGGTTGCCATAGCGGGGGTACATTCTCCAGCGATATTAAACCCTATATAAAAATGGTGACAAAAGCGATGAAGGGGAAGTGGTTCAAAAAGGCGGAAATTAGTGCGACACATTTTATGATCAGCCAGTTTGTTTTTCAAACCCTTCAAAAATACCATTTTTCAAAAATTTTCTTTAAATTTCTTTACAAAACGCACGACATTGAGATTTTGTTAGTTTTTCAACTGTTGGCTGTTGGCAATTAATTCAACCGTCATGGTTTATGTATTTCCAAAAGAATTTTTCTATTTTTAACATTTTTTTCATTACAATCTTTTCCCTCCCGCTTTTTTTAGTGTATTTTCCGCCTGATTTCATTCCGATGAATCGATTTTCAGTTTTTTTTATTTGGCTTAACTTGAATTCCACATTCTCTGCCTTCCTAATTAGTTTAGTCTATTTATAGAAATTTTTGCCTAATTTGGGTTTTTCGTCTATGCCATCCCACACGAATTCTATAATTGGGGGCCGATACAGTCAAGTGGAAGTCTGCGAACCGAAATCAAACTTCAAAAACTCCTTCCAACTACTTCAAAACTATGCCAGAGGGGCAAACATCTAATTAAGGGTTTAAGACAAAAATTTTATCCCTGTTTGATTATGTTATGTAATTTAAAAATAAAATGTAAAATGAAATGAAAAATTTGTTTGTTACTTTTTAGATCGTGATTACGGGGTGATTGATTTGATATAAACAGAGTTTTCAGTTGAAAAATAATCGAAAGTGTGCACGTGACTAGCATGACTTGTGAAATTAGTGGCATTAGTTGAGAATATGTCAGTTTTGGCTGACGATGTCGATTTTTTTTAAAAAACATTAATAACGTTTCTGTGTGTAAAGAAAACAAAAATTTAGGAAAGTTTATGCAGTGCAAATTCTAAAATGGATCAATAAAACTACCCTGTCATACACTGGAAAAATTGCACTGTCATTTGCAGGAGAATTAAGATAATTCTCAAAGAGTACCGCAACGGAATGCAGGGGTTTTCTTTAGGAGGAAAAACACTACAAAAATCTTGCTACAAAAGAATAACCAGTGAAGCATGAATGAAGTTTTAATAGAGAGTTCCTTAGGATTCGTTTCTAAACATTTATTGATCAATTTAAATTTTTCAAGCCATCAGATTTGACAGTATTTGAAATCTATATCAGTATTGTATTCATGACGGAGATCGACTCGAGAGCTAGTATTTGCGCAAAATTTCGATTCGTAAGCTGAAAAGATATTTGTGGGAGAGGAGGGGGGGGGGGGGGGGGGGGTAAGTCGATATCGCAAAAGGGGGAGTTCTCCAAAAAGTCTTACCTTTTATTAAGCTGAACGAAAACCAAAAATGTTTAACTCGATGTGAATCTAGCAGGGGAGGGGGTTTGAGGGGGGACAGTGCTACAAGGGGAGATATGTAAGAGGTCCTTCCTGGTATGGTACTGAACACAACAAAAAAAGTTTCAACTCGATTTATATAACATTTCCGAAGAAAATAGCGGACAAACATACATCCATGTGGAATACATAACCTCCTTTTTCGGAGTCGTTAAAACAAAGAATCTTCAAAAATCTTATCGAAAGTTTTATATGGCGATGGTGATTTGTAATTCAGTCTCTGATCAAATACAATACTTTTGCACTATTTCCGTTTCCCTGAAAGGGACATCAAAATTGGAAAAAATCTTGTAATTACATCTCCCTTAGGTGGTTTAATTCCCTTAAATGGACAATTTCCTGTGACCAAAGCGTAGTTCTAATATTAAAATTGTTCTGATAAACGGATACCTACCTCCCACAACTGGGCAGACATTTGTGGCCCAGTAAAATGATGGTCTCGTGAGTGCCAAGCCACAGGTTAGCAACGAAATTCAAGGCCAATGTTGAAGTCTTAAGCTCAGTACTTTATTGGCTGTCTATAAAATACGTCACACTTTTAGGAAGGCGGGTCAAAATTGGAAAAAATCTTGTAATTGGGTCTACGGAAAAAGTATGATGAGAGGAAAAGTGGAATCCGAACCGCATGAAATTAGCGTGACGTATTTTACGGACAGACTTGCCACTAAACCACGCTGTCAAATTATTCATTGACCATATGGACCTTTTTATACCCGTATGGTGAAACCAAAGGGTATATTAACTTTGCTTTACCGTTTGTAACGCCAAGATCCCGTCATCACACACAAAAATGAATTACACCAGTGTGTTTAGAATGATAAAAATAATTAATTTCTGCATGTCCGTCCGTCCGTCTGTCTGTCCGTCCGTCTGTCTGTCCGTGCGTCTGTCTGTCCGTCCGTCTGTCCGTCTGTCTGTCCGTCTGTCTGTCCGTCTGTCTGTCCGTCTGTCTGTCCGTCTGTCTGTCCGTCTGTCTGTCCGTCCGTCTGTCTGTCCGTGCGTCTGTCTGTCCGTGCGTCTGTCTGTCCGTCCGTCTGTCCGTCTGTCTGTCCGTCTGTCTGTCCGTCTGTCTGTCTGTCTGTCTGTCCGTCCGTCCGTCCGTCTGTGGCGCGGATTGCGGGCGCACGGATTGAGCTAGAGACTTGAAATTTTGCACAGATCCGTTTTTTGTAAAATGCGAGGCTAACAGCCTTATTCTAGCTACGGTCACTAGTCACAACTCGGTCACAACAGCCACAAATTCTATGGACTTGTGACTTGTGACTTAAGTATCACAACGCCAGAATACGGCTGTAAGTTCGTTAATGGGCAAAAATGGTCCATTAGGGGGGGTACCCCCCATACGAACGAAAACTTTTTTTCTGAATATCTCAAAAAATGTGAGTTTTATCAAAAAAGTCCAAGAACAAAAGTTATTTAGGATATGATTCTACATAAAAATTCCATACATCAAAATCCGATTTAAAAAAAAAATTTATTGGAAAGTTTGACTTCAAAGTGGAATTTTGGTACAACTGTTCCAATTTTGATACGAATATCACCATACGGGTTTCCAATGATTGCCAGATTGGCAATTATAGCTTTTGTTATGTTTTTTGTCAAAAAACGGCTCGGAAATTTCAAATTATTTCAAATTAGCAGAACAAATCACCCCCCAACCACCCATGAATCGCTCCACTCTCATCTAATTTGTGCGTTATTGGAATATGAGTTAAAAAAAGCTCCGAACAAACCAAAGAAACGTCACTGGCATTTCATTGACGTTTGACATGTTCAGAACGTATGTAAACTTTTGGGGAGTTTTTCACGATTTCCATTGTCCCGCTTGTGTGCTGACGAACGCAAATTAAATGGATTCCTTCGCAATTGAAATAATGTTTGTGGGGCGGGTGTGGAGTGGTGAGGCGAGCAAAAAAACAACAACAACATTGTTGTTGATGTTTGCATTTTCTATTTATCAAGACACGTGTGCAACAAGTACGAGTCGGAAGCATTGATTAATGTTTGACGTGTGGTTATTGTGATTGTGTAAGAAGGGAGAATGGGATAAGGTCACGACCAGAAATTTTCCCTCTAAACATACGAGCATTAACGAGAATTTTCTTCGTGTCTAGTTTTTCCGGGCTAGATGATTTTTTTTTTCTTCTTCCAGAATTTAATTGGAAATAATTTTCGAACATGAATTTCGCCACGGGGAGTTTTGCAAAGTGAACCCGACACGAACTCTCGTCGTATAGAAAAAGTATAGGAAAAGCGTGGGGTGGGTTGGGGTGAGTTTGGGGATGCTTGTGTGGAGGTTTTGCGGGTTATTAGCTAATTGAATGTAAAATCGATCAGAGCCTCCTCTACACGCCGTTGTAGGTCGATCGGCATGTGTGACATTTTCTATGCCTGCTATCGTGACGTAATGCCGATTTTGAAGTTTAACGTTTGACGTTTTTGCGCGACAATAATTTCCCAAAGTCACGGTGCAGAAACTAATTTCGATCTGAATTTTATTCATAGTGCGCGGGAATTTTCTGTTTAAATACAATTTAATTCCATCATAATTGATTGCGTAATATTTTTCGATAATCAAATATCTGGTTTTCGTGTGAAGATAAATGTTTATTTAGCTTGAATTTAATAAAGTCGATCAATATTTAGTTGATATAGTTGATATAAAAATAAAATTGCCTTTGAGGTTATTGCGAACGCAAGGGGTTTCCATTTGGTAAAAACAGTTTAATTATTTCAATTTTGAATTTTCACAAAGAATTGTTGTTTCTGTTTTGTAATTTTTTCTGTTTTTATACCCGTATGGTGAAACCAAAGGGTATATTAACTTTGCCTTACCGTTTGTAACGCCAAGATCCCGTCATCGCACAAAAAAATGAATTACACCAGTGTGTTTAGAATGATAAAAAAAATTGAATTTTGCATGTCCGTCCGTCTGTCCGTCTGTCTGTCTGTCCGTCTGTCTGTCCGTCTGTCTCTCTGTCTGCGGCGCGGATTGCGGGCGCACGGATTGAGCTAGAGACTTGAAAGTTTGTTTTTCGTAAAATGCGAGGCTAAGTTCGTTAATGAGCAAAAAATGGACCATTAGGTGGGGTACCCCCCATACGAACGAAATCGTTTTTTGCGAATATCTCAAAAACGGTGCATCTCATCAAAAAAGTCCAAGAACAAAAATTATTTAGGATATGATTCTACATAAAACTCCCATATATAAAAAAATCCGATTGGAATAAATTTTAAAAAATCTTATTCGAAAGTTTGACTTCAAAGTGGAATTTTGGTATAACTGTTCGAATTTTGATACGAATATCACCATACGGGTTTTCAATAATTGCCAGATTGGCAATTATAGCTTTTGTTATGTTTTAATTTTATTTTGTACGTCACGCTGATTTTTTTCTTTAAGAATTTCTGTGAAGTAACACAAGAGGGCACAAAGTCAACATTGCGTCTAATTTCTTGACTTTGTGGTCGTTACGTCCACTTTCCGCCTATTCGAGTTACTTGGGCACTTTTCATTTATTATGTTGACTTTTTTGCAATCATTATTCAATTGAAATTCAAGATTCGTGTCACAAAAGTGTCAAACAATGTTTCTAAGATTAAGAAAAAAAAATGAGAAGAAGATAAACCATCAAACTGAAGAGGATTTTCATAATTATAGAAGTTAAATCTATTTCTTATGTTTGATTTTAGGCTGAATGCTTTTCATGAGGGGGAAATACAATATTATAAAAATATTTTTCTTTATCTTTTGACATTCGGCTTTCTTTTCCCGTTCATGGCGCATTTCACGTACACCACATGTGCATCAGCCGAAAATAATCTACGCAGGGGGGCCATCGTTTCTATTTATCTTTCGTGTCGTCTTTACTTCATTCCACTTCACTTAAGCAACACGACCAGAATTTTCGATTTGACTTTCTTTATAATTCAGTCACATCGAATATTCCGTAGCAACATTCAGATTTATCTCAAAGATTTGCATCATTGCACGTGTCAAAAAATGTAATTGATCGGAGCAACAATGTTGTTCACAAGAAAATAGAAATATTCGTAGAAAAACGACGATTCAAAGATAAATGTTCAAGAAATCGAAACAAAATTTCGTTGAAACTTGGAAAGTAACAAAGTTGGCAGAAGATCTTGTGTTTGATTTGATAAAAATTTGAGGAAACTTCTGGAAATTTTATAAAAGCTATCGGCATTTTAATTAATATAAATTTTATTATTTGTTCTCGAAGGACTAAAGTGTGATTGCCCAATCGCGGGGTGTGTTCCGACCACCTTAAGGGGGTCATCAACATTTTTTTTAGGGACTCGCTTTGTGCGCTAGCTATGTATTTTTATATATATATTTTTTTATAAAATTAGGAAAATGACGGATTTACGAAAATATAAATAAAACCTTGACTTTAATAATTTTTCGACAAATTCAAAATCATATTTGACTGTGCATGTTGAAAACTGTCGCCTGCGGCGCATTTTGGTATGACATACCCCATCACAAAAACGAAGGATTGAAAAGGCGCCATTTGGGTTACTTCTGGTTAATCGAATTTCACCAAAAGTGAACATGATTGACTCATTGAATGACCAAAGATGTGTGCGAAATTTCATTACTGTAGCTTAACACGTTGGCTGCCACGTCGCACGTTTTCGTGCGACACCCAAATGCTACCCTGAGGCCGCGTGGCCCCACAGGATGTTTTATGTTCTCCCAGGCCATGTCGCACGAAAACGTGTGACACAAAAAAAACCGTTATAACTGCAAAATTAGGACCAATAATAAAGTCGCGAGTAGTCAAAAATGATTTTTAGGTACAAAGAAACAAAAAATAACAAAACAAAGTTGGCCTCAGGTGACCAAAATCGTGAAAAGACGTTGGCACTGCACTATCAAAATCCTGAAAAGGCTTTGGCAGCCAACGTGTTAAGTCGTTTTTGAGAAATTTAATGCTTCGTTACTGTAGATGGGGTATGTCATATCCCACCACATCAATGAAGGCGGTGGGGTTGCTGCTCATCTCTGATTTAGATCAAATATTTAAAGATACAAACAAAAAGATCATTATTGAAGCACATTGTTGTAAAAAACAGTATTTCCAATTATTCTTCACCTGAAATAGGGTAGCGTGGGTAAGAAGTGTCACTTTTAGGGTAAGAAGTGTCACTTTTAGGGTAAGAAGTGTCACTTTTAGGGTAAGAAGTGTTAGTTTTAGGGTAAGAAGTGTCACTTTTAGGGTAAGAATTGTCACTTTTAGGGTAAGAAGTGTCACTTTTACTTTTTCGAAAACTAAAAATCTTTTAGAAAAACTATAAATGCGGATGGGCATTTCGAGTGATGATTTTCGTATTGTTATTAAAAAACACTACTTTAATTGATGATCGACACGTATATGAAACCGTGTTTGCTCAGGTGTGTACACAGCGCTTCATTCAGACACCTATAGGCTCATTTTGTTAAATTTGGTTCGATATAATTAAAATTTTCCTACTTTAAATATCGATGCTCAAATAAAAATGATGTATTTTACCCCCAAAACCCAATTTTTCTCACTAAACATTTAACCTAGAAAACATCAGCCGTATATAAAATTATATTGCGAAATTTTTTTTATTGGTATACAATCTAAAATCAATGAATGTTTACGATTTGAAAGAAAAAACTTGTTATTAAGTAAATATTTTGTTATTTATCACATAAACATGCGTGACTCACAAGAGCCAATCGTATTAATCAATTCTGTAGAAATTTTCGATAACATAAATTATCGAAAGTTGTTAAAGAATCGACGAAATGATTCTGAAAACTACATCAAAAGTTATCATCGACCTATTAGAGTGAATAATTAGAGCAGAAGCTCTAATATCGTTAAAATTGAGTGAAATTATGTTGTGATTTTTTGTAAAAGTTAACAAATTTTCGATGAAAATTTGATCGACTTTTTTTTTATCGTATTTTGTGTACCAAAATTTGACAAACTACAAAAAACACTACATTTTAGCGTGTTTTCCAGAAACAAAAATTGAAATATTCGTAAAACACTAATCAACACTTTTCTAAATAATATTAAATTGAAATGCCAAAAGATTTTCGTGAAATATAAACAAACAACATTTCTACGTTATCCGATATATGAAAAACATTTATAAAAAAGTTGCATGACAGGTTCTTAAGTTGTTTTTGTTCATTTTGAAAGTTTGGAACTTCTTAACGGATTTCAAGTCAATAAAATCGTCTGAAAAAAACATCTCAACCCGAACTTTTTAAATGTTAGTCATATCTGATTCCAGAAAACATAATTTAATCATGAAACAATTTTATGGTACACGAAAGGAATAGAAAGAATTTCAATTTGAGCAACTGACAAAATTTCCTCTCCCTTTTGATATCAACAAAGCTAATGTGGACAAGGTTATCGATTGGGGAAAACAACAGCAACAACAACAACAACAACCAGCCAAGGTCAAATGTAATAAAATACAAAATACCTACCTTATGTAGAAATCAAACGTAAACTTGAAAAATAATACTTAATTTTTCATGTTGCGGTAGTGATGGGTGTCTAATATAATTAATATATAATATTTTGTTTACTAGTAACCGCCGAATGTTATATAACTTTTGCAATGATCAAAACACGACTAAGGGCTGTATGGCGGTATTTTCGCAATACTAGACGTGTTTTGTTATTTTGAAAATGGCAGAGATTTTCTGAAATCAAAAACGAATGCCCTAAATGATACAAAAAGTCGCAAAGTGGACGTTGCGACCTTAATTCGCACAATTTTTTTTCTCACTTTGTGTTCGCGGAATCCGATTTGCGGCGTCTCTGGCGATTCCCTGCTAGAAAATGAGTTGGTCTAACACGAAACACCCTTGGTGTAGCAATGATTATTTCGTGAAGTTACGACCTAAATTTTTTTTGACTTTGTGGTCACAGCGTCTAGTTTCCGTCCTTCTGTATTGCTTGGCTGGGAATTGGAAAATGAGTTGCCCAGCAAGACATCGTATTTGTGTCGCAATGATTCCTTCGTACCCATGATCGAATATCTCAGATAAATCGGTCGAGTGATTTTCGAGTTAGAGCTCTGGAAAGCGATTAATGATAGGAACTTTGTGGTCTTCTCAATATTCTTGAAAACTATTAATTTGACGTTAGAGGCTGTCTTTTTGGTCAAATTCCCACCTATTTCACACACACATCCGCCCCTCCCCCCTCTCTCGATTAAATTTTGGAATTTTATGCTCATATTTCAATTATTTAAAAGATTTTGATTTGCCTTTTCCTCTGTTTGTCAGTTTGTCTGTTTTTTTTTGTTCGTGCCAAGCACCCATCGTGTAGGATCTTAACCCTTTGACGACCATACATTTTCGGCCGAAGGGATTTTGATTTTTTTTTTCATTTTCATGATCTGTGACCTGATAATAGTTATGCCACAAAAAATGGTGGCCCTAGACCCCCTCCTTACCCCTCATTTTTTTATCTCGAAAATTAAAATTTAAAGACAACATTCTTATATATAATACGTACGAATTTGAACAAACTGAATTTAATTATTTGTGCATGTGGTAGACGTCGAAGCAATCGCAAGTACAGATATCGTCGGCTAAGAGTGAAATCGTTCTAAGTCCATTATACCAAAATTTCTGGAAGAGCAATAAAAAACCTTGTTAAATCATTTTAATTTTCATTTAGGATCATAGGGGCACAGGGGAACCGGCATAGAATTCCCGCCACATACATTTATATTGCCCCATCTATCCTCTACAAAAAACCTTTTAATACCTTTGCTCTATCTCTTAACTGGACGATTTTAAGTACTGAAAGCTCTTGGGCAAGCATACTTGCCAGTGGTCGTCAAAGGGTTAAATGAAAGAGACTGGAAAATTTTTCAAAAATTCGTTTGCCAAGTAAAAAAAAAATAGTTATGTCTTCAACAATAGTGAAATTTCGACCATAAATTCTGTGAAAAATTATTCACATTTTACATGTCTTTTAAACCTGCGAAATATGAATGATATTTCCCAAATTTTACAGTCATATTTCTATTATCAAAACAATCAAATAATTTGAAAATTTGTGTCAAATTTTGTCATATCTATGCTATTAACGATATTTTCAAAAATTTCTCTTTTACAAACTGAGAATCTAACAATTATTTCCTCTGTAATAACTTTTTAATATAACATCACTTATAAAGTAACAAGTGATGCTCCATTAAGAAATAAACAACAAAAACACAATCTGATTATAATTTGAGCCCATGTGACCTTGTGTGACCAGTTAAAAAACACAAACAACAACAACAACAACGTCTTGAAAAGTAAATAGAACGAAATCAATTACTTAAAAGCCATTTAATATGTGAAAATGGGACAACTGTACAAGACAGAACAGTTTTCTTCATCATCGTCAATATGTGGTGCTTTTTTCCATACAATCTAAATGTGTGTTCCACATATGCATTTTTAGTAAACAAGAAATTATGGATATTTCTTACTTGGCACGGGGAAAACTTATTTCTTAAGTTTCTTGTGTGCCGCTTCTTAGAACTGTTCATAACCTCAAATCCGTTTAAATATTCGCCTTCTACATGGAATCACGCATGTAAACCATCGTCATTTACAAGTGTATCGTCTGACTTACACCAATGTCAAAATGACAGCTCGTTGTCAAATCGCTCGTGTATGTTGAAAAAAAAAATCAGTGTGATGTTCACTGCTATTGGCCAGTTGACTGGTATTCGTGTGTAATAAAATCGAAAAATGTTCAAATATACGAGAGCAAGGTTTTTCCTACACATGTATGGCTGAGAAAACGGTCGTGTACATCGATTGGAATTTTGATAAAACAAAGCAAAGTTCATCGCCAAGTGTTTTATTTGCAAAAGGGGGATTTTTCGATCTTAACATTTTCTACCTAAAGTCTAAAATGTTGTCTTAACCTACCATCCCAGCGCCCCTCCAAACCGCCCGGGGCACCACTTATGCTTACATCAAAGTCAATAGTAATCTTAAGTGATTAATTTGTTGATTAGAACAAAGAAAATGTTTGAAATTATTCGCAAAGCGCTTTATTCGATGTCGATTTTGACCAGCAAGTCTATTCCAATAGTCGTCTAATCAAATGATTTAATTTTGTTTTGTTTAGATTTTTTTTTTCGATGACAGTCGCCAATAGAAAGGCTAATGCACTATTAAAATGTTATTTTCCTGTTAGTGACATTTCTATGATAATTCTATTTATTCGAACAGATAAAAATATCTTCAAAACTGGTGCGGTATTTTGATATCTTTTCATGATTTTTGGACATTCTTCGGTTTCTTGATTGGTTTTTTAATTTTTCGTCTTTCGGAATTGGCAGAATTTCATTGGCATTCAAAGATTTGTCACCTAAATACAGAAGAAAAGCGCTATATTGTTTTGAAAGATACTATAAACTATAGTTTAAATACTGGGCCACTGATTTTCGGTGACAAAACTGACAGACGAAAAGCGCCGCAGACAAAATCCTTTCGATGAGAGTAGACATTTTGACACAAAATGTGCCGCAGGTGATAATTTTTGCTTTGGCATGACTTACCCGGCCTTTACACGCGACTGTAAAGTCTGTCAGTAGCACAGACTTCAAATGTCAAATTACTGACAACGAATTAAAATACATTTAGGGAACTGGCAGTCAGTGCATTTACACGAGTCTGTGTCAGCGACTGTGTCAGCTCTACAGACGCGTGTAAGGGTCGGGTTAGTCAAATATACCTGTATCTGATTTCTAGGCAATACCCGAAATTGACGTAATTTTTCAATATCCGGTCAAGGTGGAGCTTTGAGATTGGGGCTTTTTTCAGGAACCGGTTCAGGGAAAAACGGGTACCCGGTTCCAAGAACCGAGAACTGGGTACCCGATTTCAGGATTTGTCAGAATCAGTTTCGAGTCGAAGACAAAAAACAAAGCAAAAAAAAAGAAAAGCTATAATTGCCAATCTGGCAATCATTGGAGACCCGTATGGTGATATTCGTATCAAAATTCGAACAGTTGTACCAAAATTCCACTTTGAAGTCAAACTTTCCAATAAGATTTTTTAAAATTTATTCCAATCGGATTTTGATGTATGGGAGTTTTATGTAGAATCATATCCTAAATAACTTTTGTTCTTGCACTTTTTTGATAAGATGCACCGTTTTTGAGATATTCGCAAAAAACGTTTTCGTTCGTATGGGGGGTACCCCCCCTAATGGTCCATTTTTGCCCATTAACGAACTTAGCCTCACATTTTACGAAAAACAAATCTGCGCAAAATTTCAAGTCTCTAGCTCAATCCGTGCGCCCGCAATCCGCGCCACAGACGGACAGACAGATGGACAGACGGACAGACAGACAGACAGACGGACGGACATGGAAAATTCAACTTTTTTCATCATTCTAAACACACTGGTGTAATTCATTTTTGTGTGTGATGACGTGATCTTGGCGTTACAAACGGTAAGGCAAAGTTAATATACCCTTTGGTTTCACCATACGGGTATAAAAATAGAGTATTAGTCACTTTTTTGTATAAGCGTATGAAAGGATCTTTTTCTGGAGATGATTTACAGTGACCTACAACTTGCAGAAGTTCAAGGAGAACATAAGCGCTGTCACCGATTTTGGTTAAAGTTTCAAGTTGCCCACATGCATTTAAAGTCGCATAACTTCGGCAATTTTCATCCAATAGTGTCTGTTTAGATTGGGGGGTCCCCCACTTCCTCGTCTTGCCTGTAATTTTGACAGTTTCGTTCATGGCCTGGCGCCTGGATCGGCTAATCTAAACATGCACATAGAGTTTATATTTCGAGATATGAAAGTCGAAAGGTTGTACTTTAAGAATATGCAAAAGAAAAAAAACTTGATTTTGTCAAAGCTTCCTGGTAGGCACAACCCCTTAAAACCGAAATCTCCTTTGAGTTGATCATTGGGCGCATTCAGTGAACTGAGGCGCTCCAGAGCGTTAAAAAAGCGCTCAGCTGAGCCGCTCAGCATGCCCTGAACGCACTGCTCAGTGCATACTGTTCGCAAACCATCAACTGTCAAATTGCCTTGAGTTTTAATAAAACGGGGTCAAATAGCCTTAAGGTTTAATAAAATTTTATAAATTTTTTTTGACTTTTCGCACCGCTCACTAACTGAGCGTACTTTTATGCCGCTCAGTAAAAAAGCTGAGCTGCTCAGAAAGAACGATTGCATTCAGTAACTGAGCCAGTGAGCTGCTCAAAAAACTTCTCAGCGGCTCAGTTCATTGTGTGTTTTGGGTAACATAGGGTGAAGGTGTCTAATTTTGGGGATAACATTTTAAGGATAATTTGATTGATCTTATATTGTCTATCAAAATTTTTGCCAAAGTTTCCAGGTAGGCATAACCCCTTAAGACATCGAGAAGGTGCGAAAATTCACCAGTGGCCAGAAATGAGTTAAAAAAAAAAACAATTTTATACATCAATTTCAAAATTTCTTTCGCTTACTTTTTGCTTTTCCAGAAATTTTTAAGCATAAATCAGAGCCATTGTTTGTGCAACCTTTTGTGCAAAAATAACCAAAAAAGTGCACATTAAAGAGAGTAACATTCAATATACACGCACACGCCTGTTGATCAGGATAAGCCCATGTCGCTGACTGATTGAAGGTAGAAACCAGAAAAATATAACTAACAGTAAGTGGAGAAAAAGAATACCTGACAAAACACCTGGCCATCGCCAGATTGTGTTCGAGGATGCTGCCGATTTCGTCTTAAACTTCTTTCCAAATTTATGCTCATCGGTCGTCAGCCAACAACATATGATATGAAAAAGTCATGCAGAATGAGAAAAAAAAAACTCACAAGAACATTTTGTTATTAAGTTTTTATACCCGTTTTCATGTGTGCATGTATTCGAATTGAACTGGTTTTCCTCCTGCTGTGTCGTCTACACAAGAAACCAATCAAACTTGAGGTACTTGTTGTATTTGTTTTTTAATACTTTGGATTGGTCTGGAGTTTCCTTCAACAGTCTCGTGGAGGCAGGGGGATACGTTGAGGAGATTGTCTGAAATTTTGTTATTACAGACGAGACGAGGGTGCTGTGGGGACTTCCCCTGGCAAGGTAACCTATGCTCGCTTGAAAAGAACCAAACAGCAAAAAGCTTTTTTCGCCTGCGGCCAGGTCTACACTACACGCCTTTAATGGGAAATTTCGCTGTTATTCAAAAATCTAGCGAAATATTTCGAAAACGATTAAATAGTGGTGCCAGTTAGTTTTCGATTTGCAGCCAAGTCGATTCGCAATGGCGATTATAAAACTGCAGAGAGCGATTATGAAATTGGTATGATTTCACATAATGAACGTGTCTGGTCAAGATAATGCACCCACACAGTAACGAGCGATGCTTGGAGATGAGTTGGCAGATGTCGAGTTCGAGGTGAATTTCGGTTGTTTCGATTTGAGCAAATATTTACCATTTGCCACGAGAAAAGAAGACCCTGAAATTTATAGCATCCTCACCCCATGCTAAAATGCTTCACGTGCGACCACGAATTGCTTATACCTACCTGAACAGATGTTAGCGATATGAGATGCTGTGTTATTACAAAGATGTGTCTGAGAACCAGTTCCCTTTGATCTTATCATTGTGTCTAATGTTGTCACAAATCTCTTTTGGGCTGATCATTGTGTTTTTTTGGGTAACATAGGGTGAAGGTGCCTAGTTTTGGGGATAACTTTGTTGATTTTATATTGTCTATCAAAAAACTCAAAAGATGGGCCCAAACTATTTATAGAGATTTTGCATATAATTAAAGAATCACAGCAAGTTACTGCTTGGTGCTAGCGACACCATCAGTCTAGACTGCTATCACGGTTTGGGCTCAACCTTCAATTCCGACTCCGACTCCAAAAATTTTAAAATATCCGACTCTTACTCTTGAAAGTCTAGAAGGTTCAACTCCAATTCCGACTCCTTCGGCTAAAAAAATCATTAAATCACCTCAAACTCCAAATTAAATATCGTTTTTGGTTGCAAAGCATTGACGTTTTACCTAAACTAGCGGGACAACACTGTCTAATGGCCAATGGTGGTAAAATAAGCGATTCGGAGTTGAAAACGAAAAATTCTCTCCGGTTCCGACTTTTAAACTCTTGTGAAAAAGGGACCTCTGGTGAGAGACATTGTGGCAGGCCAAGATCGGAAACCCCAGTTTTTGAAATCCCAATTTTTTTGTTTAAAAAAAAAAACTGGGATTTCAAGATATTCTACACTGGTCAACTACTAGCGTCGAATTTTCCATCCCAAATTGTAAAAAAACTCGGAAAGGGTGTAAGAGGAGGAGGAGGGGGGAAGGGGTGAGATTAGCATGACGTGTTTTATGAACAAGTTTTTCCTAAGACATATCGTTTTCGAGAAAATTCAAAGTTTCATAAATGAAATAAGTTGGTACTACGACCCACCACCTTAAGCATATTTTTTTTGCTCCGGATTTTGTCAAGACTGCGCTTGTTGTTCTCGATGAATGATGGTAATATCAGCAGCACCAAAGTTGCACACCTGCTCGGATTATCAACAGAAAAAATGAAAATGGGGAAAAAAAACTGAATACCAGTTGATAATGTAAACGGAAGTGCAACAGTCTGCCAGTCTGGCGAAGAAATTGTTGTTTCTTTTTGATGTAAAATCACAGAAGAAGCAAAATTTCAGTAAAGAAGAAAAAAAAAACAGATGAATTAAGATAAACAGGTAAATGAGAGACGATTTTAGATACGAAAAAAAAAAATTTCGGTCTTGATTTTGCTTGTTAGCGACGATACGGAGACTTGACACGGGCTCTAGACTCGCACTTAACCCAAAAAAATTTTCAAACAATGTCGAATTGAATTTTTACCATCGGATGAACGTGACGACCTTAAGACACATCACCGCAAAATCCAAAGAAATCATCGAAACACAACCGAGTTTCCGAAAATGTTGAAAATTCAACTTGGATTAGAGAGTTGTCGGTGGGGTTTTACTTCTTTGTTCTTTTGAGGTACAAAAGTTGGTAATTCAGTTGAGAAGTTTTCCAAAGTGCACTTACAATGTATGGTGGTTGCCGTGTTAATTCGTGTGTAGACGTTGGAAATTCAGCAAATTCAATTTTGTTTGTAACCGACGGAAATCAGGTAACACGGGGGGAAGTTATCTTCTTGAAACTTAAGTTTTCTTTACATTCTTGTGGTGGGATTTTTTCTTTTTTGGATCTGCATTCAGTCACTTCTTGGAGCTCTTGAATGACTCACCTGAAGTTGAATTTGGAGTTTCCCCACAGACGCATGTTACAAAATGTTGGGTGATTTCTGTAAGCGATGTTTGTTCAAGAACTGGGAAAGTTTTCTCCTCCAAGAACCAGCAACCTTGGTTGGTTAAAATGATCAAAAAATCTTTGATGTATGACAGCAGACACATCCATATTATTATATATAGTTTTGTATCTCTGCTCTGTGTGTTATGTTATATCAAATCGACGTCTAGTCAACAATTATAGCAATTTCTACTCGTGCTATGATTATGATGATTCACTCGAATGATGATTGGATTGTGTACAAAATGGTCTTTGGGTGCTGGTGCCAAGGTGATTCGTCAATTTATTTTCAGCCAGACGAGGGGTAAGTTTTATGCGGAGCAGGGATAACTCGATGAATAAATAGTCTTTACATTGGATGTCAGTTAATTCCATTGAAAGAATTCATGATAAAAACGGTGTACCGATGTTTGTTTTTATCATAACAACATTTTGTGCTTGAGTAAATCTTAATCTTTTTTTCCTAGAAACAATTTTGTGTTGTTTTTTCTTTTCGCCATAAAATAAAATTTTAATTAGAATTTCTTGAAATCAATGCAAACGAGATTTGCACAAAAATCCTTTATCACAAGCGCGATGGTTATGGTTTGATAGGTCGGTTTCGTGATAATTTCCTTCAATGACGATAACTCAATTTATTTTCAAGAACGTCGGTGGAACTAATCGCATATTAATCGCTGATATAATTTCAGAGTCGTGGTATTTTTGCATAAATGTCAATATTATTAATAAATAGTGAAATTAGGTATTTCAGACTTTACTACTTTCAGAAAAATAGTATCATTGTTCCAAGTCAACTTTTTGACAAGTCCACTTTTTGACAAGTCAACTTTTTGACAAGTCAACTTTTTGACAAGTCAACTTTTTGACAAGTCAACTTTTTGACAAGTCAACTTTTTGACAAGTCAACTGTTTGACAAGTCAACTTTTTGACAAGTCAACTTTTTGACAAGTCAACTTTTTGACATATCAACTTTTTGAGAAGTCAACTTTTTGACAAGTCAACTTTTTGACAAGTAAACTTTTTGACAAGTAAACTTTTTGACAAGTCAACTTTTTGACAAGTCAACTTTGGCCTGTAGCATGCAGACCGAGCTATTCATTGCATGACATTCTACATTCTACAAACACAATTTTCAGGTCAACTCGTGCAGCTTATTACGGCCTACTTTACTTGCTGCAGGTTTAGTTTTTGCATTTCTCCCACCGCAGGTTCACACATTTTTACTTTTCCTGACGCAGGTGAACACGCGATTAGCGTAGGCTAAATTTTTCTGTCGAACGCCAATTATACCGTGCTCAAGTCGACGACTTTTACTCAATTTTTCTAAGTGTAGCATTTATGGTGTGTATGGAGCGTATTAAATATAGCAAATAAAAATATTAAAAGTATAAAAGTACACTTCAAATGCTGAGGTTCACCCCACTATGTGGGAGGCTCAACTATCCTCAGTATACTTCCAAACCTATTTTATTTTAGTTTTTAGTACGGGCTAAGTTTCCTCACATTAGATGTCTGTTTACCTGCAGATGACATCTGTCAAGTTGCTGTAGGTTAAAGCGTAAAAATGTCTTTGGAGCAAGTCAAGTTAGCCTGCAATATCAGAACTCGTTTGCCTGAGGCAGGCATTGCAATGATATAAGAAATTTTAAATTTTAGAAAGCCTGTAATGCGAAAATTTTGAAAACCAATCGACTTCCACAGGCTAATAGATTGGTTTCTTTTTGTTCAACTAGGCACGGTGTCTGTTCAACGGGGGAAAGTAAATTTAATTGTTGTAGGTAATTATCATAAGAAAGGTTACAGCTAATATAGGCTGGTTAATACATCTGTGGTTAATACAGGGAATACTTCATTTCTGGTTGCTGTACACACGGTGTAAATGTTTCCCTACTGTTACTCAAACTTTATTTGGACTAATTGTAAAAAGTTGTAAAGCATTGTAAATCATTGTAAATCATTGTAAACTCCCCCGCCCAACTGGAAGTGAATTTTGTTCGTTAGAGCCCGGAAAAAGTTCATTTGTGCAAAAAACCGACTGCAGTTGGCGAAATTGTTTCTCTGAGTGTATATTGTTTAGTGGCAGATACGTGCCATGCGGAGTAACTATTCTGTTTCAGATCGGCACTACAACAAAGGAATTATGGGGTGGCTTAAAGGCAAACCTTACTAAGAGCCTCTTAAATCTGAAACGGAATCCCCTTCGTCTAACGACTTGGATTCTAACTGGGCACTCCCTCCTGAAGGATCACGCTTTCAAGATGAGGCTGGTGGATAATCCACAATGCAGGGGCTGCGGAGAAGAGCGGGAAACGGTGGAGCACTTTTTGTGTCACTGTCCAGCCTTAACCCGTACTCGCGTCAAATGCTTCGGCTATCCCTTTCTAGAGGAACTCCATTAAGCAGGAACTCGGGGCTGGGAGCCGATTCGGAAATATATAGCACTGGCGGGATGGCTAAACAACCGTACTTGAGCTCAATCTGCTTTAGCGAGGGACATCGGAGGTGTACAATGGGCCCAACTTGAGGCCTACGTGCGTGGGGTTCCCTGGTGAGCCCCCCTCCTATCAAACCAACCCAATCAACCCAACCAACCCAACTATTATTCACCTAATTCTTCAGGGTATTACGACTGGCAGAAAAACGTTTGATTTACCTCTTAATTCTAGATAACAGATTCAAAAAGATCTGTCAATTTTTAACTTTGAAGTTTTAGTAGAAAATGGTATTCTCGATAAAAGACTTTGGTGAATTTCGATTTTAACAAGTGGAGAGATTCACCACGGTGTCTTTATCTGACAGCACTTACTCATAAACGTCAAATTTAAGTGTAATGGCGGCATTAAATCGCTTACAAAAATCTCTTTACGAGAAGGGGAGAAGAAGTAAATCAGATAAATTCTTTTTGATCAAAAGAAGTTTGTTTTTTCTCCATGAAAAATATGTTGAAAAGATTCAAACAGTTTTGTATCATTAAAAAAAATTGGAGTTGCGTCTTTCCAAAAATAACATTTCAGGAGGATTAAAATAAAGGTTGTAAGAAATATTTTTCCTGACTAACCAAAAAAAATTTGTTGGGAAAATTACGGGAAAGTACCTTGATTGCCAAATACTTTCTAAATATTATTTGATGTTATAAATAACCCATCCAAATTTCCAAATTTAAATTTACATTGTACAGCGTTTAATTAGATTTTCGTATTTCTTAGAATTATTTCTAATTCGAAAAGCCCAGGAAAAGTTTTCGCTGTTCGGGAAAATTCCAACAAGATAACTTGCAATTTGACTTTCTAAGATTTCAATGTTTTACACATACTGTAAGGCGAAAACCGTGAAAGGAGAACTTGTAGAGTACAAAACAGTTAAAATAAAAACAATTTACTCAATTAGCAGGCATGTGCTATAAGTTTCCATTTTTAGCACTCGTTTACCTTTAAGAAATGAGTAATCAATGAAATTGTTTCACAAAATTAGCACATTTATAGCGAATACGTGGGAACAGTCGGAAATCTTCTCGTATGTCAAATAAGATAAAAATAACAGTACGAGCGAGTTATAATAGAGAAACATCAAATGTATTTCGCTGATTGCGTGATCCGGCGTTTTTATCGTTCTGAGAATTGCCCAAAAATAAATATTTCAAAAAATATAAAAGAGATTTAAAAGCAAGATGAAGAATTTCATCAAAAAACTCATCTCTGACTTACCTAAATTCCACTCTCTCTCAACTTTTGGTGAGTGTCTCCGACTTTTTTTTTAATCTAATGTGGTGTTATTCAAAGTCAGTGGACAGAGAATATCACCTATAATCTCACACCTGATGCGATGAGTCTCACAGTCCGAATAAATGTCAAATTTCGGACAAGATCAAACGATCAAACGGTGAAGCACCTTGGAAAATACTTCATCAAATCATGGCGTGCGCAGCAAATCGATTCATCGGTAGTCAATTTGGACAACTGGATTTTCCATAAGCGGTTCTTATAAGCATTTGATGTGAGATTGCTTTCGCCTTGCCCTTTAAATTAGCCGCCATTGATCCCGGATAATCGAGGGATAATACAATACTGATGTTTGTGTGTTCAAAATGGGAAAAGAATTCCATGAAAATTTCGAGAGTCTATGAGGCGGAAGATTTAAATTGACACCACAGGTCGCTTTCTGTATACCCTAGTTGATAAAATTAATAGGTATATCGGTTACACACGAGTGTTTGGATTTTATGTCAATCGGTCTGTTCGTTTGTCTCTCCCGGGTTGTTCCAGCCATGTTTTGAGCCGTTTGGTGATTTGTCTTTCTTCGGATCCTTTTTCTCTCTCACGGTTATTTCGTCTCTCTGATCCTTTGCCTCTCTCGGTCTCTTCTCTTTTCTGCTATCTCGGCTCTCTAGTTTTGATGTTTTCCGATCTCTCAGTTCATTTATTGGTGTGCATTTTTTTTTATCAGTATTTTACCTAATCTGTCTTCACACTTAAATTTAATTAAAAATCACCATACGGGTATAAAAACTAATTGAAATGTTGAAAATTTCTCATCACGTCGGGAATATCATAATTGCCCCTAGCTTTCTTCATGTTTTTACTTTTCAACGGCATTGATTCTTCACGGAATTCCGTATATCTGTTGTTTCTCTCTGAAGCATCTTCGCGCAACATCTAAGGTGCGCATCTGCGTATCCGCCTTCATCGAGACTTAATGGCGATTGAGGGAAACGTGGAACGAATGATCAGCCGGTGGGTTATTTTTGTCTAGAAAAACCACCGGTGACTGCTGTTGCGTTTGCGCTGTCTCAAGATTTCTTCTCGCCACTTACAGCCAGAACACATGACAAGCGCCGCAGCGTAAACTCATCCGATAGACTCATTCCAAACGAAAATCCAAGTGCCGATCGACGCGGTTCAGGTATCACAAAGATCAGGCCGTCTTCCATCTAAGATTGCTGGTCCGTCGTCACCTGTTTTGGTCTAACTTACGCATACTATGGCTACGATCGGAAGGCAGTGCGCTGCGTACGCTAAGAAAGTCACAGACCGGCATCTTTGCGGTGTCTTGATGATGATCGCGGCTATTGATCGGATCGGTGTGCTAAACGATCTTTTCGTTGATCTGACCAGCTTCTAGCAAGCATGCGTGGCTTAGTTTTTTCTCAATACTCTACGCATCACAGTTTCGCGGCAACAACTTGTTTGATTTGAATTTTATGACTTTGCGACTGATTGGCGTCGATAGAATGTTTCCAGTGGAATCAATTCCATTATTCTTGAAGATTTTCACTGAAATGAATCTAAAAGCTTTACAGAATAATATTTTTCGGGTTACATAACTAAAGGGATGTTTAAAAAAATCCCATTTTAAGGCTACTAGCAAATTTTCCTGATGATATTTGATAAAAGTTTGAGAAAAAAGCATTGACAAATTTTTTTAAAATGAAGTTTGATAATATCCGGTTGGGCTAATTTTCAGGAATCGGTTCTGCAAAAAACGGGTATAGGGGTACCCTATTTCCGGGTCTGAGAAACGAATCTGAGACTGAGAACGAATTCTTGTTGTGAACAAAAGCAAATTCTCTTGCAGCCGATCACAGCTTGATGCTCAACTTGATGGCAAAAAATCAAAATAGTAAAAGTTTTCTCTTTTTTGTCTTTAACTTGGAACCGATTTTCAGACTCGGAACCGGATACCCGGTTCCCAAGCTTTAAAGTTTAACCCTAATCCTGGAATGGACTGCCCATAACATACGTCACTCTTTTTTTTCCTTTTTGGTAAACACACACAGAGAAAAAAATAGTCAATCTACACGGAGAGAAATACTAGAACTCTCTCTTTCTCTCTCTCTCGGCACTACAACCCCTTTCCGATCTTGGCCTGCCGCAATATCTCTCGCCAGAGGTCCCGGTCACGCGCCGATGTCCTCCAGATTTGCATTCCAATGCTCTTCGCGTTCTGATCAACGCCGTCTTGTCATCTGAGGAAATATTAGGACAGATTTCTACAAAAAAAAAAGGAATATACGAGACAGTGAAAGTTTTTGGCAATGACTCTCAAACAAAAGCGGAATTCATGCCAAAAAATAGGAAATTTTCCCAAAATCATACGAAAAATTTCCTGTTTTCAGGGAATTATTGCAGAAGAATTCACTGTCTCGACAATTCCTATTTGAATTTCTCTCCGTGTGGCTATTTTATAATCGGGAACAGGGAATACAAGTAAAATAGTTAATTTTAATTTAAAAAAAGTCAATTTAACCACAAAATAGTAAATTTTACTACTAAGTAGTTAAATCATACTAATCATACTAATATATAAAAATGAGTTGGTGTCTGTCTGTCTGTCTGTCTGTCTGTCTGTTCCTCTTTCACGCAAAAACGGCTGAACCGATTGACTTGAAATTTTGCATGAGTATCTGTGGTAGTTCTAGTTCCAACATAGGCGTACGGAAAAGTAGCACAATGATGGGGGGAGCCAGGGGAGGGGGTAAAATGATTTCGAAACTTAGTTTTTGCGCTATGTTACTCTTTCGCGGGGAAACCACTGAACCGATTGGCCTGAAATTTGGCATAGATATTCGTCGGGGGTCCAGCCCCAACATAGACCCATTAAAAACTTTTTAAGTTCTTTCCGGTTTTCTTCGTATTCTAAAACTTAGACAAAAAACTTAACCCGGCAACGACGGGTACGCAAGCTAGTTTATTATAAAAATAGTGACATTTCCATGGTAGGCTATGAAAAAAAATCACAATTTTTAAGAAGACGTTTTTGTGCTCTCAAGATTTTAGGAAAAAAAGTTTTTTTTTTATCAGTATTAAATTCAGCGAATGTTAAATCTAATTTCTACCACTTGTTATTGTCTAAATTCTTCAAAAATCGGTTGACCCATTTTGACGTTTCCGTAAAACAAGATTAAGTATGCGTTAACATTGATTTTCACTTAAAGTGCTTTCACTGAAAGTGAATTAATGGCAGTATGTGATTGTACGACATTTAATTTTACTCTCCCAAGCGCCAAGAATTGACATTTTGTAATAAAAAAACTTCCTAAACACTTTTCGGACATTAAAATAACAACAAATAGAAAAAAAGACCATTCAATGTTATCCGAAAATTTCGTATTTTCTGCGTAGATTCAACTGAAAAGTCTGTCTCTAATCTAAAGGCGAATATAGCATAAACAGCATAGAAAATCATTTCTAACTTTTAGGTTAATTTCCCTAAGGTGCGGAACTTTGTGTATGTCTGACTGACTACCAAAGCGCATAGTAATGCGAATGGGAAGCTTCTCCGTCAACGTCATCCCTGGCCATACAGTCGAAAAAAGCCCAAGGGTCAATGCCTTATGGAAAGTTTAAATTAAATTTTCCCTCCTCAAAGTGAAACATAAATAAATATAAAAAAAAGATTCCAAGTCCGTGCATTTTAATTTTTGAAATAATTCTATGGCACGAATTTTTTCTATGCTATTCTCTTGACTGACTCCATTGGATCACAGTTTGGCCACAATTTTCCTCTGGAAATAAGTCACCAGTAGTTCTAGTTGAATTTTAAATAATCGCGACTAACGAAGTGCCACAAAAAGGAACAGAAACGCTAGCCACCACCACAGCTACCGGGCGCTTATCACCCGCCGCCGGTGGTGCTGATAAGAATTTTCCGAGAAGCGTTCTTTGTACAAGGCGGGAAGCAAGCTTAAAAATTGTTGGTCAAACTGGAATTTAATTCCGTTTTCATTTTCCAAATTAAACAATTTGAGTTCATTTTTTCCCTGCTGTCGGTGTTTTACCTGGGACTCAGGTGTTCTCATCGTTTCTTCGTATCGTTTGGTGTTTTTATTTTATTTATTTATTTTTATTTTTATTTAATTTTTTTTGCTTCCGTGATGATGGCTGACTCTGATGGTGGAACTTTCTATCGAGGCGAACGCTTTTTTATTACAGTGGATTTTTGTAAATAATTTGCATAACCTGTTCTGAGACAATTTATCAAGTTCTTGTGTCCCTACATTGAAAAATGGGCAAAAAATTCCCTCCTCACCTGTTATTGTGCTGGGCAGGGCGATAAAAAACAAATCCGCGTGTACATTGAAATTATGAACGTTGGCTATTTTGCGAACAAAAAAAAAAAACGCTTAGAACTTTTGTCAGACTAAACAGACAGAATCAAGAGTTATGGCCCCCAGCAACAAGGATATTAATGGCAAAATCCGCAAAAAAAAGGGAAAATCAATTTAAAGTTAATAATCTTAAGAACCCAAACGAAATCATCGTTCAACCAGACGAAAATTATCTACAGATACACAGAAATTTGTCTCAGCACGATCGATTTTTTCTTTGCATTTCTTATTTGTTGTTATCTGCTGGACATTTGGATTATTTGTTATCTTGCACAACAAATTTTTATGCTTTTATGCTGATGACGACGACGTGGATCTTTGGTGTTTTTTTCTTTTGATTTCTTTAATCGATTCGGAATGATGTTTGCTCAGGGCTGTCACCTGTTGTGCCTTTAATCAATTAATTATGATGGACGGCTTTGACATGGAGAACCTTAAAAATTATGTTTTTTTTAATCTGTTCTGTTCCAAATGCTTCCCAGCTGATATTTGAAAATTGGACTGAAAGTGTTTTTGCTCACAAATGTTGAGAAATTTTCCTTCTCTCGTGATTACCAAATCGGAGAGCTTTTTTTTTCTTCATATTAAAAGCAATTTTTCTTGAATTTTGAATTTTTTTCAATCACATTTTTTGTGGTGATTTTTTCGGGTTAAGGTCTATGACTTATGGTTGGGTGGAAGCTGTGAAAAAACGGGTTTTCATATGGCGTTTTTGTTATTCAATCTTGGGCGAGATAATTAATTTATACAGTTATTAATTTAAAGGTTCAAAGAGTTTGTGTTATTTCACAATTGAAAGTTTTTGAATCGTTTTATTTAAGTGCTCAAGCAGCCGACTTTTTACCTCGCTCCCAAATCCTCACCCCTTTTCTACGTTTTCTACGTCTCCCTTTTCTATGTATCTCCAAAAAAATGATAACTGGTGCTAACGAAATCACCGGTTTTATGCCGATTTTAAAATTCTTCGGTGTCGATTGGCAGCAGAACCTCACAAATGTCATAATCCCATGCTGTATTTTGCAACCACAGTTTAGATATCGCTTTTACGTTGTTAAGGTTTCAGTATGAAAATATCCAACGAACAAAATGTCGCTTAAGGAGCCTCCACACGTTCAATGTTACTTGACAATTTTACTTGAATGACTCATGTTTCAAGTAACATTGATCGTTTGGATGCTCTTCAATGTTACGTGTGGGAGCAATTTCCATCAACGTTACTTGACGAAAATTTTTCATCAATAATACTTGTCAAGTAACATTGAACGTGTGGAGGCTCCTTTAGATTTGAGGGTCCAGACTTCTATCACTAAAAATTTGGGTTTCGAAGGATTTTGGGTGGTCAGCTGTCGCTACACTCATCTGCTATTTTCCGAAACAAAAGTTTGGTTTGCTTGGAAAAGAAGGGGGAGGGTGGTACGGGGGAGGGGGAGAGAGATGTCAGAAGGATAGAAAATTATACTGGAAAATTGTGGAAAATCACTAAAAAGTCTTCAAAATTTTACCGGAAAAACTGGTGGGGCCGGAAAATATTCAGGTGTAATCAACGTAAAAGAGAGAGAAAGAGAGAGAAAGAGAGAGAAAGAGAGAGAAAGAGAGAGAAAGAGAGAGAAAGAGAGAGAAAGAGAGAGAAAGAGAGAGAAAGAGAGAGAAAGAGAGAGAAAGAGAGATAAAGAGAGAGAAAGAGAGAGAAAGAGAGAGCGGTGGTGGAAATACAGTTGAAGTTCCCTTTGTGGACGCCTCCCTTTACCGGACACATTTTCTAGAACCAAACTCGTGATTTCCCTCTGAAAAGGTTTCCCATAAACGGATACATCTAATAAATGGGCACCTCCTATAAACGACCACCTTCCATAACCGGATAAAAATCTTGGCCCCGTGAATGTCCACTTATGGGAGTTAAGCCGGTGGTGCTGAGAAGTCGGGAGCAATCACTTTTTTTGGCAAAAAACAAAAAAAAAAGTATGTTTGTAGACCTCGGATTCGAAAACAGTTCGACCGATTGTGCTGAAATCGAAGGTCATGTCTTTTGAAGGGTGAGGTTAGAAGAAGTTTGTCACAAATACAGGTACCCAGCTTGCCAGACCCCAAACTATTCATTTTGCCCCCAGAAATTTAGGTGTTACGAGCCTTAAAACTTTTGGTTTCTTGCAAGGTTTTTTCTCCAAACTCTTTAAATACCATAAAGAATTTTGATTTTTAATCCAAACCAGAGATGTGGAGTTGGAGTCGCAGAGTTGCTGGAGTTGGTCTCTTAAAATTTGCGGAGTTGGAGCTTTTTAGACATTCTCTCTCCTCTCGTCTCTCCTCTCGTCTCTCCTCTCGTCTCTCCTCTCGTAACATTTTTCCTGCGATTTTTTTTGTACGGAGTTTAGTATTGCCTAAAATTGTGGCGTTTTTTATACACTATTTCCAAGTAGTTGATCATTAGGCCGTTCTTTCCTCAAAAAAAAAAAAATCGCGATTTTAGCAAGTCTTAACCATTTTCATTTTGAAAATAATTTTTAATGATTAGAACGCTACCGACCCGGGAGGATAATTTTTAATATATACCTTTTCTATCTTCATATTTATCACTCGTGGCCGTCCCGTCCTCATCATGGTATGGAAAACACTTGAAAATCGAATGAACCCTAGATGCCATTTATTTAAGTGGATGTAGACTTCTAAAGAGGCCATTGGCTTTTGTGAAAACTTCTTTCGGTTTGCCTAACTGAGCTCAATTCATTCTACATGCGGATTTGTTATAATAACAGTGCGGTGGCGGGGGCACGATGGTGTTTATAGGTATTTCAGTTTTTAGGTTTCAGGCAGCTAAAACTAAATTGAAAATGCAAATTGAACGCTGAGGTATGGATAGTAATGTGTAATGGATATAAAATAAAGTAATTTCCGAATGCTGATATGTTTTACGCTTATCAAAGTCGGTGCCGATCATAAATCACGCACTTAGGCAACAACCAAGCAAGCAAACAACCGACCCGGACAACTTACCACTACACTATCGTTGAAAAATGGGCGACAAGAACCAGTCTAAAACCTGAAATTGAGCCATAGTTGGCCGTCGGTCGCCAATTTGTTGACCACACAGCATTGGATTGTTGTTAAGCGCACTCTGGTCGTCGCCTAAGGGTTTCACTGATTTTAACCTTATAGCAAATGATTATTTTCTTTCTTCTTCTTAATAGCCTAAAGTAGTTAGTGTCCGTAGGAATTTTAAAGTTCGACTGGACTTGTGGGTAAATAATGTTCAATGATAACAGATTGTTTTTTTCTTTCTAACTTTGATAATTTTATCAAGTTTTCTTATTTGTTCTTGGCTAGATCTTAATATGGTCTTTCTTAGGAAGTGACGAAAATTTGTTGTAAACATAAATTAGCTACTGGGTTTTTTACGAGAAATTTCATTATTTTAATGAAAAATAAATTTTCTTTTTCATAAAAAGGCACATTATGTTCTGAGCAACCTAAAAAAAGAATTTTTTGGGGAAAAATGTGTCTTATGTACTGCAAACTTGGACACAAAAAGTCTTTTTTTACATTGAAAACTAGAATAAAATCAGTTTAGTAGTTTTGAAGATAGCTGGCGAGGGGGTAAGAGGGGTGGAAGTAAAATTTGTAGTTACGGCAGCACATGCTTTTTCGATGTTTTCAAGAAGTGTTAGATTTTTTTTAATTTTCAATATTTTTAGAGGTGAGTTTATTAAATATTGCGTTAAAATTCTGCCTCGTAAATAAAAGCATTTTGTGCCAGCCTATTTTTCGTTAAATCTATTTAAAAAAAACCCCATTTGATTAACGCATTTGGGTGTTTAAAACACAATTTTTTGGGTGACGTCCAGTGATCAACATTTTTATGCGATGTGTTTTTAACTTAATAAACTTACAGTATGTGTCTGGCTGAACTTTCAACAATATATTTAAAAAAAAGTTTGTTTTTTTGGAAATTTAAATTAATTATAATCTTTTTTAATAAGTTTTTTGCCCCGACAAAATAATCATCTGATAATGGAAATTTTTAAAAAATTTTAATCGATCAAGTTGAAAACTTGACTCATTTAGGAGATGAGGTATGGCGCTGTCACACAGTCTGACCGTGAATTTTATCACTTTTAAATTGAGCTGTGGATGAAAAGTGACAGTAAATGTCATATGAGACAAAAAAAATTATATTTTTTTTTATCTGAATAGTTGAGTATCGAGCATTTTCCTGTTGATAAGAAAATTTCGATAACAATTGAAATTATTTCATAGCTGAAATAATAAGTTAATATCGTTGATTGTTTTGGACGAAGATTAAATTGGATTTTTCTTTGGGGAATTACTTTTTTACTATCAAATTTTGCAGGAATTAGAGGAAAATTATAGCAAGTTTAAGGTGAAGGTCCTCAATTTTCAGGTCTTTGGGCATGATTTTATTGGGATTTATGGAAATTTCTATCCTGGAGAAAATTTGATCCAGCTTTTGTAGATTTTTGTTTCAATAATTTCAGACAATGTCAGGAAGATGGATATATCCTAGGGGAAAGAAAAAGAAAATGGGGTGGGGGTGTCGGATTATGTCTTAGGGAATGGCCTTAACGTTCGTCACACATTTAGGGAGCTGGTAGACATATTCAGGGTATTCACAGTCCTCTTTTAAATTGCGAGTAATTTTACCTCTCGGTAATTCAGTCAAATTTAACAAATTTTTACCGAGACGGTAATTTGGTTCATGTAAAAATGAATTACCGGATTCGGTAATTGTATACATGCCTTGAGTCGTGTTCTCCGGCCCGGTTATTCGGTATCAAGAATCAACCGCGAGTGGCGCTAGTAATGTTTTTAGTTGCCAAATTTTCTCGCTGGTTATCTCATCGGACTGCAAATTTTTTCAATTTTGATAGCCGTTGCCACAATAGAAATTCAAAAGAATACATCAAACATGGATTTAAAGGTATGTGACAATCAATATCGCAGTTCATGATTTGGTCACGTATCAAATAAAAGCGCTGTTCTCAAATCTGTGCTGTGGGATGTTCACAGCAGAATATTTTCAGTCTTTTAATATTACCGAAAACACCGAATACCGAAAATTAAAAGAGGATTGTGAATACCCTGATTGTAACGGCGGTAATCATATGTAAAAAAGCGTGATTCGGTTGGCGAGGGAGAATAATCATTAAAAATTAGCGCAATCTATTTTATGGACAGCCCCCTTGACCAAAACCAAGCCTGATTTAATTGGCTTTCAAATTCTCTAACTTGTAAACCTTTCGACCGATTGAATGGAAATGTCGTTTTTTAAAATAAATACTGCTATAACTCAGAGAAAGTTTCTTTAATGCTGAAGTTTAGCTCCGGCCAAAAGATTGAGCCAAAGGACAGTTGGAGGACGAAATTGAAAGCTGGAGGGCCAAAGGACAGCTGGAGGGCCAAAGGGCAGCTGGAGGGCCAAAGGACAGGAAATGTCGAGTTATCTTTGCGGATTTTACCTTTAGACTACCGGAATTTTTTGATTAAAATCATAGGTTTTTATTTTGAATATTTGTCAAATATTTGAAAGCTACATATTGCGTGGAGTCGTCGGAATCGTATGTGATTTCGTTCGCACTCAGAAAAATGAAGGCTAACTCGACGACCTACATACGGCGTAATTGGCCTCGGGCAGGAAAATTTAGCCTATGCGAGGCGCGCGTTCGCCTGCATGAGGGAAAGTAAAACTGAGTTGACCTGTGGTCGGAGAAATTCTGAAATTAAGCCACCAGCAGGTGAAGTAGGGCATTGGGAGCTGCACGAGTTGACCTTAGATAGGTTAACTCTGACCGCTAGCTGGCTTACAGACACCTCTGTAAGGTCAGAGTTAACCTGACAAAAAGTTGACCTGGACATTTTTCTGAGTGCGGGTCACTCCGGCAGTCTAAAGGTTAATAAATCATAAAAGCAATGCGCGTATTTAAAAATATTTCTTGGAAATAACGCACGAAGTTTGTGGTCGTTGTCGGCAACCTAAAAGTTAATCGGGAGAGGGAAAATTTGGGTGGTAAGTTGTTCCAAAGTTTTGTAGTTCGCGGGATAAAAGAATTTACAAATTTTATTGTACGTCGAGAAGTTTATGCTTTGTAACGGCTCACCGGATAAACGTATATGGAATTAACGTATAGACAAAAAAAATGAATGATCATACGATAAATTAGCGGCCTTCCCTTGCATTTTTCCCCAACCTCCCACACTCCTTTCCCTATCCCTCTCCGCCCGCTCCCTCGCTAAATATCATTTTTTAAAAGGAATATCTAAATCGGTTTTTTTTGTCGATACGTGAATTTTCCCCATGTTTGTTACAAAGAGGGAGGGTCTTTGTAACAAACAAGCAATCCACAGCCTTACCCAGAACTTTCCAGACTACCGTGCCAAAAGATTTGCCAATTGCACAATAACTGTTAATAATGAGGTTAGGAAACTTGAGTGTCTTCTATTAGCAAACAATACCGGGCTTTGAGACGTCAATTGCCAGTACCAGAACTTTTCAGTCCACCCTTGTACAAATTGACTAAACAAATATGAGTAACAGTCACCCTTCAAAATTTTGACAAAGATGAACTGAAAATACATTTTAAATAACGTAAAATTAAATTGAATTGAAAAAAATGATTGTGTACAGATAAAATATTAATTTCTCTCATAACAATATCAAATATTCAATTTTAAAAAGCCTCATTTGCAAATGTACAAAAACAGCGAAAATATATAATATTTTTCTTGGGGTGAATTTATTTTTATTCCTTTGATCTGACTCTGTCAGGCTTCTTAAAACTAAAAATAAAATAAAATCTCATTTGGATTTCTACTTGTCTATGGTGTTTGTTTTTATTTAATTTTTTTTTTGCATTTTTGAGAATCGAATGAAATTTTATTGAATTAAATTTTCTTGGTTGGAGATTTTCATGGATTTTGGCCCACATGTTTTGCGCTCCGTTAGCTGCTACCCACACGTCAGAACAAAAATTTACAGGAGAAAAAATTCTCAAGATGTTAGCAAGTAAACGCATTTCCTTAACACTCGGTTCTCCTGCTCTTTTTTTTTGGTTTTTCTTAATATCTGGCTAGAGATTTTCTTTCTTATTTTTTGCATTTATATAAAACAAAATGTCTCAAATAACAAAAAATTCTAATGTTTTTTTTCTTTCTCTTTTCAGAACAAATACAACACACATGCGACAATACAAATTCTAGGAAATGGCGGGGTGAGTTTTGACTTGGTTTTTTTTTCAAAAAATAATTTTACCTTTTTTTAAGGTTTTTTCAGAGAAACTTGAGTTTGTTTTGGGCGATACTCTGAACAGGGTGTTTTGATTTAGTCTATTTTAAATAGAACTGGGTTTTGCTATGATTTTATCATCAGAAGTATAGTTTTATATACTTTAAACGTGCTTTAAAAATCGAGATATTTACTGATTTTTTTCCTTAATCACAATTTTATGTCGACCTACACTCTCTAAATATATGCGACAGTCTCGGTTGCCAAGATGGCCCAATTTTTATGCGAATTAAATTAGGTTTTTTTATATTTATTCGGTTAGGGCCCGTTTGCGCGAACAATTCTATAAAAAATAAGTTGCGGAAATTCTGGGACTTAAATAATTTAAGTTGTACATAAGTTGTTAAGTTTCGTTGGTGAAAATGGCAATTGATATTGTAGTTTACGAGTATATTTTATTTTCGGAATTTTAAGACCGATAAATCGATTCAAATTACAAAAAAGGCAACGAGCCTTGCAGCCGAGACTTTGATTCGCCTTCATTCGGAGAGAGTGTACAGCAGGATTTAGAGAAAAAAAAATCCTCACAGAGAAAGTTTGGTTCCTTTATTTTTGGTCGACTCTTAGCGTGAGCGTACACGGAGCAACTTTCGGTCATCAGAATGCCGCAACTTCACCAAATTGTAGGAAAGAAACGAGTGCGGCAAGAGGGGAAAAGTTGCCACTCGAAAATGTTCTTTTACGCACACAAATGAAGTCGCTTGTGTAGCACGTCAGCATGCATGTTTGCGTAATTTCATTGAGTCAGTCGGTGCTTAGCCACCGACTCGCAAACATATCCCAAATAAACAAAAATTGAATGCAAATAGTGAAATCCCAATTGGACAGGGGAAATATTGTTTTCAAACTTCAATTTGAGGAGGTCAAAGCTTACATTGGTGTGTACAAGAAATATCTAACTCTAACTCCATATCTAACTCCAACAACTATAGAGTTTTGCAGACTTGCCCCCCTAACATTACGCTTTCGGACCTTTTATCACCTTTATAAAAACTCGTTACTAGTTTTCAACTAAATTAATAAAATTTACTTTTTGTGGAAGATTCCTAAACATCATTTCCTGTTGAGTTTGTATTAAGAATATTTTTTTTCTTAATAAAAGAAGGGATTTCTTACGCACCGTTTCTACAGAAGCAATTTTTGAACTCTCTCAAACACTCTCGAAAAAATCCGGGGACGAATTAACTCCGCCTGAAAACATAGCTAAAAGTGTAACACCGTAGCGCGGAGTTATTTTTACATTTATATTTTACGGAGCTAAATATTCAATTTAACACCGTTTTGACCTAAATTTTAAATGAACTCCGAAAAGGAGTCAAAAATTCACTACAACTCCTTTTAGGAGTTATTTAATTGTAAAGGGTTTTCACGTTTAGAAGAGGCTTGCCAATTGGCTTCAACAGCCTATTGGGAAGGCAAATGGTTTACAATTCGAGAGGTCCCGTGTTCGAGTCCCGGCAGAGACATGCAAGAAAAGTTTGTTAACAAGTCAATATTAACTTTGGAAACACGAAAAAAAGCTCAAAACATCTCAAATGCTTCAAAAAAAAAAAAAGAGAATTTGCGAGGTTTTTTTCTTGGTAATAAGTTGGTTTAACACCGAAAAATTGTTAAAAATTAACACCCATAAGGAATTGTTGTGAACTCCCTAGCCCGGTGCTCGATTTTCTCCAATAGGTGATGGACTCCCTCAAACTCCCTTTCGGTGCGTAATCGACTCCATTTTTTCGAGAGTGAATAAGTCGCTAAATCACGTCACGGAATAGTATTATTATTAATGATGGCAAATAAAATTCAAACATCGATTTTCATTCTGCATTTTCATTCACTGTTTCGCAATGAAATCAAAACAGCCTCTCACTAAGGCCCAGCCACAGAGAGTAGGTAGAAAAATTCAATCAAGACTTAATACAATTTTCTATTGGAATAATCGGAAAAACTCTCAGTAATACAGCCGCCCACACGAATTATCCTTTGTCTATCCTACGGAAAAATCTATTCCACGATTGTGAGACGTAAAGACTGAATTAAACGAGTTTCCTGTTTCGGAAAACCAACAAATCAACGTCACAATCGTCCCAAGGACGATGACGACCCAAGGACGATGACGACCCACTGGGTCCGGTTTGGTTGGGATGCGCGAATCTTTACTGTCAGCATACAGTTGAGCGAAACACGTGAACATCGGAACCAAAACACGGGAAAAGCACCAAGCTATGCATTAATATGGACAAATCGCAAAAAGTAAATCAAAATATGGAGAAAAACATACACAGATATTCGTATAACATAACGCTGCCAATGACGGGCAATGAAACAGGAAGAATTCCTTTCAAATGTTGTGTGTGACGTCGGGTTGCCTAGTTCTAGGCGTTCGAAGGACGATTGCCGCCGGCAGTGACAGCGAGATGGTTTGGAGTCTGAGCAGTGCAAAATGGGTACCCAGTAAAAATCTAAAAATAAAATGTTTTATCAATGATGACGACAGCAGCACAGCAGCTCCAAAAATAGACTATTGGGAACGGCAAAGGCACGACGACGACGACGACGTTTTTTTGTGACGACATCATAGATAGACAACGTTCTCTCAATTGGAGTGGAAAGAAGAATATATTTACCGGTGATGATGACGAGTAATATTGATGACGGTGATAATGAAAAATGATGCTTTGTGGTTGGAAAATGTTATGTGACAGAAAATATGTCGACGCTGGGGTTTTATTGAATCTGGTATAGAAATTAAATTCGTGTTAGGGCTTTTTTTTTTTTTAATTTTTGCGGACTTGAAATTATGGCAACAAAAACGAAACGTCAAGGTGTTAATTGCACTGTAGGTGTTATTAAAAATTCAGTGAACCAATACCAGAACCAAAGCCAAATTTTTGAAATTTTAGAAACCAAAATTGAAACAAAATTTTTTGAGTGTTAAAACTTGAACCAAATTTTGCAATTTTAAGTACCGAAAACCAGAAATCCAATATGCCCTTGAACCGAAACTGAAAAAAACTTTTGGTTTGTATGTGCCTGTTTACATTGGGATTTACTTTGAGGCGGCACGTCTTTCGTCATTTTTCTGCCGTGTGCACACGGTTCGCTTCATCTGGATTCACTAAACCGGTGTCATCAACAAAACTAAAGACACAGGTTGCAACAACCAGACTCAAACCGGTTTGCGACTGAAAATTTTAAGTGAATCTAAACTTAGTTCGCTGTTTTTTGTTTCTCTCCCCACTGCGTCCCTCACCCTCACTTGGCCGGAGCGAAAGACGTGTCGCCTCAAAATGAGTCCTAATATAAACAGGCACTATTTCTGCTGCTAACTTGATTTATTAGTAGCCGCTAAAAGTTTCGTGAAACCCGCACTAAGTCTTAATACAGAAAAACATGACCGAAGAAAAACTCTGCTAGAACTATCGATGGGGTTTCGGTAGTTCTAGCAGAGTTGACCTCTAATGGTAGATAAGAGGGTTAATATTTCAGCTCTAGTTTTTTATTAAATTTTTTCTATTAGGATTTGCGATTTTGAAGACCAATTATTCAGAGTTTTAATTCTAAGATGGCTATAGACATTGTCGTAATTGGGGTTTTAATGTTAATTAACAACAGCTTAGTTGATTGTGACGGTGAATGAAGAGCAAATCCGGATAATCCAGATTTTCTGTTAATTATTGTACATGGGATCGGTTGTAATCTCGTGTAACGATTGCATAAAATTAACGAATATAAAACGAGTTAATTTTAAATAATTTTATTTGATTTGAACATTTTGGTAGCCAGTTGAGCAAAGGTCACTTGTTTGAATTTACTTCTGAAAATCCGGTTTCGCAATGAGCGAGAAAAACTCGGTTTTTTTTGTTGTTGTTTAATTTGTTGTAAAATTGTTTGCCATTAACATTAGTCATTTCCGTCATCGAGCTAAATTATACAATGTATGATTTTCATGGCGTGCTGTGGAGTCTGTGGTGGCCGATAGAAATTGAACGCGTTGTGCGAGGCGGGGTTTTTTTTTATCCATAACCGCACCAAAGGTAATCACAATATATTTTTGCACCTTCCCCGGTGGCGATGGTTGCTACTGCTGTTGTCACTAAGATGAAATACATGTTTTAGATGTATCTATGGGACCTATTCTGGCGACTGTCAGTGACCGATGACAATTCCATCACAAGATTTTCGTATTTTCAGGGTATCTTAATTCGTGCCCTGCCTTGTATCTCTCTGAAAATATATTTGAAAAACTTCCCAATTAATTGAAAAACTACTGGAAAATTATCGTCTGATATGTCACAATCAGAGATGCAAACCAAACGTTTTTTTGAGTGTGGTTCAGTTTTGGTTCAAGGGTGAATTGAATTTCTAGTTTTTGGTTGTGGTTCCTAAGGCCTATGTTACACGGCCCTTACACGGGTCTGTAGAGCTGACACAGTCTCGTGTAAATGCACTGACTGCCAGTTCGCTAAATGTCTTTTAATTCGTTGTCAGTAATTTGACATTTGAAGTCTGTGCTACTGATAGACTTTACAGTCGCGTGTAAAGGCCGGGTTACACACGGCAACTTTAAACCGATACACGATACAAAAAGTTGCTCGTTTGTGCTACACGCGGAGACAAGTTGCCGGAAACTTCTGTATATTACACAGTGAGTGTTTCATGTGTGTGTGAAGTTGGACGAACTGTCAAATCGCAAAAAAACTTTCACGAACCCCTTCTTTTGTCGCTTTGTTTCTACTTTCGGAACTGGCGACATTAGCCACCGCTTCCCTCACTTCTCGCGCCTATACTTAAGAAAAGTCGCCGCTTAAAGTTGCCCCGTGTAACAGGGGCCTAAAACTTCAAACTTTGGTTCTGATTTCGGTTTGGTTTCTAAAATTTCAAAAATTTGGTTTCGGCTCCGGTTTTGGTTCACTGAATTTTTAATGGTTTCGTGGTTTCGTCGTTTTCTGGTCGAAAAACATTCCACATGACAAGTTTGATCGAAAATAAAAAAATATGAGAAGTTTTCGATCCTAAAAATTCAAATTTGATCCGCACGGAACCATTAAATTTTTATACCCGTATGGGTATATTAACTTTGCTTTACCATTTGTAACGCCAAGATCCCGTCATCACACACAAAAATGAATTACACCAGTGTGTTTAGAATGATAAAAAAATTGAATTTTGCATGTCCGTCCGTCTGTCCGTCTGTCCGTCCGTCTGTGGCGCGGATTGCGGGCGCACGGATTGAGCTAGAGACTTGAAATTTTCAACAGATCCGTTTTTCGTAAAAAGCGAGGCTAAGTTCGTTAAGAGGCTAAGTTCGTTAACGGGCAAAAATGGACCATTAGGGGGGTACCCCCCATACAAACGAAAACTTTTTTTGTGAATATCTCAAAATAGGTGCGTCTTATCTAAAAAGTCCAAGAACAAAAGTTGTTTAGGATATGATTCTACATAAAACTTCTATACATTAAAATCCGATTTTAAAAAATCTTATTGGAAAGTTTGATCTCATAGTGGAATTTTGATAAAACTGTTCGCCATTCACTTAAATCACCATACGGGTTTTCAATAATTGCCAAATTGGCAATTATAGCTTTTGTTATGTTTTTTCTGGTTTTCGGTTTGGTTACAGCATTTGTTTTAAAAACTGATTTGGTTTTGGTTCGGTTCGACCATATTTTTTAAAAATCTGGTTTGGTTTTGATGCGGTTCGGTCATTTTGTTTCAGAATTGTTTGGTTTGTGGTTTGGTTTGTGGTTTGGTTTGTGGTTTGGTTTGTGGTTTGGTTTATCGTTTGGTTTATGGTTTGGTTTTGGTGCAATCAAATTTCGGTGGTTTTTGGTTCGGTTCAAAAAATTGGTTTGCATCTTTGGTCAAAGTCGATATACAAATTGTGACTTATGACCGGTCACAACGCCAGAATAAGTGTGTAAGGGATTTGAATTGTGTCTCGTTATTCAAGAGTAATTTTGTGCTAACCTAACTCTTGAAATATCAGAGCGAATTTTATGTTTCCATAAATTCAATTTGTTATATTGTGTGGATAGAGTAGGCACTTTTGAACGGTGGCGCATAATGTGTAGTATGTCTACCAGTATTTACTATGGCATGATACTGCCTGAATATGGATAGATACACGATATCGATTCATGTGAGTGAAAAAAAAACCAAACCATATCAATGTGGCCTTTTGTGTACAAAAGACTCGACGCGGTTTCGCAAACAGGCGGCTTAGATGGGATGTTGGCTATAACGTATAGTGGAATACTGAATGAAAAATCAAGATATAAAGAGTTTAAAATTCACTTTAATCTAACTAAAAATTGAAGAAAAAAAAAACACATCCACACACACACATTCAAGAGAAAAATAAATTGCTTTTTTTTCGTAGAAAAACCGATTTAACTTTCACCAGTATGAAGTCATTTTTCTGTCGGCTGTTCGATGCGGAATTCACAACAAAAACTCAGTTCGATTCATTCGTCTGGCAATCCGTGATTTTATGTTTTATTATTTGTATACCTGTGTGAAGTTATATCAATGCTTCCATTTCTTTTTTTTCTTCTTCTATTGCCATTTACGAATCTAAAAATATATATAAATAGTAGACAGGTATCCATGCGTCCATGCCAATCGACTTGTGGTGTGATCTTTTCTGCATGCTAAATGAAACCAAGTTTTTACTATTATCTACTTGAAATATAAAAGAAGTTACTGTTTTTTTTCTGTTTCGGAAAACTCGTAAACTCCACTAGAAATGTTGAATTCAGGTGATGTCAAATGGTCATTTTTGACTCGATTATTATGCCATGAAGGCCAGTTAGCGGCCACAACAAAAAAAACGTCTGCATGGAGAAAATCATTTTTGATGCGGCTAACATAATGTGATTGTGCGAAATAAATTTTGTGTGGGACAAATATCAAGGATTTGCGATAATCAAAATTTTGAATGTCCGTTTTAAGGTTTTCGCGGCCGTTTTTCACAGGGACGCGGATTTGTTCTAAAAAAAAGCCCCAACTCCGACGCCGCAAAGAACCATGCAAGAAATAGCGTTTTTCGTGCCCCTGGGTTCACTTTTGAACCCGTGTAGTTTTCACTTTGGTTGAGTACTTTTTGGAAAGGGCACAGTCTCTAGTTTCATCCATATACGACGTTAAGAGCCACCCGATTGCAGGGGGATGGTGAGGGGTTAACGAACTTTCTCGGGATTTTCCATGATTTCTGTGAATTGATGAATTGAAAAAAATTAAAGAAATATTTGAAATTGTGAAGTGCTTAAAAGAATTAAGTGACCTGAAAGATGAACTGGATGGATACGGCAGAAAGAAGCGTTCATGTGACGTACGAGAAATCAATCGCGACAGGAAAACGCACGGATACTACGTAGTCACCTTCTTAAAAATAAAAAGTCTTGATCCGGATCAATTTTTTATTCATACGAGAATGACCACAAATGACTATCTGTTGTCCTGCTCGAGTCCCTTTTTGGAAAAATTTTAGGTTATGTTCACTATTTTCATATGCCAGTACCATTTGTATCGAATCATTCATGCTTAACGAATGTTTAACGAAGGTTTGAAAGTGGCAACACTCTTTACACATGTCTATTGTGGGTATTAATACTGACTTTCTTATTCTGGAAATGACATATGCAGCTACATATGCGTTCTTATGTCTATCATAGTTGGGCCTTAAGGGGTTGCATTCAGAAAAACGGAGTACACGGTGCGAAAAAATAGACCAGATTCATACAAAAAATACGAATTACGACACAGTGACATTTTTTTTAATAACTCCCAAACAAAAGCGGAATTCATGCCAAAAAATAGGAGATTCCTATTCGGAAAAGTAAAAATATGTCGACTTCGGACAGGAGAAATTCAAAAATTTAACCTTCAGCAAGTATGGTGTCTGCGGTAGTATGATGGTGGTACCTAAACTTTATACAAAAAAAAATCGCAAAAAAGCGAAATGAAGGGAGAGGGGAACGAAATGCGGATGTTTGCAATAAAATCTTGCAAATGTTGCACTGCTATTCATTGCTCGCAAATCATGCAAAACTGTAGGCGCGGGAGAGAAGGAAAAACTTGTTATAATTGCTAGCCGGGACGATCCTAGGGGTATTATACGCCAGTAATTCGGAGAATTCGGAGATTCCACGGGGAAACTGAGGGTTCTTGAACATCGGATCACTGTAAGCGTGGGCGCACACGGAACAACTTTCGGTCATCAGCATGCCGCAACTTCACCAAATTGTTTGAAAGAAACGAGTGCGGCAAGAGGGGAAAAGTCGCCACTCGAAAAGTGTTCTTCTCGTCTTCTTTTACGCACACAAATAAAGTCGCTCGTGTAGCACGTCAGCATGCATGTGTGCGTAATTTCATTGAGTTAGTCGGTGCACATATATGAGAACCACATAACACATATATGAGAACCACATACACATGAGCGATCGCTTGTTGTAAACAAGTTTTTCCTACTAAAAAGTGAAGAAGCCTGTACTTCGGAAAGGCATTTTGAGGACCAAAAGTTGCCGCGACGAGATGAAGCGTGTGCGTTAGCACTAAGAAGTCTTCAAATTTTCGGTTGCGTTGCTGATAGAACCCCGAAAATTGAGGAAGCCGAAGCCGGATTAGAACTGGAAGAAGAATAAGTAACACATTTTAGTTTTACCCAACTTTTAACCTATCGTGTAACTTTGAATCTGAGGCTTGCCGCAAACTAATGCTACATTTACACGAATGACAAATTTGTCATTTTTTTCTTGCCATTATGTTAATTCCCGTGTAAATGGCATAATTTTTGTAATTTTTTCTGTCAGAAAATGTCAATCTCTCATAAAAGAATGAACTTGTCCATTCTTTTATGCCAGATTGTCATTCGTGCAAACGCAATATTAGTTATGACAACTTTAGTATTCAACTTTTGTCATAACTAATATTGCGTTTGCACGAATGACAATCTGGCATAAAAGAATGGACAAGTTCATTCTTTTATGAGAGATTGACATTTTCTGACAGAAAAAATTACAAAAATTATGCCATTTACACGGGAATTAACATAATGACAAGAAAAAAATGACAAATTTGTCATTCGTGTAAATGTAGCATTAAGCTAAGCTACCTAGCCAGATTTTGCTAAAATATTGCCATCATTTGCATCTGAGTTACAACTGCAATTTGACATGCATTTTTTTTATGCCCAAGCAACATTTTTATCAACCGTGACGTTACCGGATTATATATTATGTCATCACGACTTTTTGATAGCGATTCAATGCTTAGCAAATTGCAGCCATTTATTGTTTGCAACCGATGACAACATTTTAGCCAAATTTCGCGTGACGAAATATTTTCTAGATTATTTTATATTTAATTTTTCGATTTTTTCACACGGAAAAAATCTTAGAAATCTGTCGAAGCTATCATCAAGATGTCTTAAATTGCCAAAAATCGCAAACATTTGTTTCTGAATGTTTATAACCCGATAACGGTACAAATAAATTACAGGAACAAAATGAAATAACAAGTTTATAGGTTATTTTATTTTCATAAAAAATTATGTAAATTTTGACCGGTGTTTTGTATTTTTTTTTTCGTCAAATTGAATTTTTTGACCATAGCCGATTATTAGACTATGTATAAGACAAGGCCCCAATTCGGCTATTGTGCAATTAAATCGTTTCGTTACGCGAACATTTCACAATCACAATAGATGAAAATATGTTGGTTTGCCACTTACTGTGCGTTGCCTGGGTTCAGGTCAAAATAAGACGGCGACTGGCGCTGTTCGTCAAATTCTCACAGTCACCTCAAATTGACCGCGTTATTGCCATTTTAGATACCTCGCCGCGGTCTCATTATAAAATGTAATTTGCATGGCAAATTCTACCGGTCCCAGGCCGGATAACTACCGAATTTTCTCAAAATTTGCCATAATTGAATCTTTTGGAAGATTTTCCAGTCGGACAACACTCCGGACGCTCGCTGTACATTTCAATTTAGCTTCAAATAAGAGGCATGGCATGGTTACATGTCCGGTCAGCCGTTTATCATTTTTTTGTTGCCAAATCTGTCATTACAACCACCTGACGATGAGATCATAGCAAATTGTCGAATGGTATGGGATCGTCCCTCTTCTCTACTTACTCGCAAAAAAAAACATTCCTCAATTCTTCTTAAATTCTATGGGCGACTTGATTTTTTTTTCCGAACATAACTTTTTATCTACCTTGGATTTCTCTGGCGAATCGATATTTGGCACTGGCCAAGCGATATTTAGGTTAATTAAAGTGTGTACGTTCGAATTTGATTAAATGTGCGTAGATTTTGTTAGTCACACACCGTCTGTGGTAGGCCGCGGGTAAATATTGGGGGTTTTTGTGTGTAAGAAGAAAAAAAAACTTTAAAAGTTTCTTTACTATCTTGAAAACGTCACAGCCCAGGTATGTCTGCGAAAGCTAAAAAATGGGCCATACTGACTGTCGATATGGATGTGTCGATTGTCAAGTTCGAGGTGATGTAATCGAAATTTTTTGAATGAAAGACGACAAAACGACAAACCCGATGGATTTCTGGCCAAAGCCAAAACGGTTCTCACCGTGTTTTTTAAAAAAAATCCCAAATTAGCACTGAGACCCGAAACTATTGAGGTTATTGGATTGAAATAAGATAAGAGCTGAATCTGACCCACATCAACTATAAGAAAGTCAAATTCCATTCGATTTTTTTTCGCCATCCATCTTTTGTTTTCGTAAGTTTTTTTTTTGTTGTTTTTCATCGGCATGCGGTGATATTTTGTTGTCAAATGTTCTTTATTGACATTGCGGATTTTCGCCAATTTACCCGAAATCCTATAAAGTTTATGGCTTCACAATACAATGGTGACAGTTTTTTTTATTGCACAATTAATGAAAAACAACTCAAATTTGGTTCTTTCATAAAAACTGGCATGAGAAATGTGCACAAAGCCGGAAAAATTAATTTTACCAAATATGGTTCACACGTGCGCATTTTTTGTGTGAAGAATTATTCATGTTGGTGGGTTTTTTTTCACGTATTTGGACAGTTTTGTGAAGTTTTGTTTTGTGACATATTGGTTCAAAATAGTCAAAACATTTATTTTTCGGACATTTGTCAGAATCTTACCCAGCCAAGGCAAAGCGGCGCCCGTCGCTAAACCTGTATTTGCCCCCCCCTCCGCCCCTCCTTTTTTCTAAAAAAAAATATAAAAACCTTTTTGTGTATGCTTGGAAATTTTGAAAAACCAATCAGAGAGAAGAGGTTTGTCTCAATTTTGGTTTGAGATTATCTCGATAAGGTGGCTATCTTAGTTTTGCGGTACGTAAAAAAATTACGCCGCAGGCAAAATTTTTATTAAAAAAATGGATACCGGTAGAATTTGTTGCGAGGGCGGCGGACAAAAAATTTTAAACTCGAATCAACTACACTCAGAAAAATGTCCAGGTCAACTTTTTGTCAGGTTAACTCTGACCTTACAGAGGTGTCTGTAAGCCAGAGTTAACCTATCTAAGGTCAACTCGTGCAGCTCCCAATGCCCTACTTCACCTGCTGGTGGCTTAATTTCAGAATTTCTCCGACCCCAGGTCAACTCAGTTTTACTTGCCCACATGCAGGCGAACGCGCGCCTGCCCGAGGCCAATTACGCCGTATGTAGGTCGTCGAGTTAGCCTCCATTTTTCTGAGTGTATCCTCAAGATGTTTCAAATTGGCTAAAATCGCGAAACACTTCCTTCTGCATGTTTATAACTCGAAGACAGTAGAAATTTTAAATTTTATAACCTTAAATTGTGGTTGTCATCCCTTCTTCTTTTTTCGTGGTTGCTGTTCTATGTTTATGGGCGTCCGGAGGTATTTTTGCTATTTTTGATTGCGCCCTGGTCAGTAAAATATAGCCCTTTTTATTTTAGCGCCCCCCTTAGGGCGACCTCTTTCCCCTCTCTTTCCCCTCTCCTTCCCCTCTCCTTCCCCTCTCCTTCCCCTCTCCTTCCCCTCTCCTTCCCCTCTCCTTCCCCTCTCCTTCCCCTCGGCCAAGTGCTGATCTTACCATCAAAGCCGAGATAATGCCCCCAATATCGCTAAATCTAGGATTGTTCTGGAAGATTTTGGATGTTTGGCCAGCCTATATTTATTGTATTTTCTATTTTTTCCGGTGCCCCTTTTCCTCGTACGAGTTTTTCATGTGGGGGGTTTTTTTTTCCTCATACGCATTTTTTTTCCCTTGTACGGATTTTTTCTGTGCACTTTTTTTTATCTTACGTGTTTTTCTGTAGGAATATTTCGTGGGCGATTTTTTTCCTTGTACGCATTTTTCCTGTGTGCTTTTATCCTTGCACGTATTTTCCGTGTGCGCTTCATTTCAATCACGAATTTTTGTCTGGGATTTGTTTTCACGTGCCTGTTTGTTATGTTTCTGTCCCTATATCTGATGACCTTCACATTTAATGAAGTTTTGGCTTAAAAAAAGTCTTGGGCCTACTTCTAACTCACTTTCCCCCTTTCCTTTCAATTTAAACGTATTCTTTCTGACACACCCTCGATTTATACAACCGGATCCCTCACCACAAGAAATAGGAAACGGTTTTGCATCTTTTTTTTTTTCTCAAATTCCAACAAATCAAATTATGTTTCCCAAGTGCTAAGTGCGATCTTAAAATTACTTACAAATAGTTTTTTGGCCCCATATCACCCAAAAGCTAAGTAGTGCAGACATTTTATGCTCCAATTTTATAAATAAAACTAGTATTGTTTGATTAGATTCGACTGTAGTAAACAGCACTGAATAAACATTAAAAATGATGAAATTTGTGCTAAGATCAGGTCCCACACAATACTGTTCCCATCGGTAAGACAAATAGAATTGTGTTTTTGACTGATAAAAAAAACAGATATTCTGTACTGACCTTTAAAGTTTATCGCAAAACACACAGTGATCGCAGTACAAACAATTGAATTGTGGATGGGATCCAAATTGAAATGGGGACGTCTCTATGCGGTCTGTGGTTTGGTGGCATTTGTTGGATAATCGGGGTTGAGGATCGGGCTGAGATACTGCAATCATATCTTAATATGTAGACTATATCAGTAAGATGGTGGAGGAGGGAGTCGGGAAAAGCGATTCCGTGTTTCTTTTTAGGCATTCTCATCTCGTATATGTTTATTCTTTTTGATGTGTTGGAAAATGTGAAACGAGATCATTGTGTCATAGTCATGATATCTACGCATTGAGCAATTGTGTAAAGAGTGTCGATAAGAAGTTCATGGAGAGAAATAATAGGACAGATTCCCACAAAAAATAGGAATAAATGAGGCAGTGAAATTTTTTGGGAATGACACTCAAACAAAAGCGGAATTCATGCCAAAAAATAGAAAATTCTCCCAAAATTTTAAGAATAATTTCCTATTTTTAGTGCATCAATGCAGAAAATCCACTATCTCATCTATTTGGAGTGCTCTCCATTGTCAGAGTTAATTTTTAGCTTTGGGTCTGTCCATAAAATACGTCACACTATTTTTTATTTTGTACAACCCCCTGCCCCTCTTATTACGTTTTTTATACCCGTATGGTGAAACCAAAGGGTATATTAACTTTGCCTTACCGTTTGTAACGCCAAGATCCCGTCATCGCACAAAAAAATGAATTACACCAGTGTGTTTAGAATGATAAAAATATTTAATTTTTGCATGTCCGTCCGTCCGTCCGTCTGTCTGTCCGTCTGTCCGTCCGTCTGTCTGTGGCGCGGATTGCGGGCGCACGGATTGAGCTAGAGACTTGAAATTTTGCGTGGATCCGTTTTTCGTAAAATGCGAGGCTAAGTTCGTTAATGGGCAAAAATGGACCATTAGGGGGGGTACCCCCCATACGAACGAAAACGTTTTTTGCGAATATCTCAAAAACGGAGCATCTTATCAAAAAAGTCCAAGAACAAAAGTTATTTAGGATATAATTCTACATAAAACTCTCATACATCAAAATCCGATTGGAATAAATTTTAAAAAATCTTATTGGAAAGTTTGACTTCAAAGTGGAATTTTGGTATAACTGTTCGAATTTTGATACGAATATCACCATACGGGTCTCCAATGATTGGCAATTATAGCTTTTGTTATGTTTTGTATAGAATTTACATTGCAGCCATAATAGTGATAAGTAGTTTCGCCCTCGGAACTGTAACTTGTGTTATCGACAACTTCTTTAGTGTGATACTTTTTTTTAAGTATAAAAAGGCTTATGGCGGGGAAAGGGGAAGGGGTTGTTGTGGCGAGTTAACTTTGATTTGTCAGCATTGACAATAATTCTTGAAGTCGACATTTTCAACACCACTAATACGTTATAAATGCCGACTACGTAAACAATGTCAACAATGTAAAATATGTCAACAACATTGTTTAAACAAACTTTGTACTTTACCATTTTGTTGGTCAACCCGCCATCACGCCCCCAGCTGTGAGATCGTTGAAATTTAGGGTCAAGGTTCACACTTGATGACGGTTAATCACAAACTAAGTAAAGAATCAAATATCCTTCTCTCCGCGGTATGTGTACTCAGAAACACTTCAATTACCTCACAGCCGCGATGACGGGCTACCCTCACCTTACCACTAATGTAAGGCTGGCAGTATTTTCGGTTAGTAATTCCTAAGGGGGAATGTGCCGCTTACAATTGACAATGTCAAGTCAAGAGCTATATTCAACCGAGACTTTAGTACAATTCGCACATTTGTCTGTCCTGCAACTCCTGAACCGAATTCAAAAACGTGCAATCTGACTGATTGCAGACAAATCTTTGACAGATTCATTACCGTCTCTCGAGCATCGTCGCTCTGTGGTGGTACTCAGCATATTCTATAGATATTTCCATGGGAAATGTTCCACTGAAATTTCTCAACTTATTCCTCCACGGTATATTTTCCCTAGACCCGGTCGTGCAGCTGCACGCGTGCACGACTCCTTCTTTGAGCCTCCCCGTTTTCGTTCAGTAAAGTTTAGGGGTTCCTTCATTCCACAAACAACAAAACTTTGGAACGATTTACCATCCGATGTGTTCCCCCCGGACTATAACCTGCAGAAGTTCAAGGAGAACATAAACCGACATCTCCTTTCGTTCTTCCGATCATCCTGAGCTGTGCTTCGGCATTAACACGTTGGCTACCAGCCAAAAAAAACGCTTACTCCGCTAGTATACACTGGGAAAAAACGCAAAAATCATTTCTGTACTTTGTGAGTCACCAGTGAACACAAGATCAATACAGACAAAAACGAACTAATCGAATAACATATAACGGACAAAAAAAACCCCTTTGTACCGCACGAGCGACTGCAATCAACCATGGAACTTGAGAAACTGACGGTAATGACAATAGTGTGTGTACACCGGTGACTCACATGGTAGCCAACGTGTTAAAATATCTTCCCCTAGGCTCTGGCTGAAACTATAAAAAAAATGTCCCCGATTTCTAAAAAAAAATGAATAATTCCTGATCCTCAGATTTTCTTTGAGTTGTAAAGATCTTTAAGGAATTTTCCTTAAGATTTGTGCAACAAAATTGTAGCTATGTCTCTGATTTTGTCAAATGTTTGCTAAGAACAAAGTAATCTATCATATATTTAACTTATTCAAAAACATTTAGTGGATCTTAGAGGGTAAACAAGTTTTTCCAAATGCACCGGTAGCCGTGGTGGTAATCGCCCCGGCCCATAAGAACCTCAGAGATCGAATTCGAATACCAGTCTTCGGTAATTCTGTCTTTTTTTAATTTTTTTACTTCGAATTTTCAATTTATTTATTTATTTAAAAAAAAATTGGTTTGACATACGGGGCTGTTCATAAAATATGTCAAGCTTTTCGGGGGGCTGTGGTAGTGTGATGGACGGTGATATGCGAAAAAAACGGGACAAGGGGGATGGGGTTTGAAACCCCGAATTTTAGTGTGATGTATTTTTTGGAATACACGAATAGAAAATACACGCAAATGTGATTTTTTTTTAAATTAATGAAAGAAATTTAACTTTGACCGACAATATATGGTGATAATTACCATCAGCTGTAATATCAGCGCGGAATTTTGTGAAATAATCCATGACAGAATCAGCAAACTAGTAAATTCAACTATCAGAGAATTTTTCTATTCGCTGTTTGAGTCGGCTTAATGCTATTAACATTAATTATGCAATTACCCTTTGTTGTTGTCACCGGACAGATAGCGTTCGGTTAACATCGTCGGGAAAATGCTTCCAAACCATATCCAATTTAAAACACAGGCAATAAAAACAATGTTGTGCCACAAGCAACAAGACCAAAATAGAAATGGATTAAAAAAATTGTCATTTCTTACCCTTGGCTATGGTGGAGGGTTTTTTTTTATATTACAAAAGCATGTATCACAATAAAACGCTTACCTAACCGAGTTCCACAACGGATTCCAACGAATACTGGAAAGAATCTTGGGCGCCCGATTTCGACTTATAGCAAAACGTGTTGTACGCGTGGAGGTATAAATTCGATTAGATTAACAATAGTAATATCGCAAATGACACAAAATTATAGCATTTGTAATAAACATCGCAAGAGTTAAAAACCATAAAAAATATCACAATGTCTCTGTTTTCGTTATAAAACGATCTAACAATTTTCGGTTGAAATTGAAAAATCTTTCAAACGCTGATACTTCGCAAAACTGTTTGCCTGTTTGCAATTAGTAAGAAAACTTTTTTTTTGTACTTGTTGTTCAGATATTACGATTGTTTTTTTTAAATTATTATTCTTGCGATAAAATACAGATCGCAATGCAAATCGGTGGAAAACACGAATAGCTGTAAGGTAAATAAAATGTGAAAAAAACCCCAAGGGAAATCAAGATCTCTAAAAGTGCATTGGCATCGACGCCCAACATCAACGCTGGTGATGGTAGCCGGTTGTAATATTAGTAACTGGAAAGTTACGCACGACGTAAATCCGTGTAACACAAGAGATAAATAGACAATAAGATCTAACTTGGCAAAACAAAAAAAGAAAAAACAGCTGAGCAGAAATGAGTATCTTTAAGATGAAAATGTTTTGCTATTCGATCCGGATTTTCGTCATGTGTTGCCACATATCTACTTTATGTGATGGGAAAAAAAACTTCAGGACGACTTGGGAAATTTTTACTGCTTTTACTGTATTTTTCAGCTTTTAAGGAGTTTAGTGGGAGAGATATTGAGCCGTATGCATAAAAATGAGCTTTTACCCCACTTTTTTGGTGTAAATTCTCCAATTTTTCTGAACTAAAGTGAACAAATGCTGCAGTTGAATTTAAGGTAGGGTTGCCTTTTCGTCCCCTTTTTCCCAAAATATTGTTTCCTGTTCAAAGTGACTGAGGGATTTTTTAAAGGTGTCCGGAGCACTGCTGATATATCATTTAGAAGTACACTCAGAAAAATGGAGGCTAACTCGACGACCTACATACGGCCTAATTGGCCTCGGGCAGGCGCGCGTTCGCCTGCATGTGGGCAAGTAAAACTGAGTTGACCTGTGGTCGGATAAATTCTGAAATTAAGCCACCAGCAGGTGAAGTAGGGCATTGGGAGCTGCACGAGTTGACCTTAGATAGGTTAACTCTGACCGCTAGCTGACTTACAGAAACCTCTGTAAGGTCAGAGTTAACCTGACAAAAAGTTGACCTGGACATTTTTCTGAGTGTATATTAGATTTAGTCTAGCGTTTGTAACTCATCGAACCAATCATCGGGCACAAAAATGAACTACACCAGGGTGTTAGTGAAAGATTTTAATTTCCGCATGTCCGTTGGTTTGTTTGCCTGTCTGTCCGTCTTCCGCATGTCCGTCTGTCCGTGAACACCATATCTTTCTAAAGGATTGAGCTAGAGCCGTGGTTCCCAAATTGGGGGGCGTGAAGCAATTTCAGCCGCGCCCCCCTTGGGGGGCGTAGAGCTACGGACGGTAGGCGTGAAGAAATTTGAAATTAACATTTCAAGATATTGTTCTCGTCTTGTCGATTGACTAAAATTTTTAAGCTACTAAACAAATAAAGGAATATGTCAGACCTAATATTCAGATTTTAGTGAAAGAAAAACAGTGTCACTCATCCCATAAATTTTCTATTTTTTCAGTTTTTTTGTAGAAACTAGGGAAATAAATAATTGAAATGGACAGTAAAAGTATGTGTGGATTTTTACCTCAAAATATTAGAATATAACCACGGAGGTTTGACAGGTTTTCAAAAAAAAGGGGGGGGGGCGTCAGCTGTTTGATAAGTGTTCAAGGGGGGCGTCAACTAAAAAAGTTTGGGAACCACAGAGCTAGTGACTTGAAATTTTGTATAGTTACGTTTCTCCTAAATGGCTAGGCTAAGTTCCTGAACGGGCAAAATTCGACTATCCCTTCCCATCTCCCCCATACAAACGAAACAGTTTTTTGCAATTTTCTCGAAAACGGTGAGTCATATTAAAAAATTATAAAGGTAAAATGTGTTGAGAATAGGATTCTATATAACTCATCGATACATCAAAATCCAATCGGACCACTGCTTCCCCCTCTCCCGTACAAACTTTTTTCCTGTTTTCTCGCAATATGTGCATCGTATCGAAAAATTTATAAAGATGAAATGTGTTTAGAATAGGATTCTACATAACTCATCCATACATCAAATTCCAATCGGATCACAGGGCCAAATAAAGGAGTGATATTCCGTAATTTGTTTCAAGCGTTTGTTTCGAATTAGAAGAACAAGAAGTATTGTCCATATTTTGACCGAAATAAATGACAGAGAGAAACCGAGATAGCAAATACCACTTTTTCTTCTAACTCGAAACAAATGCTTGAATCAAGTTACGGAATACCACTCCAGGTTTCGTCCCTGGCGCCGCTTTGTCTTGGCATGGTCCTGGCTTGGTTTTCAGAAGTCGATAGTTGATACAGAAAGTAGGCAAGAAATCTGATGGAGGATGAGGGGTAGATAGAAGGGGGGAAAAATGAAAAAAAGAGGGGAAAGGAAGAGGAAATAGTGAAGGAAGGAAAAGGAAATAGTGAAGGTTTTCCCATTAAAAACTAGAAATTCTTGGAGAAGTGAATTTTGAAAAAAATTGAAAAGAGTCTACTTTTTACAAAACTACCCCCCCCCCCCCCCAAACACTTTTAACCAAAAGATTTTTAAAAAAGGACTCGCCAGCATCATTTTTTTTTTGGTTTGTATAAATCATTCGAAATATTTTGTATGTCCAGAAATTTCTTGATCTTTTCATCTGGCACTACTCAATCTCGAATTGATTTTAATATTAATTATAGTACTTTAACATTACTGTTCTTTGTGTAAAAATCTTGTGACGAGGGAACGTCTCAAGTCGCGCACTGTGCCGCGTCAACAAAGTTATTGCAACTTTTCCAATCGCTGCACTGGAATGTGGGCTCGCCTTGTTCTTATTTCCATAATTGCGTGTACCTAACCTCACTTTACCTCATTGTTGCTACTCAAGCTGAGATTAAATTACTTCAATTTTTTTTATGTGTGTTTTTTTTGTACATTTTAAATCTACGCGGCAAGTGAGAGGCTTTTAAAATTTTGTAAATCGATAATGGCTGGCGACTCGTGAATTTTTGTGTGTTGGCAAAAAACTGGGAATATTTTTACAATTTGAGGAAATTATGATTTTTTTTTGTAAAAAAAAACTTTAATGGAACAGTAAATTTGGTTCTTTAGAAATGTTTGATACATGAAAAAACAACGACGTATATTAAAAGAAGTAAATTTTTTTGTATTTCGCTTTTTTTTAAAGATTGCTAACTAAAATCTAAACCATTTATAGATAAAACCTCTGCGAAAATTCATTTGATTGCTTTTTGTGGAAACTTGTATAAAAAAAAGAGAAAATCTGATGAAGGAAAATCAGTTGATTCGGTATAATATTATGACCATTGATGACCTTGGGAAACTTTCAATTTCTAAAATTAAACTGCGCACAAACAATGAACTTGTTGCTTTTTAATCTTTAAATGAAATTATTTGATAATTTTTTGCACACTTTTTTTTTGCACAGATTTTTGCACACATTTTTCCCCACTTGTTGACGCGATATCATTTATGTGCGTGTAGTCGTAACACTTTGTATGATGATTGTGTATTTTTTTTTTTGTTTACGTAGCCATTCGATCGTTTCATTTAACGCAAACTTGAGAAATCAATAAACATATTAGCGACATTAGCGTCCAACATTCTATGATATCGGCGACAAATTTGTCACCAACACAAGTGAAACATGAGTTCATGTTCGGAAATGAGAAAAACTAAACGATAGATAAGAATCATTGCTCGATAATAAAACATTTAATGGAAGAATTACAATCTTTTAAAGTTGACAATAATTTTTCTTTTTGGGTCATACTTAGAAAAATGAATAATTCGTAGTCAAGTCAGTCAGTCCTAAATGGTTTATTTTACCCTCGAATCCGTTTATTTTTCACAAACTTTTGAATTCGTGGTAAATATCAAGTGGCACTCAATCCTTTTTCAAGCACCTTTTCAATTGCGGGAATGCTATTTTTGTATCCACAAAAATTTGGGCAAAATATGAAAAAATTGAGATTTTTGTTTTGATTTTTTTTTTGGAAATTTTGCTAAATTCAACAAAACACAAAAATAAATATGCTTCAAAATATTATATTTTAATTGCGAATTTTGTTCTACATTGCGAGCTTTCTGGAAATATGGTTAGATATTTGCATAATATGATAGAAATTCCGAAAAATGTACAACTGCCAAGGGGCCAATGGAAAACTTTAGGTATTAACAACTCAAAAAGGGAAATTTAAATCAGATTATGTAAGAAAATTCGGCTTAAAGTTTCTCAATTGAAATTAAATTACCCTGAATTTTTAAAATGCCTTTTCGCTGTTAAAACTTTTTGAAAATTTTTCATCATTTGTGAACGGATCAATACAGATTTCTCTCGTTTTTCCTTTTTTTTATATTACGCCCGCCGTACACTTGAGCTAAGTTAGCTCAGCTACGTGCCTGTTTAGACGTGGACGTTTAGCGGTTCATATTATCCTCACTTTGATACGTGACGAACACGCCACGTTAAGCTCTAAACAGGCACATAGCTGAGCTAGCTTAGCTCAAGTGTACGGTGGGCCCATAGATATACTAGATCGCTCGATTTGCTGTCTCAAATAGTCCCATTTCAATACAGTTCAGTGAATCAAAACGAGTCAAGTAAGAGCAAGATAACCGTATGAAAATAAATATAGCCGTCTCGTTTAAACCGTAAGTTGTCAAAAGAAAATAGACTTTCGGAATGGTGTTGGCGCCTAAAGTTCGTTTTTGACGCCTAAAGTTAGTCTCAAACTTGTGAAATTTGAATTTCGCGGCAAACGAAATTGGAATTTCGCGACCTTATACAGTTCAATGAATGCGTTCAAGTACGATAAAGAAGGAAATACTTTTGGGACCATTTTTCAGCAGAGTTTTGTATGGTGACAGTTGTTCTATGTTATATAGTTCTGTGGGTGGGCCTTAACGTTGATTTTTTGGGAGTGGCTTAGTTGGTGAAATTTTCAAAATTTAATCTACAAAATCAAATTAAATCTTGTTAGGTGCAGTTTGGCTTCTTGGTAAAATTTTAAGTTAAACCTCGTTTTCACTAGACATAAATTGGGATTTTTTTTCATCGCCTGGCATAAAAATTTTTAGACATATTTTTTCCAAGCATTTTTGCCCAAGATATCAAAAAAAATTTTGACAAATGCTGTCTCCACGGGAAATCTCAATAACAAGTCATGAAAAAATATCAATTTATGTCTAATCGACACGAGGTTTTAACCATGTAAAAAGTTTTGATGTTTAATTTCAACCTACGCAAATGAAGTTCTACTGCCTGATGCCGACGACAACCAAGCAACATTTATGTCAAACGTGACGTTAGCGGTTGACATATCGTCCACTGAATTTTTGTTTGTGGTTTTTTATGCAAATTCTTATGTTTTCACGATAAACACATATTTAGCCGACGATATTACAGCCGCTAACGTCACGGTTGACATAACTGGGCACATCATCGGCCTTTTTTTTTGGGCAAAATCCGAATCCAAAATTTTTAGCGTTCAAAATATTGTTATCTCGGGCTCTTCTGTTGCGGGCTCTTCTGTTGCGGGCTCTTCTGTTGCGGGCTCTTCTGTTGCGGGCTCTTCTGTTGCGGGCTCTTCTGTTGCGGGCTCTTCTGGTCCGGGCTCTTCTGTTGCGGGCTCTTCTGTTGCGGGCTCTTCTGTTGTGGGCTCTTCTGTTGCGGGCTCTTCTGCTGCGGGCTCTTCTGTTGCGGGCTCTTCTGTTGTGGGCTCTTCTGTTGTTGGATCTTCTGTTGCGGGCTCTTCTGTTGCTGGGTAGCAGTACCTTACAATTTTTGCCATCCTTATGGTTTGAGGTTTTCTGCGGAGAAAAATGGACAACGGGCATAAGTGTCGAAGAAGGCGAAAAAACCCTTTTTCAATTTTTCAAAAAAGTCAGCAAAGGATTGGGACGTAGCTAAAATTCCGGGCCACCTGCAAAAATTTGTAGTTTTTTAAATTCTCCTTTCGACCACCAAAAATTTAAGAACTTAAAAGTATGAAATTGAAAAAAAAAAACTTTGTTAGAGATGAGGGGAAGGAGGGGGAAGGAGGGGGAAGGAGGGGGAAGGAGGGGGAAGGAGGGGGAAGGAGGGGGAAGGAGGGGGAAGGAGGGGGAAGGAGGAGGGGGGGAGGTGGTAGCTTTCGAGGGAATAAAACCTTACAGGGAAGGGTAAGAGGCCGCACGAGTACAAATTTTTGCTATTTTTCTGGGATGTCAAATTTTACTCTTTACAGCGACTGGTAGCCACCTTCGGTACGCTTGCATTTCCACAGGGTTTTTGGACCTGTTAGTTGCGCCCCTCAGACACAGGCTGTGCTTTTGCATGTGTACGGCCTTACATTTGTAAACGTAAAACCTTACAACTGTTGAATACCGATTTTTGGTCTAAAATCTATGTAAAATTTCAGGTGCAGTCGCACATAAATATTTGTTATGAAAACTCAGTTTCAGGCGACTACGGTTCGGCTTGGGTTGTCGAACGATTGAAAGCTGAAGAGTTTTGTAGTAAATTTGACAATGACGTTGTCAGGTTTAAAAAAAAAGACATTTTTTGACAGATTTGGATTAAGGTTTTGACTTGAACTGCTTTTATATTCTAAGTCAAGTAAAATCTTATGATTCTTTCTGTCTGGAATCGCTTAAAAATGTAAAAAAAAACAATAATTTTTGACCCTGAAGCTTATTCTACATAGAAATGAATTTTTCTTAACAAAAGTTTTACATAATCAAAAAATTAACTGCTAAGTGGCCAAAGATAGAGTTTTATAAATGAACATCGCATTAAAATGCATTACAGGCAAATTTTGTGAATGACATTGGCCGCAATTCAGTTTCGCACCACTGAGTCATAATTTTTTTTTTTTTTTTAAATATATCAAGTATTTTACTGAATATATCAAGCAATTAAAAACATTTTCATCAAATACTTAAAACACAACAGCATTTGTACCAACAGAACTGAAATAAAATTCAAGAAATGCCAAGAAATAATGTAAAAAGCAAGAAGAAACTGTTTTAGATTTCGAACGGAATGCACTTAAGAAAATTAATTTTCCAAGGTCTAGAAACCGGAACTGATTTCAAGTAGAAAAAAAAATGAAAATAACAACATAAAGCTACCAATGCCATTTTCAGTAAGGTTTACTCTACCTGAGATTCGTTTGATTTTTTCTGTTATTTTTATTGTATCGCTGCCTAAAGAAGTTATGCCCAAAGAGAGCAGTTTTATGAAGTTTCCTCTCGATTCGACGTCCATATTGAAAGGAAGGTGAAGCGAATAATAAAAAAAAAAATATTCAAAAACACACCAACAAACGTTGGTAGCAGAAATTTTATTACCTAGTCATTGGTCGGCGTCATTGAATCGCCCTATTCTGAGATATTCGAGATCAATATCAGTTCACCTGGTTGTTAATTCAACAATTCACTGCATAATTTCCAGTTCCGGAGCCAAAAATCGATCGGTTGTGGATGCCTTTCCGATATTTCCATTCGCCTCATATGCCTCTAGGGTATCGAGGAGTACGACAAGATTATGCAAACAACGTCACCTAAGAGATAACTTTGGATTGAACAGGAAAGGATTGTTATCATAAGAGACGGGAAGGGCAAAATGGATGAGGAAGAAAGACTATTTGTAAGTGCCGATTTTTGCGATTTTAAAATTTAAATCGATTCAAAGACAAAACGATTTGTTCAATTGAAAGCGACATGGTGTACAGTGGGGTATCATTTGTATCCTGACTGGTTCTTGGATTCAAAGACTTAAGCCCAATTCAGACTAACCATTGCGATTACGATTACGATTACGATTACGATTACGATTACGATACGATTGCGATTGCGATTGCGATTGCGATTGCGATTACGATTACGATTACGATTACGATTACGATTACGATTACGATTACGATTACGATTGCGATTGCGATTACGATTGCGATTGCGATTACGATTACGATTGCAATTGCAATTGCGATTGCGATTGCGATTGCGATTGCGATTGCGATTACGATTACGATTACGATTGCGATTGCGATTACGATTACGATTACGATTACGATTACGATTGCGATTGCGATTACGATTACGATTACGATTACGATTACGATTACGATTACGATTACGATTACGATTACGATTACGATTACGATTACGATTACGATTACGATTACGATTACGATTACGATTACGATTACGATTACGATTGCGATTACGATTGAGGATTATCGAACAATGAGATCAAAGCTTTCCACGATACAGACATGAAAGCTTTGATCTCATTGGTCGAGGAAGCTCAATCGTAATCGTAATCGCAATCGTTAGTCTGAATTAGAGAGCCTATAACCTAGAGAGTGGTCATGGGGACATCTAAAAATGGCCGTTGAGCTGAAAAACGAGCGCGAAAAACTTTAAAAATTTGATTCATTGTCACAAATAATTGCCAAAATTACTGAAATCAGTTAATTTAATTAAAAAACTACTCATTAGCACAGTCTATTAAGGTAGCATGACCACTCTCTAGGTTAAAGGCTCTCTACTCTGAATTGGGCTTTAACCTGCGATAACTAGAGTCTGCGGTAACTAGAGTCTGCGATAACTAGTGGCGATTTCGCCAAAAAGCTGATCTTCGGTCGGACTCACGAGCCAGTAATAGTAAAAATGTTAAAAAACGCTTGTAGAATTTGCGGGCTTTGCATGTAACCTCATATCCAGCATAAGGTTCGTCCAAAAACATCTGTTCTGCAGTGCAAAATTAGTTTAAGCCGCATCTGATGAAGATCTGCGGCTTCGAAATTATAGAAATCCACGCCTAGCCCGCAGTGGTCTTGCGGGAGTAATTTTCCGCAAAAGACGGCAAAAAAGATAAAACTAGTAGAAAATCACTTTTGTTTAACTTTTCAAAGTTCACTGGTTAGTGGGAAATTGCAGCTTTAGTTTGAAAATCATCAAAAGTCACTGCTTATCGAAAGCATGCGTCGTTTTATTATAATTCACACGCATTTTGCTTTATATTTCTTTAAGGTGCTGTGTATGAAATGCGTCACTTGGATTTTCGTATTTTCGGACCCCCCGGCCTGTTTCGTCACTTTTTTCACGATTTTTTGTACTGCAAACCCCTTTTGCCTCCTAAACATGTGACGTATTTTATGACAGGGCTGTGGAGTCTGTACCTCAATCCTCGAAATCAGCAGATCTCCTCGAACCCCATATCAAATATTGTTTGGTTGTAAATTTTGACTTTTGTAAAGAATTGCGACAATAAACTAGAGAGTGGCCAATGTATGTAAAATAAACTGGTTCGGGATCAAAAGTGGATTTTTTCTCTGAGACAAATTTTCTCCGACTCTTAAAGTCTTTTGTGGAAATTGCCCGACTCCGACTCCGACCCCGACTCCGACTCCGACTCCTAAAGCAGCAATTTAGTCCTGACTCCGACTCCGACTCCGACTCCACAGCCCTGTTTTATGGACAGCCATTAATTGCTGGTTCGTAAGTTATTGCAGCCCAAATTTTCAATGAAAACGACAGTTCAGTGACTAGTGATAAGCCACTGTACAAAAATGTCTAAAATAAAGGGAAAAGTGGAACAATAAATTCAGTGAATGCCAAACGTTGGAAGTTTTTTTTTCAAACTTTTTTTTATACAATTTTCTTTTGCAAAGATCAGCGCCTCTAGTTGACCCTGCCAGCATTTTTTTTTCACAACGTAAAGACGTACTCATGTGGATTGGCGCTTGGCGAAAACTTTTTTTTTTTGACAGTCAAAATAGTAAATGATGAACATCAAAAATTGAATAATTCAAGTTGACGCTTTAAATGGAAAAAGTGGAATTTTGTTTTTCACAAGTGGTTATTGGTTGATTGCTGGCCATTTTTACACCTTTGACGTGTCGACTAACAGAAAACGGTGTGTGTGGGGTGTTAAATTTTTGACGACCATAAAAACAAACAAATTAAAAAAATTTCCATTATTTTGTTGTTTATTCTCGCACAAAATAAGTCAAACAGGTATAAAATTACACAAGCCGATTGTGGATTATTCAATTGTAACCATTGAACATTATTTTGTTTAAAAGACACAGTCGTATGATAGGGTTTTGGATAGGGAAAACACGTACGAGTAGAGATGGATTACTGATAGAATTAATGAATGGAATTACTTTCAAATGAGACAAAACAAAAAAAAAACTAGCAACAAAAACATTTTAAATCCACTTATGCGAATAGTTGATGTTTATCGGACCGTTTTAACATTCGTTTGACACTTTTTGAATTTGGTATTTGAAAGCGGTGACTAATATTTTTAAAACTAAAATTTAATTTGACATTTTGAAAGACACATAAAGTTATAATCGTTAATGTTTTTTAATCGTTCTATTTTAAAAAGTCGTTTTTTCCTGATACCTTTCTAAAAATATTATTACTGTTTTGATGAAAAATCTTATGCAAAATTAATGTGGGGGGAAGTTGGCAAAAATTGCTTAAAATATGGTCATATTTAGGCTCGTTCTATTTTGGAAGCTGACAAAATTGTTTAAAATATGGTCATATTTAGGCTCGTCCCCTTCACTAGCTACATTTTAGTAGATTTTCTATTTTGTTGGCTATATTTGAAATTGTTTAACGTGGGGTAAATCAGTTTTGTAAGTATCTTAGTTCCCACTTAAATGTATCAAAAAATTGTCAGGAACAAATCTGCAAGAAAGCGAGTGTTGCATTAAAGCGAGTTGCCAATTTGATGACAGTGAAACCTGCATAAGGCGGAAGCCTGTCTAAAACGGACAAAATGTGAGTCCGGTTTATACAGCTTTCACTGTATAGGAGATATGAAACCTTAAAATTTCTGTTTCTAGCATATTTAAAAAAAAAATCACCTGCGGCGCATTAAATTGGAAAGTTTTGCCTGCGGTTGAATTTGTGTTGTGCAAGTCTTCTAAAAAAAAACGTCTTTTGGAAAATAATGGAGGCGTAAGATACAGTTTTTGTCGCAAGCGTCGCTTTGCTTTGTTGAGTACTTTTGGATCAACTTGGAGGCACTAAGAGCTTTTCTTTTTCCACACTCAGAAAAATGGAGGCTAACTCGACGACCTACATACGGCGTAATTGGCCTCGGGCAGGCGCGCGTTCGCCTGCATGTGGGCAAGTAAAACTGAGTTGACCTGTGGTCGGAGAAATTCTGAAATTAAGCCACCAGCAGGTGAAGTAGGGCATTGGGAGCTGCACGAGTTGACCTTAGATAGGTTAACTCTGACCGCTAGCTGGCTTACAGACACCTCTGTAAGGTCAGAGTTAACCTGACAAAAAGTTGACCTGGACATTTTTCTGAGTGCATTCCCCTCACCGGTTATCTGTCACAGCTTACTTATCTATGCTTGAAAATCCATAATTTAGTCTACCATATTTTTAAAACAGCAGCTTTTTACTTGTCGTTGTGACAAAACCATTTTCGAGGAAACTATTTCCTCTAATTGTCTTTGTAAAAAAAAAGATTTTATTTTTCCTGCGTACAATAAAATAACATTTAAAGTGAATTTTTCTATTTGCGGATTGTAAAAAAAATCCGAGAAAATTGCTTTATGGCTCGCTTGAATAAACTAAGAATTAGACTTTTATCAACAGATAAAAATTGGGTTAAGTTCAGATTTTAAGGCTATGGCGCCCACATGATTTAATAAAAAAAAACCCTGCTCTCAATTGATTGTATTTACGTTAAACAAAACCATAATTAATGCATTTAATCGCAGAGATCACGTTCAATGGTGACGAATTTAAAGCAAAGACAAAATTTATTGCAAAATCCAAAGAATTATTATGGAAAATAATGTAATTCTGATGTAATTTCGGATTACAGCATTTAAATAAAGTTTTCATTACTCAATCATATTTGGCCATGAATATCTAACTTAAAGGTCGTTCGCTGAGTTCTTTGAATGGATTCCAATTACAAAGTTTTCCAGCTTGTTTTTTTATTAAGAATTTTATTATTACAACATATTATAGTTCAAAGGTGTATTTGTTTGTGTTTGGTTTGCTACTGAAATGTAAATAAAGCTGTTGTTATTCCGGTAACATTTTGTTTTTCAAATCTATATGTTATATCATAGAAGTATATTAGATTTAGTATAGTGTTTGTAACGCATCGAACCAATCATCGGACACAAAAATGAACTACACCAGGGTTGTTAGGTATGACAAAAGATTTTGATTTCCGCATGTCCGTTCGTCTGTCTGTCCGTCCGTCTGTCTGTCTGTCTGTCTGTCTGATCGTCTGTCTATCTGTCCATGAACACCATAACTTTCGAAAGGACTGAGCTACAGACTTGAAATTTTGAATTGTTCCATTTCTCGTAAATGGCTAGGCTAAGTTCTTGGACGCGCAAAATTGAACAATTCCTTCCCCCCTCCCCCATACAAAGGAAACTGTTTTTTGCAATTTTTCTCGGAAACGGCGAGTCATATTGAAAAATTTATAAAGGTAAAATGTGTTTATAATAGGATTCCACATAACTCATCCATACATTAAAATTCAATCGGACCACTGCTTCCCCCCCTCGCCCGTACAAATGCAATACTTTTTTCCTGTTTTCTTGAAAATTGGGCGTCGTATCGAAAAGTTTATAAAGATGAAAATTGTTTAGAATCTGATTTTACATTTGCACACCAAAATCGTCGCGCGTAAACTTACGAGGGTCGTGTAAAAGATTTTCCTGACAAACTTTGACAGTTCATTTAAAAGGTGGTAAGAACACCGTTTTCCGCGGTTTACGAATGATTTCCGTGATTTCATGAATGCCCCTTTTTACAATTTTGAGAATTTTCGTGATTTTTCGCATCAATATTCGGAAAATTTCTCGCAAAACTACAAAGACATGAAAATCGAATCGTCGCAATGCTTGATTGATTGATGGATCGTTTTGAAACTTATTATTACCAAGGTTAGATTGCTGCATGCGCAGCAGCCTTACTTGGTCACGATAGAATTACCCCAATTAAATTCACTTTTGTTGTGTAATAATAATTTTCTTTCTTTTGTTTGTTCTTAAGCTACAATACTTGTATTGAAAATCTTATGATTTTTCAATAATTTTCGAGGAGCGAGTGGGGAAAAAATTGCATTCAATAAGCAAGGTTCTGTGATTATTATTAATAAACGTTGGCATAATTTTATCGTTTGTTTGTAAACATTGTGGTTTATGAGGAATTAAAATTATAGTTTATATCCCAGAGTAGTTTTCACGATCAGTACACAATCAGGTATTGGCAATTTAAGCTAATTGTTGGGTGAACCAAACTATCTATCATTCCAATATGGAAAAAGTCTTAAAAGTTTCTTTAAAAAAATCACAAACCACTTTGGCAAGAACCAATTTTTCATGTGTATTTTTTTTAAACTTTAAAAATGAAATTTTCATGGTGGCCCCCCTTAAATTGATCAAAATTTTTCGCTGATTCTTGTATTTTCGGCTCACTGCCGTATTTGTGTAGCGGCCATCTGCATGTGAGTGATTAAAAATAGAATCGTTTTTCTATATTTGCATTCGAGAGAATCGAATCCGTGGTATAAACATTGTCTGAATAATGCGATTGCAGGTAAAAAACCAATGTCTGCACATTTGTCTAATTCTATTTGTAGCTGCATAGCTTTATTGCGGCGGCGATACCATAATTAAAATTGAAAATTCTTCTTCTGGGCGTATTATTAGATTCTGTGTAAAACTGGCTGATACGACAAATGGATAATTATTAAGTTTATGCTCTATGCTGTTGTGGTATGGGGAGTTTTTGTACTTCTCGTTTGGTAATTCAATTAGACCGTAATGAAAATGTCTGAAATGTTTTACACAGAAATCAGGGAGAAATTAAAACGAAACGAATGAATGCGTCTTTTAGGTTGAAATTTAGTAGAGTGAAAAATTTCAATCGGATTAAATTCAGACGACCTTGCCCTTAAATGACATTAAATTGGTCAACATTTATTGTACTTTTTGGGTTAAAGGATTTCTTAGCCAGATTGTTTGCATACCAAAATCATCGCCTAAATTTTTGATTCGTAAAGGATTTCCATCCAAATTTTGACAGTTTAAACGGTTTACTAGCCATTTCCGAGATTCCATGAATACCCCTATTTCAAAGCGCATTTCAGGTTAGATTAGGAAATATTGAGACGACGACGGTTGGCCATCCATAAATGCTTCCATGAATACCCCTATGATTTTCAAACTATTTCACCAACAGCACATTTCTAAAGGTTTTTCGCTCAGTGACTGACCAGCGACTGAGGTTTTATGCCTGGAGCCCAATGAACGCAACGTGAACGCAGAAACTGTCACCTACAAGTTTGTTCCATAGAAATCATTTGAAGTGAGCACAGTGAACGCACCTACATCGCAAAAGTTTGCAAACTTTTAACTTTGCCGCAGAATTCTGCGTTGACAGTTCATAAAGTGAGGTTGGGAAAATGTTGTTCGAGAAAAAATTGATAGCCTTAATGCAAATAACAAAGATAAAGACAAACAAAGCAAATTTTCGGTTCAAAATTACCCATTTTTGTAATTTTGCCAACTTTATACCACTTTATATTATGTCACTTGTATTACTTCACGAGATACCATCTGCCGCTGAAATGCTGCGCTGCGTGACAGTTTGTGCGTTTTAGTTGCGTTCGCGTTGCATTCATTGGGCTCCAGAGGTTAGTGTAAAAAAATCACCTTTTCATTTAACTTTAAAACCCCTTTCCTGGTATCTTTTGATCCACTGAACCGATTTTAATTGCGTTTGCGCTATTGGGATGGAAATAATGAAAGGATTGTTTCAGTGTACAACAGTTCACGCATCACTCTAATTTTGAACCCCCTCTCCTTGTATTTTATGATACCTGAAACGATTTAGATTGCGTTTTCGGTATTGGGTTGGAAATAGTGAAAACAATGTTTTACTGTACAAAGCCTTACCCTTTCCCTTAACTTTAAACCCCCTCCTTCGGTGTCTTTTGATTCACTGAACCGATTTCAATCTCATTTTCGCCATCCTGAAAATAAAATTGTTTATCTCCAAACACAATTTAAAAAAAAAACAAACTGGTGGCAGAAACATTTTTAAGGATTTATTTTAGTCGGGCGGTTTTTTTCAAAATTTTTAATTTTGGTTTTTTTTTACCTTTTTTTTGAGAAAAGGGTTTACACCTGCAATTTTTTCTTGAATTTCTCCGTGAATTTTGTTCATTTATCGTAAAATAAATGCACTTAGCAAAAGTTGTCAAAATTTTAATTTATTTCGGCGATTTTGTATGAAAAAATTCCGGTTCCTGCGTCTTTCTGGGGAAAATTTCAGGGCAGCAATCATGTACTTCGACGCGTCTCTGCACGGAGAAAAAAATTATGATTCCCCCAATCATAAAATGCAGCCAGCATAATTATGTTTGGGGGATTCTTATTACAATTATGTTTGGCCGAAATTTCCCCTAGAGGAAATTTTTGCCATTACAATTATGTTTGCCGACACTGTGGTTCCAACCACATTATGCTTAAAACTGACAGGAGAAATCATGATATTTTGATTACAATATGTTTGGTTGTACAACAATGTTTTTAAATTCACCAACCATATTATGTTTGGGGCAACCAAAATATGTTTGGATTCCCAAATTTTTTTGCCGTTTGTCCAATCATAATATGTTTGGGGCGAACATAATATGGTTGGTTTATAATTACAATTATGATGAATATAAGCAAATATTGCTTATATCAATCATAATTATAATTCCTGTAAAACAATTTTAAAATATAACTGGATGTTTTCACATCCGTAAAACCCCATCCATTGACCTTTGGTCAAGCATGTTTTGCAGCCTTTTTCTAACAGGACTTGATATTTTTCATCTTGACTTGAGTATTTATACGACCATGCTACAAATCTCATGCGAATTATATGCGAAGAGAAGAATTTGAACATAATATGTTTAATTTGAAACAGATATGATCAGAGGCATCATATTTTTAATTCGGCCGATTCAAGATTTCCCCACTTATCGTGTTTGTCAATCATAATTATGTTGAGACGCGGAATTTACAACAATATGTTGACATGCAAACATATTTTTATTCCTCCCAATCAAAATATTATTGTCCTCCCAGTTACATTATAATTTTCCAAAATTTCCCTCGTCGGGGAACATAATTATGATTGGAAAACTAAACATAATACTAATTGGAATTCATCGTCTGATAACATTTTGATTCGTCTGAATATATTTTGATTCCCCCAATAATTCTTATAGTACTCCCAATGATATTCAACCATAATTTTTTTCTCCGTGTGTCTTTCGACTTCGACACAGCTTTTAACTCTTGACTTCGCCATATCAGCAGCTTCAAATTTGCTGGAGTGACAGTCAGAATCACGTTTCGATTCATAGTGACGATTCCGCGAAATTTCAAGCTGCAGATATGGAGAAGTCAAGAGTTAAAAGCTGCGTCGAAGTCGAAAGACAGAGACGCGTCGGAATACATGATTGGTGGCCAGAATTTTGTCTCGTAATCTAAACGGTCGTGAAGCGTGAATTTAGTGTCGAAAAATAAATTTCGGGGAATAAAGTGTCAGATGTAAACGAACCCTAAGAGTGAAAAAAAAAACGTTTAGTATCCGATTGAGTTTTCAGTTTCTCTGCCACCAGGTTGTATTTTTTTTCTGACCTGAATTCATATTTCGACAAAATAAAACGTTATTCAAGTTCGAAATGCCACCAATTGTCCTTAATTTCTTTATGAGAACCGAAGAAAATTTGATATTTTCTGGTTTTTATGTTGGCGCCCATGAATCAAATACAACAGATTGCGCATTGCGCAGGTCCGCCATGTTGGATTTTTGCTCTCAAGAGATTGTGACGTCAGCTGCGCGTAGATCTTTAATAAGTCTATGGAAAATTTAGAATTTGTGGTTTTATCTCAGTTTTAAGTGTTTGAAAAGTAATTAAAAGTGCTGTAATATCAAAACTAACCTCAAGAACTAAGTGTTTAATATTTAAGACATTGAAATGGGTGTTTGTGCCGTGTGCAACAACGAAAAGAAAGGCAGTGAAAAGACGAGTTTCCATACATTTTCCAAGGACAAACTTTTATTGAGGAAATAAACAAACTTCTGTTAAAGAAAGGATACATTTAATATAAAAACTGCGAGAATTTGTAGCCTACATTTTGTACCTGATTGCTTCGAAAATAATATGCAGTATGAAATAGGTAAGATATGAGTGAATAGCAAAACTCTAAGTAATGTTTATATTTTACAGGGTTTGTACATAATCGAAAATTGAAGGTAAATGCTATTCCAACTTTATTTAGCATTTCCGAAACTGTTGCAACTTCAAGTCAGACAACCAGGATGGCTGAAAAGCAGTCAAAACTATTAGTTGCTGATTTATTACAACAAAACGAGGAGCCTTTGCATGACAAAGCAATCAATGCTTATTCATGGGTTCATCATGTCTGAAACACTGTCTGAATCTTTAGATAATTGTGATATTAAAGTAAAAAAACTTTTTTTCACATCGAGGATGTATTTTCGTATACGTAAATTGAATAAAGAACTCTGTGAACATTTAACTACAAGAAAAAGGAAAAATAAAAAAATTCTAACCTAGAAATTTCAGCTATGTTTCATTTATTTCCACAAAGTGTAGTAAAAATTCACAGGCATTGTTGTTGTTTGACTATTTTTTTACTATTTATAAAAATAAATAATATTTATATTGCAGCAAACAGAATAAATTCCAGTTTTCAGGCGAAAACAGAACAAATCTCATATCAATGACATTTCAGTACGCTCTTGTGACGACATGCGCAGAAGTTTACCAAAATGAAACTCGTCTTTGCGCAATCTGTTGTATTTGATTCATGGTTGGCGCCCCCAAATTATATGTGGAGCCCTTCGCTTCCTTGTTTTTGGTATTTTTCTGACCATGAGCTGAATCTCGAATTTCCCTTCGCGACTATACACACTTACTACAATTAAATGAAAACTGTAACGAGGTCAAGTACATGCCTTTGTACACATCCATTAAGACTCAATTTTTGAAGCATTTCCACTTGGATTAAATGGATTTTCACGTGACTTCGTAAGGGCTAATATTTCTTTTCGTATTTATTGTTGGTTTTTTTTTTTAAATATTTTATTTATATTTTTTCTTCGATGATGATTGAATGGATGAACAACGATATAAATTTAGAAAGATAACCCAATTGCATGTATGAGAAGGTTTCCATATATCGTTTCTATATTACCATTTTCAATTTCAGTCATTATACAAATTACACGCTAACCAAAAAAACCACTTATACATCACACGATATTTGATAACGATCGAGTTCCAAAGCGCATTTCAGGTTAGATTAGGAAATATTGAGACGACGACGACGGTTGGGCATCCATAAATGCGATATTATTATGATGGAAAAAAAAATGTCGGTCGTCAATTATAACCACAAAAAGTTAATTGCTGCATGAACCATTTTCACAATCCGTCAAAATTATATCACAAGACCCCACGGTAATAATAATTCGCTGTGGGTTTCATTTTGGTATTTTTCACTTTATAATTTCTTATGGGTTTTAGAGTTGCATGGATAGATGGTTGGTTGGTTTGTTGGATTGGATGGAAGGTGCCTTAGGTGTGTGTAGGATAGCGACTAAGAAGCGGATCGGCAGCGTAATTTCAAATTTCAGGTAATCGTCTCTAAGACGTGTACATACTGTACATGCATTCATATATCCACAGATAGTAGCACCTGAAATTATGACAGCAACAACTACTGCTTGGTTTGCTTACTATACTTATTTAGCCACGAGCTGAATTTTTCTTATGATTCAACAGACCAATGACGATCTGATTAAACTTGAAGTTGGTGCAATTTGAAAACCCGATTAGGAGCCAGAAACTGCACGCCACAATTTATTTCAATTTTCTACAATTTTCTTCAATTTTTCTATTAAGGCTTTTCCCCATTTTGGCGACAATAGCACTGACCATAATTAGGTGAGGAGTTAATTTTCTTTTATAGTGAGGAAAATAGTAGTGACTGCAATCAAAATTGTTTTGGTGGAAATAAAATTTGTTCGTTAAAAATGTAGTCGAATTTTTTTTTATAGTTATAGCCTATGTTGAAATTACTGTTTATTTGATAAAAATGTGTTTGGAATGGGAAAATTTGTGTGACTTGAGTAAAATATGAATGGTTATTTGGTGGCTGGAACTGCTATTGCCCTTCTAGTGACCTTTCATTTGAACAAAATGGGTTAAAAGAAGTGCTCGACCGAAACTGGGTTTGAGGCCGAAACACCGAAACTTTAAATTTAGGAAATCGAATGCAAAATATTCTGATTAGAGAGAGAGACAGACAGGGGGAGCAAAAGAGGAGGAGTGACAGTTGAGAAGGGACAGGAGAGGGAGAGAGGAGGGGAAAGAAAGAGGTGACGAGAGAAATAGAGAGAAGGAAAATCGACAGGAAAAAGAAACGAAGAAAAAGAATTAGAGAGAGGGAGTGTGAGGAGCGAGAGCGAGAAAGACTGAAACCCAGGGATAGATAGAGCGAGAAAGAATGAGAGACAGTGAAAGTGAGAGATGGAGATGATAGTCAGCTAATGGGAGAGGGAGAGGAAAAGGGATAGGGATAAAAAGAGGGAGAGGGATACAAAGAGGGAGAGGGATAGAAAGAGGGAGCGGGAGGGTAGTGGGATGGTAGTGGGAGGGTAGTGGGAGGGTAGTGGGAGGGTAGTGGGAGGGTAGTGGGAGGGTAGTGGGAGAGGGAGAGGGAAAGAATGAGAGGCATGGAAAGGGGGAGAAAAAGGGAGAGAATGAGGGTGAGCCAGCGAAAAGGAGAGCGATAGAAAGTGAGAGAGTTGGAGTGGGAGAGAGATGGAATGAGAGAGAGATGGAATGAGGGAGAGATTAAATGAGAGAGAGATGAAATGAGAGAGAGATGGAATGAGAGATGGAATGAGAGAGAGAGATGGAATGAGAGAGAGAGATGGAATGAGAGAGAGAGAGAGATGGAATGAGAGAGAGAGATGGAATGAGAGAGAGATGGAATGAGAGAGAGATGGAATGAGAGAGAGATGGAATGACAGAGAGATAGATGGAATGAGAGAGAGATGGAATGAGAAAAAGATGGAATGAGAGAGAGAGAGTTGGGATGAGAGAGATGGAATGAGAGAGAGAGAGAGAGATTTCGAATGAGAGAGAGCGGGACAGAAATGGAATGAAAGAACAAAAGAGGAAGCATGAGAGTAAGACTTATATTGTAGGTTTTGTTGAAGACTCCGTGAAAATTTCTTTAAAGATTCAGGAGGTAGCTGAAAAGCGGCTATAATATACAACAGGGTAATTTTGAGATTTTTGAAATCTACTCTTCATTACCTTGTAATGCCCTAAACACATGTGCAGATGCAGAGCTGCATGCATATCTGCAGCTAAGACACATGAGCAGTTTTTTTTTGACATTTCATCGCATCGGCTGCTGTCAACAATGGAAGAAGAATTGGTCAATTTTTATATTGGAAATGGATGGATCACCTTTGGAAATGGATGGATCACCTCATGTTACTGAAAGACATAAATAACGTCAATACAAAGTATTGAATATTTTCTACTGGACTTTCCTTTTCTTTCCTTTTCTTTCCTTTTCCACTGTGTACGAATTTAGTCCATAGTCTCTTTGCTAACAGTCGATTTTGCCAAACACCAAAAAAGAATCCTCGGTTGGCATCACAAATTCTGCGCAGAGAAAGTTGAATTTGAGATACCATGCAGCTCTGCGCTGCATGCAGAATTTACATGCGTTCCACTTCATATAAACGAGTGTATTTAAATTCCGCTGCATGCAGAATTCTGCACATGTGTTTAGGGCATAAATGTTAAAAATCGCATCGAAATTTTTACAACGCCTTAGTAGATGGAAAAGAATGGAATTCTGAACAGGATGACAGAGAGAGGCTACCGTATCGAGATAAATTCTCGATACGGGCCACCATATCGCAAGTTCACTTTTGTTGAAGTTTTCTTCTTTTAATTTTTGAATACCTAAAGATTTTTTTTATAGGTCTTCTGCAGTTTCAAAAATTTTCGTATTCTCCCTATGAAAGTCCCGAGTTTTCAACATCAAATGCAATAAACGATAGAAACAATTTTCAGCTTTTGCTGTCTCAATTTAACGTTAAATTGTTCCATGTTGAGTTTTCGACTCGTTCTTTTACTGCTACCCACCACGTTTAATTTACCAAGGAAAATTGACTACTGCTGCCGGCGATATAGACGTCCTCCATGCATGTGCTTTATGGTTTACGTTTTCTTTTGCTTTTTTCTTAGCTTGCTTATGCTATCCGTACTAGGGACATGGATTTCAATTTAACGGAAAGATCATAAAATGAAAATTTCTGAATTATTATTAAAATTTTTCTGAGCATTCATTTCACCTGAATGAAGTTTTCCAAGTTTCACTTCTCTCAAATAACAGCTTCGCCTTTATTATGATTATTATTATTAAACTTTGTTAAAATGAACAAAAAAAAAAACTTTTGGGGAAAATGTAGAAAAGCTAACTTTTCTCATTCACATTTGTGGTTGACTTGATTTGAACAAGTTTTTTTTCTCTATATTATGAAAAGCAAAAATGAAAAAAAAGTTTGTTTTTTTTAAAAAAAATATCAACTCCTAAATGACGGAAAATTGCGGTCAATTTAAATCGATTTGGTTTTGATTAACTGGAAATTATGTAAATCTCAGTGATTTCCACTTAATTATCGTTATGCGTTGACGGACTGCTATAAATGCGGAAGATTGATAAGTGTTTACTTTTCTTTATAACTATGATCAAGTTATTCTTTTTAGCTGCATTTAATTTGAGGAAATCGCTTATATTTCATTGCCAACGTGATAATTATCTGAAAAATACACGAAAAAAACGCTTTTCAGCTCTAGATAGATTGTGCGGTATGATGAATTAATTCAATTAGAAATATGTGTTATAGATTAATTGATTTATAAATTTCTCATTGCAAAAATCAATAAAATATACCCAACAGCAGGATTTATGTCAACCGCGCACGTTAGCGATTGACATATTTCGTCGACTGTATATCTGAATCTCGATTTACGCATAATGTTAGATGTGTGCAAATGCTTGAATTACGCACTAGAGAAAATATTTGTTCTTATTAATAACTGAAATATTAATCATCATACTAATATATAAAAATGAGTTGGTGTCTAAAAATGAGTTGGTGTCTGTCTGTCTGTCTGTCTGTCCGTCTGTGCCTCTTTCACGCAAAAACGGCTGAACCGATTGACTTGAAATTTGGCATGAGTGTCTGCGGTAGTTCTGGTTCCAACATAGGCATACGGAAAAGTAGCGCGAGGGGTGGGGGAGTAAGTGGAGGGGGTAAAGTGATTTCGAAACTTAATTTTTGCGCTGTTACTCTTTCGCGGGGAAACTACCGAGCCGATTGGCTTGAAATTTGGCATAGATGTTCGTCTGGGATCCAGGCCCAACATTGACCCATTAAAAAGTAGCCCGAGAGGTGGGGGAGTAAGGGGAAGGGGTAAACCGATCTGGAAACTTAGCTCTTCCTCTATGTTACCCTTTCGCGGGGAAACTACCGAGCCGATTGGCTTGAAGTTTAGCTCCAACATAGACCATAAAAAAAATAAAAATCTGAAAAAACTTAACCCGGCAACGACGGGTATGCAAGCTAGTTATTAATAAGTTGTAACATTTTTTTAAAATTCTGCATGCCCGTTCGTCTGTCTGTCTGTCTGTCTGTCTCACTGTCCGTTCGTCTGTCTATCCGTCCGTTCATCCGTTTGTCTGTCTGTCCGTTTGTCTGTCTGTCCGTTTGTCTGTCTGTCCGTTTGTCTGTCTGTCCGTTTGTCTGTCTCTCCGTTTGTCTGTCTGTCCGTTTGTCTGTCTGTCCGTTTGTCTGTCTGTCCATCCATCTGTCTGTTCATCCGTCCGTCTGTCTGTCTCACTGTCCGTTCATCCGTCTGTCTGTCTGTCGCACTGTCCGTTCGTCCGTTCGTCTGTCTATCCGTCCGTCTGTCTGTCCGTTTGTCTGTCTGTCCGTTTGTCTGTCTGTCCGTTTGTCAGTCTGTCCGTTTGTCTGTCTATCCGTTTGTCTGTCTGTCTGTTCGTCTGTCTGTTCGTTCGTGAACACCATAGCTTTCGAAAGGTTTGAACTAGAGACTTGAAATTTTGTATAGGGTCATTTTTCATAAATGGCTAGGCAAAGTTCTTGAACGGGCGAAATTGGACCATTTCTTTCCCCCTCGCCCAAAAAAAAACACAAACGAAACAGTTTTTTGCAATTTTCTCGGAAACGGTGGCTCATATTGAAAAATTTATAAAGATAAAATGTGTTTAGAATATGATTTTACATAATCGTTCCATGGATCAAAATCCAATCGGATCACTCCTTTCCCCCTCGCTTATACAAATGGATTTTTTTAAATAAACATTTTGTCTGCCATCATATAGAGTATTTCACGATTGGCCTCTGGTAATTGTAGTTTTTCTTATGTTTTCAAAAATATTTTTTCCGAGATCCCAAAAAAGTATTTTGTGTGGGCCCCAAAGTAAAAGCCTGCCGGGGGCCGGATGGGGAACGGGTTTTTATTTACGGATACTTGCAGAACCAAAAACCTAAAATGTTTATCTTTAATTGCAGTGAATTTGCACAAAAATCTATGCTCATACAAACATAAATAAGCATATCTAATTCTATGTACAGTAATGGGCATAATGAACATTTCACCTGCTATACAGCAATAATTTTGCATTTGCCCTAATTTTGTAAATTTAGTTTTTTTTTAGATGAAAGACAAGCCACATAGCCGCGCATATTTTTCGTAAAAGCGAAAATTGCCAAAAATTGAAAAAACAGTTTGTCAAATGACATTTTTTTATATTATTTATTTATTTTTTCTTCGCATTTTTCTTTCGATTTGTTTTCATTTTGTACAAATTTCTACTGTAATATTCACATAATCACATTTGTGTGTAGTGGTTTTTACTCTATGGTGGCTATGTAAATTTTCCTACTATTATTTTTATATTTTAGATAGAAAGATATTCAGATGCCGAGAGTTTTTCGAGGTGTAAGGCAACACTTATAAATATATGCGTGACAAACTTGTTTACCTGAGGTCTTTTAGGTTGCCTCATGTCGAGAAGGTGCTTTGAATTTCAAATTTCAGTACGCGAAACATGAGTTTTTTCTTCCTTCGTCTTTTTTTCGCCTCTTCGACTTTTCCTGACAGTGGAATCAAGCGAAACAATAACAAAATCAACAAAAATTATAGTAGAAAAAAAGTTTTTTCTTTCCTTTCTTGATGTTCGACACGCGATCTTAAAAGTTTTTTTTCCCTTAATTTCTTTGCTAGGCTCGGTATTTTTTCCCCGTGATGGTCAAATGACCAGTGGATTTTTTAGGAGAAAATCATCTCATAAACAAAGTTAGTCTATGGAATAGAGACTAATTTTGTGCTCTTCTCTTTTCCCCTTATTTACCTTAACATAAATGAGCCTAGATCTATATTAAAGGTCTAATAAAGGTAAAACATCAGCATAATCATAAAACATAGCTGCTCTATATTTTCCGTGTATATTTAATAAAGCAATAGCGAGCTTTTTTATTTATTTATTTTTTTGTCTTTTTTTTTTTTTTGATGAACTTGGACATTACTTTTGTTGGGTTTTTGTGCGTTTCATTTTCAATTGAGTTTGCCCTCAGTGGCTTTTGGGTAGTTCACTACTGACAAAATAATGTAACCTGGCTAAACACAAAAATGTTAATAATTTTTTCCTATCTGACTTTTGGTAGATGTTTTTTGGTACCCAGTTTACTATTTTTGTTGCGTGCCAAAACGTTGTTGGATTATGAAAACAAGTTTACCTTTTGGAGCTTTTTTTTCAGGTCATAATGATTTTTTTCTCTTCTCTGCTTCTTCTAATTTTCTATTTATTTGTGTTGATATTCAAAAAAAAAACTAATATTTGTGAATAACGATAATAAAACACTCTCGAAATAAAGACCTTGTGAACTTTTTCGGCGCAGGTGTAAACTAGAATTTTGTGCCTCATTCGACTCAATGCGAGATGTGATTGTGATCAGATAAAAATCGAAATCAAATATTAAATAAGGAAAAAATATCTGATGTGAACAGCAAATGACTTTCTTATACGAAATCCAGGTTCCAGCGCAACTTGCACTAGGGTAAAGTCGGGTGATATGGCACCCTTTTTTTTAAATCGGCATAACTCAAAAAGTAAAAGAGATTTTTAATTCAAACAAAAACGTTTTTATTCTTAAAATCAACTAGTAAAACAAAAATAAAAAATAAATAGGATTTCACTCCTAAAAAAGTAAAAATTTTAACAAAATATAAATTCATTGAAAAAACCATATCCCCCAAAAGTGTAGGGGATACGGCACCCTACCTTAGGTGATATGGCACCCTACTTGTTTTTTAAGTCCTTTTTGCCACACGAGTTGCAAGTGTTGACAAATGATGTGCATGAGTCATGGGACCACAAATGGCAAACAATGCATTTAACCCACTCGTCGGGTTTAGTGGTCTTAGCATAGTCTTCACCACATCCAGTGCAAATGTTTTCCTCAAAATCTTCAAACCTATCGGAGTCGTCTTGTAATGCAATATTTTCTTCTTCAGATGTGGTTTCATCTACCATCGCTCGTTCTTTCGTAATTGATTTTTTTTTGATTAGTTACGTTTTCTGAGGAAGTAAGGATTGGAGCCTTTTGTTTTCTCGGGTTTGGCACCCGTTCCATATCACCTCAGAAAAAAGGTGCCATTTCTCCTTTCACACATCGCCAATGATTTTCATATTTTACTGAAAACTCGCGCTCAATCAAGTCTGTTTCATACACACAAACGAAAACAGATCAGATTCTGCTTGTTTTGGTTTGTGAACGGTAAACTTGCTCCAACTGTACTTACCAAAATTCAGCCACTCAAAAAACAACAAAAAGTAGTTCGTCTAAAATTTCAACTTTTTTTTCCTGTTCTGTCACACAAAAACAAAATGAAAAGAGCTTTTGTTTCGCGGTCTTCACACTTCGGCCTTATTGGAGAAACTGAACTAAGTTCTTGGAGAATGATTTTGATTCTAGTGTTGCCAATGGGAGAATTTGAAAGGGTGCCATATCACCTAAAGTGCCATATCACCCGACTTTACCCTATAACCCGACAAGTTAAAAATTAGCTGCTTCTTTTTAGAAAATCTGAAATATTTCGATAACGGGGAAAGATATCGATTTATGGTAAAAGGTAGAAATGTCGAGAATTTTAATATCTTTAATCGTTTTTTAACGATTTTTCCGAAATATCGTTAGTTTGCAAGCAATTCGCAAAAATCCATTTTTTTTTACTTTTTAATGAAAATATCTCAATAACGGTAAAAGATAACGGTAAAAGATAACGGTAAAAGATAACGGTAAAAGATAACGCATAAAAGTGAGAGACAAAATTGTAGAGAATGCCAATCTCATTATTTATCGAGATAATCGCAAAAAATTTTTTTTTCCCAAATAACGGTATATCTTGATAACGCTCTGAGGTACGCAGTTCTTGTGAAAGACACAAGTGTAGGAATTTTTTTTGTGTCCAACTCTTGTCATACATCAGACTACTGAAAAACGCGTAGTTTCGTAGAATATCACGAAAATCGAAATCGCGGATTTTGAAAAGCCGCCATTTTGATTACTTTCGGATAACGATTTTCATCGAAAGTTGTCCCACTACAGGATTAAACATGCCTGTAAAATTTCATGGCTCTAGCTCTATTAGTTTTTCAGATATCTTGTACACAAACTGACAGACTGGCTGACAAACAGACAAACTGACAGACAGACAAACTGACAGACAAACTGATAGACAAAATGATAGACAAACTGATAGACAAACTGATAGACAAACTGATAGACATATACAGACAGACAGACAGAAAGACATTTTTGTGATAATCCTCCAATCAACTCAGAAGTATTCGGGAAACAATTTTTAATTCAAACTTTTTTATGAACACAATACTTTATTTTACTATGTATAAGAAAGTAAAAAAAAAATATCCAAACATTGAAATATCAAAATTTTCTTCATTTGGAATTCAATGTGTCTTTTTTTTGTAAAAAAAAAATAAATAAATCGGATCATTGAACAACATTGAAACAGCAAAAAAATAAAAATAAAATTATTTCCTTATAGTTTTTATATCATAGCTTTTTTTTATAGCGATTGTGCTAAAAATAACCATTTTAGTAGATTGACATGTTGTCTATCTTTTATAACTATTTGTATTATCTCGAGTGAACAGTTTTGAAGAGAAAAGCTCAAAAATGCATATTATGTTTTTGCATAAAACGATAAACCTTTAATGGCTACTTTTATGTTGGCGAAAATTGTTCGGGATGAATCACCACGCATAACCGGAAAACCTGTAACATAAATTACATGTGATAAAAGATAATATCTGATGAGTAGCTGCAAAAAGGTTGCTTGGTTCATGATGAAGTTTACAATATTATTTTTTTTATGACTTCCAGTAGGTATTAAATGGTGCATTATTATTTTGTGGGGTTCAATAAATCTTGTCAAGGATTGCCTCTAAATTTTATAATGACGTTGTCAATAATTTTGAGCACATCAGTTTTTATTTATTGTCACGAAACCACCAATTTACTTAGCCAAAGTTTACAAAAATTGAATTTGACGTTTTTGTATCAAAAAAATTCCAGTTTCGGCGTCTTTCAGGAATAAATTCCAGGGCTGGAATCATGTATCTCGACTCGTCTCTGTCTTTCGACTTCGACCCAGCTTTTGACTCTTGACTTCGCCATATCAGCAGCTTCAAATTTACTGGAGTGACAGTCATAATCACGTTTCGATTCATAGTGACGATTCCGCGAAATTTCAAGCTGCAGATATGGCGGAGTCAAGAGTTAAAAGCTGCGTCGAAGTCGAAAGACAGAGACACGTCGAAATACATGATTGGTGCCCAGGATTTTGTCTGTCGTGCAACTTGAGTTTTTTTTGTCGCAGGATAAAACTCGCGTAATTAAGTGTCAGATGTAGATGGCGCCTTATTTAAACCAAATGCAGTTGAAGTTATTTTTCAATCCCCGATCCCCGACGGAACGGAGATATGCGTTAGGGGTTTTCACCAATATGCGTTGGGGGTGATAGTTTGTGTGTTTGTTTGTTCATCGTAACTTTTGATCCACTCTATCGATTTCGGGTCCTGTTTTTGGTATTCGGCTGGATATTACGGGAGGAAGGTTTTAGTGCAAAAACCGTTCCCCCTCATTTTAAACCTTCCTCCAAAAGGTAATAGTGTTAACACATTGACTGCCAAGGCTATCATTTTCGATAGCTGGGTCTACAATCTACATGCATACATACATACATTCATACATACGTACATTCTACATACGTCTACATGCATTGGCATCTCCCTAACATTTTTGCAAAATTGGTCTGGCAGTCAACGTGTTAATCGGTAAACCGACCTCTTGGTCCACACAGTTTTTCACGATTAATCGCATTGAAAACTAAACAAATGCTAAATTAATTTTTGTTTATTTATAAAAATTTCTACGAAACTGTCGTCTTATTCTGAATTGATAGACTCTAGCTTATCAAACGAAATAATTTCTTATCAACATTTTTTTTTACACATCCTCTAAAATTTTCTATTATCCGAAGATAAACAGAGATATGTTTTCGCCTGCTTCTTTTTTTTCAATACAACTTAATCCATTAATAAAAGCTATTGTCTTATTTATCGTTTTTTTTCTTCTCCACAAGATGATTGATTTGGATTGAAATTAATTTGTTAATAAAATGACGCAAGTTTATGAGATTAAAAAATTGAGTAACAGATAATTATTTTGATAAAAGTTCAATGAGGCTAATGATATCATTTCCTGTTGTTGAACATTTAGGTTAATTTTCGCACCCAAGTGTGCAATGGAATTAAAGTCTTTTTGCGAAATAATGGGAAATAATAAAACACCTACGATAATAACATATGAGATAAAATAAAACTGAAGAAATTATGATACCTACTACTGAGTTCAATGTAATATCGATCTAAAGATGTAATAATTACACGGTCTGAGGCCAGCGATGTCTATATGATTTTAGTAGATTAATTGTTATCGCAAAAGTATGTATTTTTGTCTGGTTTATATTTTCCACTTTAGTAACCCAGTAGGAAAAGAAGCTCTTCAGAAGCACTTCTCGTTACTGTGATTGTGCTGAAATGCCTGGAAGTGTATTTAAAGTTGCTCGACACTTTTTGGGTTTCCATTAGAGGATTTGACGGGCCAGTGTTGCCACCCTACGACCGGTAGCGACCAACCAATACGGCCGCATTCTTCTGAGTTCCCTTGTTCTAATTTCTTTTTACTTTTATTGTGCTGAAATGCCTGGAAGTGTATGCAAAGTTGCTCGAAATATTTTGGGTTTCCATGAGAGGATATGACCGGCCAGTGTTGCCACCCTACGACCGGTAGCGACCAACCAATGGCGCGGCCGCATTCTTCTGGGTCCTTTCTTCTAACCTCTTTTTACTCTTATTGTGCTAAAATGACTGGAAGTGTGTGGAAAGTTTGTCGAAACATACTGGGTTTCCATAAGAGGATATGATGGGCCAGTGCTGCCACCCTATGGTCGGTAGCGATCAACCAGCACAGTAGGAAAAGTCGCACTTCAGAAGCATTTAATCAGCGCCTTTCAGAGGCTCGAAGTGCTTAATTTTCATACCATATTCATGTATTTTTAAGCATAGGATGTCATTTCAAACTGCCTTTGAAGCGCTTCTGAAGCGTTTCTGAATGACAGTTTGTCGGAAGCTCATGGGACGTTTTTCGGATTCTCTCTTTTTGGAAATTTGCAATCAAAAATTTCTGCACATGTGAGAAAAATGCTTGATTACGTGTCGCGTTTCAGCTTTCTTTGAAGGAGAAATTACCAGAAGGTATCGAACATTTGTTATTTCAACACTATTTTACCCAACTACGTGAATTTTAACGATAAATTTCATGAAACCTAAGATAACTTTTGCCATTTTGGAGATTTTTAGACAACTAATCGGTTGTGGAAAATGGTATGCTTACAACTTGTTCTTTTGGAAGATACAGTAGAATCCCGATAATTCGTACCCCGATAATTCGTATGAATTTGCTGGTCCCTTGACAAAAATCCCGATAATTCGTACCCCGATAATTCGTATATCCCGCTAATTCGTATGAATTTGCTGGTCCTTTGAAATACGAATTATCGGGATTCTAAGAAGCGCTTCTTTTATGCTTCTCCAAGAAGCGTCTGGTATTTTTCCTATTGGGAATTTTTATGTTTCTCATGTGTGTATTAGCAGAGTGTGAAGTGATTGTTAAGCCCAATTCAGACTAACGATTACGATTGAAGTTACGATTGCGATTACCATTGAAGCTTCTCGACCAATGAGATTAAAGCTCTCAACGATAGGAAAATGAAAGCTTTGATCTCATTGGTCGAGGAAGCTCAATCGTAATCGCAATCGTAGTCGCGATCGTAATCGCAATCGTAATCGCAATCGTAATCGCAATCGTAATCGCAATCGTAATCGCAATCGTTAGTCTGAATTGGGCTTTAGTAAATGTCTGTTTTTAGTAAAGACAACTAAAAAGACTTGTAAATTTTGACAGTATTTTAGATTGCCTTAAAACAATCTCTCGAATGACTCGAAATATTTAAATACATGTTCAAATTCTTTACTTGACAAAATCTCGAAATCGTTAACAAAAACATCAATCACTTGTGGATGCCAATATTTGATCTGTGGGCCATTTCAAGAGTTAAATTATCTAATTGATTGATGATGATACAGTTTAAATAGTTGATAGTTACCTCCGTTTACGTGCATAAAAACGTCGGATGTCTACCAACAAATTGTCTGGCCCTTGAGGAATAATACCCATCCATCACACGGTCGTGTCTTCTTTACGTTTTTTTTGTTACTTCGATCCTAATTTGCTAACCGAAAAACCACAAACTATTATTGAAATTTTCGATTGTTATCGATTTTATGTTGGCAAATATTATGAAATCGAAATGTGCGCTCGTGCTTATCCAGTAAAAGTAAAACGCAATGAAATAAAAATGTGAAACATAGCGATTGGTGAAATATAATATTTCCAATGAAGTAACGGAAATACGTACATATATTTCTGTAAGAAAAAGGGAATTCCTCAAGTAATTTTTTCTTCAATTTCTCCTCTCCTCCGCGAAAGCTATACCAACGATGAATGAAGGGCGTCAACGGAAGTAAAAATTAAGGAAATATTTTTTTTCTAATTGCTCAGCGTAATAAACATAAAAATATTTATGAAAGATAAAATCAACCATCAACGGTTTTATTAATGAAAGTTGAACACACTTTGAGAGGATAAAAAACTAACTTGTGTCGAGCGTCGTTATGACGAATGGCCGACCGACACGACGACGATGGCTTAAGATATTTATTGATGATTTTTCCTATTTTCCTTTATAATTAGTTAATATTACACTCATTCAGATCTGGTAAATCAGTAAATCAAGCGGTTTTAAATGAGAAAGCATGAGCTGCTTGGTGTCTGATTACTGCGGAGCTGCTCGTGTGTGGAGTGCTTTATAGTCGACATTGTTTTCGAATTCCAATTGGCAAGAGGTGTAATTAAGTGTCGTTAAATGGGCATTCACAAACTGAATTGAAAAGAAAACTCGAAAGATAATCTTGTGGAAGAAGAGATTCAATTTTGACATCTCGGGATAAAATTATTAACTAACTAGCTTGCACACCAGTCGTTGCCCGGTTACAGTTTTTTGCATGTCGGTTTACCCCTTAGGAGTGGAATTTTGGTTATAGAAAAACCAGCTCAAACCACTGGAACAAAAATCCTGAAATTTTCAGATTATCACAGATTATCACCGCATGAGGAAGGAGAGGTTGATTTGGAAAATGCTAGAATTGTTGGTGGCATGGTAACGAGATTCAGAGATTATTCGCGAGATAAAAAGAGGGTCTCCAGAGAGAAAAAAGAGGCTCACGAGAGAAAAGATGGAATCCTCGAGAGAAAAAGTTTTCTTTTGCTCTCTAGAATTTAATTTTTTTTTCTCTCGAGAGTTCCATTTTTTCTTTCGTGAGCAAATCTTTTTTCTCCAGAGCCTCTTTTTTCTCACGGGAGAAATGAGGAGCTATCGAGAGAAAAAGGGAGAAGTAAGAGAGGGAGGAGTCTCGAGGGATTAAAGAGAGGGGGGGGGGTGGTCTCGAGGGATTAAAGAGAGGGGGGGGGGTGGTCTCGAGGGATTAAAGAGGGGGGGGGGTGGTCTCGAGGGATTAAAGAGAGGGGTTTTTGTAAGAAAAAGGGTAAAGAGATTTTGTGAGAAAAAGAGAGAAGAAGGGGGAGGGGGGGGGTCGCAAGAGAATAGATAATGGAGCTCTCGAGAGAAAAAGAGAAGCTTTCGAGGGAAAAAGCTTAGCTCAAGAAAGAAAGAAAAGCTTTTGCCAAAAATGAGGAGCTGACATGAGAAGAGCAAAAAGAATAGTGAAAAATTGTTGAAAGTCTCACTGATTACTACATCTTGCAAATGTTCAAATCTATGTTATATTTTGAGAATCTTTTTTTTTTCAATTTACACGTAGATTATAAATTTTACAATTTAATAACTCTATCTCAAAGAGATTTGTTTATTATCCTCACGTTCTTTGAAGATCGAGTGGTTCTTTACGTCAACAAAAATAAATTTCCATTACCGTCTATCTACAGTCGCTCAACATACCCTCGTACGTATAAAATGTAACTCATTGCAGCATAGTAATAAATTGTTAATAATCCAATCAAATTACATAAAGCTAACATAATAATTGGGTCCTGTTCTCCATGTTTACGAGTATGACTCGAGTGCATATTTCATCTTTCCTATATAAACCAATAGAATTTGATGGCCTTGTATGTTACGGCCATATCAAGTGTGCCTTTGTTAATACAAATCCATAACACTCGGGTAAAACTAGAAGTAACAAATTTTCATGTCTGTACTCGACATATATGAATAACATGATAATTAAGATAATTGCATTCTAATCGAATAGGGAGAATTTATCTATGGTCAAAAAGGGTTAAATATATGATTCCTCATTCCATTGGGATAAATAGTAAGCTCTCTAACCTATAGTCACCTTTGACCTGAAACCTTTAATTGAAATTGTATCCCGTCTAACGATGATATTTCACGTATGTGAATAATGTATTCGGATTTTGAAATTACATTTGATGTAAGTACGAGAATATCCTTTAGTATCCCTTTTATGGGATCTATTTTGTTGATGGACGTGTGTGTGTGTGGATGTGTGTATGGGGCTGTATGATATTTTTAATGGCACAGTTTCATAACGTCAATAATTGTTTGACATGTGTCCAACGTGAAACATTTATGTAGACCGTGTATACAATTATGATGTGTCCATAAGATGCATTATGGCCATATAAAATGTAGTATAAACGGACGATTGTTGCATGTTAATATCGACAGTTTAATCGTTTTGGGTTTCAACGTTTGTTACAATCTCGCTAATTGCCCAGTTTATGGTCAAATTGGATAATTTACATTCTTGAATTCCAAAAAAAAAATCTAGGTTATAAATTTTCTGGTAAATTGAGTTTAATTGAATCGGGAAATAAATTCCAGTTAAAAATATTTTTCTTTAGTGATACATTTTTTTGCTTTTGTGTTTGCTGTGCGATTTTTAGCGCAAAAATTTCAAAAGTTTTTGAGTAGTTCATTGTTTTCGTGAAATCTTCTACCTTTTCCAAATCAAGATGTTTACTTACTGTACAGGCAAAGCTCGATTTAAGCAATGCTCGATTTATGCGAATGCTCAAAATACGCACAACAAAAAAAATATTTATTCTTATGGGCCGTTTTCACCTGACACTTTATTCCGTGAATTTAATTCTTCGACAACAAATTAATGTTGCACAAACGATACTAAATTCAGAAGTTTGTTCCTGAAAAACTCTCGAACTCGATTTTTTTTCATATAAAAATGGTCCGAATAAATTCAAAATTTGAAATAAATTCAAAAAAATTTAAATAGATGAATAAAATTCGCGGAGAAATTCAAGAAAAAATGCAAGTGCAAACGGGGGCTTTTTTATACATGAAAGTTGCGTAAAAATTAAAAAAAAACCTTGTTAAGAAAAATAAAAGCGAGATAAAAGCATAAAAAATAAAAAAAATATAATATTTTTTTTTTTACTTTTTTTCTGATGCACAGCGCCCAATAAAATATATTAGTCTCTCTGTTCGTTTGTCTGTCTGTCTGTCTCTGTCCGTCTGTCAGTCTGTCCGTCTCTGTCCGTCTCTGTCCGTCTCTGTCCGTCTCTGTACGTCTGTCCGTCTGTCCGTTTGTCAGATTGTCCGTCTGTCCGCTTGTTCGATTGTTCGTCTGTTGGATTGTCCGTCTGTCCGTCTGTTCGATTGTCCGTTTGTTACAACTTGTTCTTTTGGAAGAGAGTAAGAAACGCTTCTTTTATGCTTCCCCAAGAAGCGTCTGTATTTTTCCTATTGGGAATTTTTATGTTTCTCATGTGTGTATTAACAGAGTGTGAAGTGATTGTTAAGCCCAATTCAGATTAACGAAGTTACGATTGCGATTACGATTGAAGCTTCTCGACCAATGAGATCAAAGCTTTCAATGATAGGAAAATGAAAGCTTTGATCTCATTGGTCGAGAAAGCTCAATCGTAATCGCAATCGTAGTCGCAATCACTAGTCTAAATTGACCTTTAGTGTGGAAAACCGTGATTTTTTTTTTTGGAAAGTTATAGCGCCGTCTGTCCGTCTGTCCGATTGTCCATCTGTGCGCCTATCCATGAATACCATAACTTCCGGAAGGGTTGATCTAGAGACTTGAAATAAAACTGTTGAGCCTTTCAACGATATTTGAAAATTTTCTTAATTTTCCTTACTTTTCTGGTCTCTTAAAATTAACGAATTTGGTTGCAATTTTTCCACTATTTTACATATTTTGTTATGATAAAATGGAAAATAACTGCCCGTCCATTATTGGCAATTGTCAACAGGTTATGTGTGTTTTATGAAGTTGTTATTATATTCCTATGGAAGTTTCTAAATTTATTATACATTATGTCGATTTGCGTTGAATTTTCTTTTCAAATTGAAAATAATCTCGCATCGGTTTTGAACTTCATCCAAGTAGGATTTAATGATGGTGATAAAAACTGGTGTGCAAGAGTGAATGTTCGGACGAGACAAGTTTTCGTAAATTGCATATCTTCAAAAGCGATGAATGAAGTAATTCTTTGGTAGAAAATTTCATAGTCTATTCAATTATGGCATCTATGAGAGATTTTCCCTCGTACCAAGATTGGACAGATGTATTTTTGCCTATATTTCTATTGATTGGGTGCATCCAGCAGCATACATTCGATACTAGTGACATTGCTAGCTGACAGTAATAAAACTCACTTTCAAATTCATGAGCACGGACTTTAAATAATTCGCAATTAAACTGAATATCGCGATAGACAGACAGGTAAAATAAAACAACAACAAAAAAAAAATACTAAAAAATATGACGGAAGGAAATATTTGAAATGAGACTTTCATACAATGTATGGTTATTATTTATAATAAATGTACATCGATAAGAAAATCACGGACGCTGATTGCTCATTTTTGTTTGATTTGTTCACCTTAGTTATTTCTTGATAATGAAAGGTAATTTGAGGCAATAGTGATTTCGAGATGAATGTCTGCTATTGACTCAATGTTGTAAATTGTATTTGTCTACTTTTTTTCGTATAGCTGAATAGCACTTGATATAGACAAGTATTGTTGTAAAGACTCTTATAGCAAATTGATGATAAAAGCGAAAGTCAGACACTTTAATTGATTTGTTTGGGAATGAAAAATGAAAATGTATTGAATAATAGAAAATTTTAAGATTTAGGAAGTTATTTATTGGAATTATAAATTAAAATGTTTTGGTTTTAATTTTCGAGAAAATGTTTCTTTCCGGTTTTATTAAATAACAAGCTAAACGTTTTCGAAATTTCGTCAAAGTCGGGCGATTGATTTTGAAGCTAATGGCATGTTTCTCACAATATTTGTAAATTTCCTCCGAAATTTTAATGCCAATCGATTTCATTATTTTTCGCCGGTTGATTTAGTCTTGAAATTTAGCCGGTTTAGCTATAAAGTTTTGTGCCAATCGGTATCAAACTTCAACGTTTTCTAGCAGTTGGTCTAAATATGTACTGTTGGTCAGTTTTTAATTTGTAAATCTCTACTTCTGATCAGTTTAATCTTGAAAATGAGAGCCAATCGAATTAAAAAAAATTATATTAACCTTTGGACCATCGAAACTGTTTCATTAAAATCATAAGTTTTTGTTTTCAATATTTGTTATATATTTGGAATCTACAAATTGCGTGAAGTCACCGAGACTGTATGTGACCCCGGCAGTCTAATGGTTAAGGACTGTCCAGAAAAAATGGCTCACAGGTTCAGGGGGTGAGGGGGCTAAGGTAGACTGACGGCGGGATTAAACCCCCGTAGGGCTGTTCATGGAATACGTCATGCTAATTTTCGGGCTTTCGACCACGACCCTGCTTTAGTTATGCTATTACACCATACACCCCCTGTTACAAAACTTATCGCTACCAGATTTAACCTCTAAAAACCGGTGCTAATCGGTTAATTAGTGAAATTTCATATCAATCGGTCAAAAAATGTTTGGGCCGTGAGTTTAGCTTCAAGAATTTGATACTAATTGGTAAAAAAATTTTATTGCCCGCTAATTTAACTTCAAAATTTAGTGTTAATCAGTCTCAAAATTTATTGCTTATAGGATAATATTTAAAATTGGTCCAAATTTAATGCTAATCGGTCATAAGATTTATTGCTAGTAGGTCAAACTTAAGAGTTGTCAAGAGTTGTAGGTCAAACTTAAGAGTTGATCGCTTGAAATCTCATGTCGACTGGTCAAAGAATTAATTGCCAGTTGAGTTGTCTTCCAAATTTCATTCCAATCGGTATGGAAATTTGACACCAAACTGTGGAATCTTAGATTTGAGTGTAAATCGACTTGATTGGGTTGCTATTTTTTTTCAAAGATTAAACAACATTTTTTCTTAAAAATGCCAAATTTTTCATTGATTTTTTTTTGTATAATTTTAGGTATTATCATTTCCAACATCCGGCGGCAATGTGGGACAACAATTTAGGTTTTCAATTGACGATATTGAAGGATCATTCGAATGTATTCAACAGACACAGAATCAATTGGATGTATTGGGCGCATTACCATACAAAATGCGAATACATGCGAACGATGATGTTTATGAAACAACTAGGCATCGAATGGCAGTGGCTGAAGAAAATCAAAAGAATAAATGGTAAGCTTTTAATGTATAATGGAGGTTCCCAAACTGGGGTGAAGGGTTTTTTTTTTGATTTGTGAGATAAAGTTATAAATTTGACTTGAATTTGATTTTCTTAACCAATTCTAAAATTTGATTCAGTGTAAGAAAGTGATTTGGCTTTCAATTTTAGGATGTAGTACACCTTGGTGTTTGTTTGTTGTAGACCTTGGCACCTAAGAATTTTCGTGGACCGCGTATTTTTGTACAATTTTTCTGCCTCTGGCGGCGCTTTCTGAAATCTTTTTTGACTGCGGCGCGTTTTTTCAGATTTTTACCTATAGGTTAGGTTAGAGTGGCTGCCAAAAAGGCACACTTAGGCCAGAAATGGCCCAAAAAATACCTATAGAAACCTATCAAAAAACCTATCAAACCATCAAAAAATTGGAATTTAAACTTTCAATTTAGCCAAAAATTTGCAAAGTGCAAGTCCCTAAATGTTTTTAAAGGGGGTGTGGGAACATGGTCTGAGATTCCAAGGATTGTAGAAAAGTTCGGGAACCACTAATCTCAGGTATACACAATTTTTTTTCTGTTTGGCAATTAAATTTAAAATCTAACAAACAAAATTTCCACAGTAAACTAACGCCTTTCGCTAAATTTCTGGATTTTTTTGGTTCTTTTTTGCAAAAACGAATTTTTGAAGGAATTTGTCTGTTCTCTTACGTCAAAATCAGGAGTTTTCGACAAAGGTTTGTCTTTTTGTTCAAAAATTCGTTTTGGAGAACTAGAAAAATTCATTTTCTTCGAATTTCACGAAGTCAAATAAACTATCTTAGAGCCTGTTTAGACGCGACGTGAAAAAGGAGAGTAAATAGGTGGTCGTGTAAACAGGCTCTTACATCAACTACGACTCTCGATGACAAAACTTTCTGCTTTCCTTTCCAACTGGATTTCATTAAAAAACTTTACAAAAAATTTGACCTTTAAATTCCAAAAAAAGAAAAAGAAAATCATCGAGTCAAAAACTCCATTAAATGATTAAAAAGATAGCAGAAAAATAAATTAAAAAAAATAAACTGAACAGTTCTTTTTCATTTGGGAAAACAATTGATGTCTTGAATTTGATTATTGATAGAGTACCGAACAATACCATGAAAATTGCGCATTTGACGATGGGCGCTCCAAAAAGATAAGCATAGTCAAAATTGAAATTAACTAAAGAGCCACATTGACAATTAGAAAAGCTTTGTTTGTTGTATTGTAACTGGGACAGACTTTAGCCCTGGCTCTAATAGTTTTAAGTTTTAAATTTCGTTTGGGCATTAAAAAAATAGGCCCTCAATTTGGAATCACGCCAGCCAAACTAAGTGGCGGTGCTCCAATGGGCGAACGCGTTTTCCATCGAACGTTTAATCCGACCAGCAGCTAATACTGGGGGAAAATTGCACTCGATAGGCAATAAACCTAAAATATTGGGAAATTGCATAAATTATGATGTCGCCGCTTTGCGTCTCGTGCGTCTGTCTCTCTGAAACCGTGCGCGATTTTGAAAAATGTCTGGGCTCTGAAAATTGTTTAGTTTTTGGAACGAATTAAAAATTATCACCTCATTTGTGATTAATGTGAATTTACTGACGGTTGTAGCTATGCTAGCTTTGACAGTGAGACGTTCATTTGTCACCAGAGGCACACTTTGTGCAAAATAAAAATTGCTCACAATGGAAAATAGGTGTCCATGGTGTGACCACCACTAAGCCATTGTGTAAAAAAACACTTGAAAAAAAAACACGGAGGCACATTTGTGAGCGCGGTGGCCCCAGCCGTGAGTGTCGTGAATAAAGTTTATTAATAATTTCCAAGTAGCATGCCATTGACATAGTTTTTATTGGATTTCTTTTTCCGAACGTTTTATAAATTAAGATGCATAAACAAATACATCAGCGAACTGAAAATATTACGATCAGTTTGCACTTTTTTTTTCGTTGTTGTACAAATGCATCGTGGGTGGTGATCGAGTGCAGTTTGGGAGCTTCAAGGGAAATTTTTGTTCGTAAAATTGGGTTAAAAAATGTCTAAAAATTCTTGTGAAGAACGGGGAGACGTCGAAATGCTGAAATACCTCCGCTTTTTGCGAGTTTTTGTGCTTTTTTGTGACTTTTTGCATGGAGTTTAGTACCCCCGTCACAGTACTGCAGAACCAACTCATCAAGGTTCGACTGTATTCGTTTTTTAAATTTTATAATATTTCGCAGTTTTTTCGATGACAAAAAACGAAACGAAATAGGCAATCCTTGTATTTCTTTTTTGTACCTACAATTTTGCATGCGTGATGGATAAAGTCGCAACATTTGTAAGGTACTGTTCCTAAAAATACGTCATTAACACGTTGGCTACCAGCCAAAAAAACGCTTACTCCGCTAGTATACACTGGGAAAAAACAATAGTGTGTGTACACCGGTGACTCATACACCGGTGACTCACATTGTCCCTGTGGGTGACACGCTGCGATCACCGGTGACTCAGATGGTAGCCAACGTGTTAATGGTTTTTTTTTGGTAGTATAAACGCGGTATTTTCGACATACAAAAAATCATGACGAGTGGGGGACGGGGGGAGAGGGACTAAGTTCAAAACGGGGACAATTAGTGTGACATATTTTATATTTTATGAACACCCCTATAGTCTGAAACCCATCAACAGCAGAGAATCGAAATCGATCTTCTGTTTCTTATTGTTGATGCCTTGGTAAAAAAATATGAAAATTCAGTATCCAAATATTTGGAATCCTTTTCTCGGTCTCGCATTTTCCGACTCACTCAAACCGTCGCGTGAAAAGTAGTAAATTTTGATGAAAAAACAAATTCTTTTCAAAAATTTGCTAACTCTCATACCAAATTTGTCACAATCCAATCGAACACAAAATGATCGATCGATTTATAATACAAAAAAAAACTTATCACCCAAAAGTTCATTTAGATCAGTATTTCTTATAAGCATTATCTGATATTTAAAGTTTCTTAATGTAGCGGTTCCCCACCATTCGTGATAGTCGAGATCAGGTGATTCAAGTATTAGCGATTTCCTTTTTCGCTGACCTACTCGGTCAAGTGGAAGGAATTACCCATAATTTTACCGCCAACTCACCTCCCCAAAATGGAGTTTACTATTCTGTAGACTCTGTAGACGTTGAGGAAATTTTTTTTTTAAAAAAAAGTTCGCCATTTGCGGTGGTTACTTAACCGAATCCAACTTAGCAGTGTCTACTGCCATGCACTTTTTACCGAAAAAAATAAGCAAAAAAAAAAAAATAGTCGCACATAAAACTCGATCGAAGCTCTGTTGGCTGGCAGCCATTGGCTTCGATGTTGCCTGATATTATTACTTTCAATTTCGCGGTTTTTGAGGTTTTTATTTCAGTTGTTCAGCATTATAAAATCAAGAGAAAGGTCTCCCAAACCGTTTCCACGTCTTGACTGTTTTGTCGATTGTTGATAGTCTGGGGCCCCAGTTTCTGTATAAGTTTCGTTCCACCTCTCCCTATGATTTTTTTTTTTTTTTGAAAATAATTTTGTCGACGTGATGCATAACTACCATATATCTAGCCCAGCATTTCGAGCAACATTAAAATTTCGCTTTTATTGCTACGAGGTAGGGGTGTTTTACTACTTTTCACGCGATGGTTTCGAGAGACTGGGATAGAATGGGAGCGAGAAAAGGATCTCAATATTAACACCTTTAATTTATGTGTTATGAAATTGATTAAGATTTATGCAATTTATGTTGGGGCATTGTTGATGCTGATTATGTAATAAATTAATTCGTGTTTTTATGACTGTAAATTAGTCGTGTAACGTAGGTTAATTAGATCAAATGTTTTTAATGGCTGCTTTGACACCTGTGGAATATAATGATTCAATTGACACAACTTTGATTTAGTTGAAGCTTAGATAATAATTTTAATAATCTTGTGCCAAAGTTTGGACATGAATTCTAAAGAGCTAAACAGAATGAACGGCAGTCCACGACTTGACACAATGGGAAGCGTCAACGGCCGCCATCATTTTCCGTCAAATGTGAGCACTATCTGCCTAGAGTGCGGCTCGTGTAGGATTTTGTTATTAATTATGCGTAGATATTAGCGCTGATCGTTGTGGCGTTTGTAGGTAACAGATTAGCTTTTGAGTTGAGCACTTTTTGAGTTGAGTTCAAACTCCGTGGTAGTGTCGTCGTCATTCTGTCAGTATCATTTGCACCCCATTGGTTTAAAAAAAGTGACGCGGATGTGCGCTGCTCGTCAAATTTCTGGGTTGCATCTCTGATTGGAAATCCTGGTTTGGTTTTTTACGAATTTTGAATTAAATATAAGCTAAAAAGCTAAAAAGCGGCGCATTTAGACTATCGAAAAAAAATAGAATTTTGTTTTGGGAAAACTTCAAATTGCCTCGCAAACGCCTTAAAAGTGGTTTTTGGTCAAAATGCCATTATTGAAAACATTTTACTGCCTTATCCTGATAGAATTGTCATCTATCAGAATCAGGCTTTCAGAATCAGGCTATCAGAATCAGGCTATCAGAATCAGGCTATCAGAATCAGGCTATCAGAATCAGGCTATCAGAATCAGGCTATCAGAATCAAGCTATCAGAATCAGGCTATCAGAATCAGGCTATCAGAATCAGGCTATCAGAATCAGGCTCTTAGAGTTTTTTGATTCTTTCGTCCATTCCGCACAAAGGGGTACCAAATTAGGGATCTTTTTTTTGTTTCATAGTGCCATCAAACTATGAAACAAAAAAGATCCTGGCAAAAAAAAAATCCAAGAACTTGAAACAGTATTTTTTTTTTGTTATCCGTGATTGAGACATGTTATGATGGAAAAGACTTATCAATGAAATCCCAAAACTAGTTCAATTTGATACATTTTTAAGCCTTTTTTTGGATTATCTTAAAAATATTGATTGGTTAACATTTTCAATTTTTTTTGTGTCTTTCTATCTGAACGTTTGGTCCATAATAAATAGGGATCCTGTCCCCCTCTCCTTAGGAACCCCTCGCCTGTTAACTTTTGAGCGGTTTAACCGATGTGGATGCTGGTTTTTGTAAAGAACGTCTCGAATAAACTTTTGCTAATAAATTTTATTGGAATATCTCAGCTTATACTTGTAGGTCATAAAAAAACATAACAAAATGTTATATCGTCGGCTAAAAGTGAAATTGTGCTAAGTCCATTATACCAAATTTGACAGATGAGCAATAAAAAACCTTGTTAATTCATTTTAATTTTCATTTAAAGAAAACAGAATCTCATTTAAAGAAAACTGAGCCCATTTTTTCTCATTTAAAGAAAACTCAGTGTTATTGAAAGAGAATTAAAACGATTTAACAAGGTTTTCATTGCTCTTCTGGAAAATTATACCAAATGGACTTAGCACAATTTCACTTTTAGCCGACGATATTATTTTTGTGGATGTTTTCATATCCGAAAAATTCCTCGTAACTTCTGCTATTAACCCATTTGTTGCCACTGGTGTATTTTTGCACCAGCAAAAACAAACCTTTTTGGAGGTGTCGAAAGCTCACTCTAACTTGCGTATTGGCAAGAAATGGTTTAAATAGTTTAACCGATCCTCTCCCCTTCGATCCCCTTGCCTGATATCAGCTGAACCTCTGAAGGGATTTTCATCAGGTCTTCAGTTTTTGAATTTGAAATTCCCACTGGATATTAATGTTTGATAAATGCTTTAATAAATCATTATTCCGATATTACAAATAAAAAATAAATCAATACATGATAACTAATTAATTTTATTTTTTAAAATTTTAGCACACGAGAAATCAAACCGAATCAAACAGACATTGGTCGAAAGGTGAAACTGAAAAACTCGTATAATCGTCTAACAAACATTCCTCCGAAACGTGATCTACAGCAGCAATCATCGACGACGGCAACCAATCAGTCGCCATCCTTATCTTCCTCGACTTCTTCCTCGTTAAATGCAGCATCCGCCGCCAATAATCCACTATTACTGGGTGGATCGATCCTATCAACGCAGTCACCAAATTCAGCAGCAGCTCTATCAACGTCATCATCAATTGGTGCGACATCAGCATCCCAACTGTCATCAGTTTCAGTCCAACATAATAATAGCAGCAGCAGCAGCAGCAATAGTACTAGCAACCATACCAATAGTGGCAGTACTGGAAGTCTTCTATTATCAAACAATAATAGCAGTTTATCATCATCTAGTTTAAATCTAAATAATAATAGTACCAACAATCATAGCCACAGCCACAACAACCATAACCATAGCCACAACAGCAACCACAATAGCCACAATAATAGTCTATCGAAATTCAATCAAAATTATAATTCAGCCAGTACCGTGAATAGTCTAATTGGTGGGCCAACATCGGCCGCGTCCTCTCTATCCTCGGCGCTATCATCGGCGGCTGGTTCGGGTTCCAGTGGAACTGGAAGTGCCATGAGTGGTGGAAATGGAAGTAGTTATTATAGTAATAGTTCTGGACTGATGATGAGGACGGCTTCAAATGGCGTATCAATTGGCAATAATTCTAGTAATAGTCGAAATAATAGCAGGGGGTCAATGGGAATTAGTAGTAGTAACAATAGTAATAGTAGTAGTCGTAATCAAAGGAATGGAAGTCGATATAATATGCCTGATATTACCAAGAAGAAGATTAGGTAATTTTTTTTTATCAATATTTGTTGAAAATGATGTTTTAAATATAAATTTTTTTTTCGTTTTTTTTTCAGAGAAAGGCTGATACACTTACTAGCTCTTAAACCGTACAAAAAACCTGAATTGTATACTAGGCTGCAAAATGGTAAGTGTGGGAAAGATTTGCAAGTACTCGGATATAAAATAGGCACAGGATTTTATTGAGACACAACATTAGATCTTTCTTATAATAAAAGTAGTCTGATTGCAACAAAATGTTGCGGTTGTCCGGAGCTCCTTTTAGGTCAAATGGTTGTTTTTTTTGGCTTTTTATGTTTAATGGCGGCTTAGAGTTCAGTCAGAATCTACAGATTTTTGAAAAAATCATACTAATATATAAAAACGAGTTGCTGTCTGTCTGTCTGTCTGTCTGTTCCTCTTTCACGCAAAAACTGCTGAACCGATTGACTTGAAATTTGGCATGAGTGTCTGTTTTGCGCTATGTTACTCTTTCGCGGGGAAACTGCTGAACCGATTGGCCTGAAATTTGGCATAGATGTGTCCAGCCCCAACCCAGACCCATTAAAAAGTAGCCCGAGAGGTAGGGGAGTAAGGGGAGGGGGTAAGGTTATCTCGAAACTTAGCTCTTCTTCGCGGGGAAACTACCGAGCCGATTGGCCTGAAGTTTAGCTCCAACATAGACCAAAAAAAAAATAAAATAAAAAAAATTTGAAAAAAACTTAACCCGGCAACTACCCGTCGCAAAGCTAGTGTTTAATAAAATGTTGTGCATTGTTTTATATCTATTTGATTTGATTTTATTTCGAAAACTGTACTAAACTGTATCAAAATATTTGCAGAAGGAATACGAGAACGAGAAAAGACTTTAATCAGTGGAATCCTCAAAGATATTTCAACGATGCGCGACAATACGTACAATTTAAAGCGTCAAATTTGGAATGATGTGAATGAGGATTGGCCATTCTACACTGAACAGGAATTACAAATGCTCAAAAGGTGATTAGAATAAACAAAACTAACAAAAAAAAAATAAAGAAAGAAGAAAAAAATAAGAAAAAAAAAATGTAGAAAACCAAATCCCCCGCTGCGTCCTTTTTGTCATTTAAACAAAATTAATAACATAATTTTGTATTAATACAAATAGGCGGAAACCTCAAAATTTGACACCACCACTTAGCTCAGATGGTGGTAGTTCGACATCTGGCCAAAGTCCGACTAGTACGCACAATGGAAGTCCGCCACCAGCTGTTAAACGGCCTAGTCTTGATCGTGATCGGTTTTATGAGGAGCCAACAGCTAAAAAACAAAGAATTAGTCATTATAGAAAGGATACCAATGAAATTAATAGGTAAGCTACTAACCATTAACGCTGATAGAAAATTTCGTGGTAAATTTGAAATGTTGCACGAGTTTTTTTTTTGTGTTATTGAAATTGTTTTCATTTGAGAGAGAGAGAAAACATCAATTGGAACTTGCAAGAGTTTAGTAAAATTATATACAAATTTACTAAACAGCTACCGTATTTATTTGTGTTTTCTAAAATCTAAAAACTCGCAAAAATCTAGCATAAAGCTATAAAACTTGCTGAATGGATCATTCGAATGTCATGCATTTGTCCGTAACTTTTGCATTTTATTGGAGAAAATTAAAAAAACAAATAATCCTAATTTCTAAGAAATAGCGTTTAAGTATTTTAAGTTTTTATCCGTTTTCTTGTTTGCATATTTTAATTGTTACGATTTTTTTTTGCTCTTTTTTTTATTTCTTCGCCAATTCTCACACAATTACAAAAAAAAACGCAAAAACTTTCTTGTATGTTTGTGTTTACTAAAAACAACCAAACGAAAATCTGTAAAACCAAACACGAAAATCGTTTGCACACATCGATTGGAACTTTTATAATAAATTGGTGGAGCAGGCGAAGTAACGTAACTGATTCCAGAGCATCATCAAATATGAATCCTAGATCTAGGGAGAATCACGATATGCGTCCCTCTAGCTATTACGGGTTTGTAATCCATATCAATTCTTTATTTCATTTATTTTGTTGGTGTTTCAATGTTTCTAATTTGAAATGGACTGATGGTTATATACATTTTTTTTTGTACAATTCAGAATTCATTTTTTAAAAAAATATTTTTTTTGGTGATTGAATTCGATTTTGTTTGAATAGAAATTGTTTCTCATCGAAATTCTGTTGATCATTACTCTTTTTTTTAATAAAATTGCGTAAAGTTTTTCATTGCCAGATTTTCATTATCTCGTTTTGCAATTTGTTTTTTGTCAAAAGCATTATTCAATGATTATTAAGTATTATAAAGAGTTAGAAGTTTAATTTTGCTTGAAATTTGCGCGCTAAATCCCTAATTCAATTCAGTTCGGAAAGGGAAAATCATCCCAAGTTTTTTTTCTCGACATTTTTTACCACCGCGAAGTGCGACGTATTTTACAAACAGTAAAGGGCTTTAAATCGCATTTTTACATACTTTACCGCTCAGACAACGGAGTTGTTTATTTCTAGTTAACACTCTAACTGCCACGACAGTTTCAAGCCTTTTTCGAATATTTAGTTGTCAGTCAAAAAGGCACTAAGAGAAAAAAAAAAATGAAACAAAATTATACCTAAATGTTATTTTATTACCATAAAATGTGTGCAACTACAAAAAATCGTTGCGGTTGCAGCGAACACTTTAATAATTTTCAATGTGGCCGTTGTGTACAATTAGGTGTCAGGTTTTTTTTTGACTGACGTGGCAGTTAGAGTGTTAATATCATAAAAAAAATTACAATTCGAATTGAAAAATGAGACAATGAAAAATGATAATCAAATTTATTGGAGAGGATGAACATTTAATTAAAAAAAAAAAAATAAACGTCGCGTTGAAATTCATTCTTGGTGTTTGGTATTAAAATTTTCAATTTTGCTTGATTGATAACCCAAACGCATTTTCAATAACAAACTTTTATTTATAGTAAATCAATTTCATATTAATATTTTAACTGCATTAACATAATTTTATTTTTCTGTTCGTTAACTTGAATGTCTAATTTTAATCATTCGATAAAACGTTGAGGTTTTTGATCGTGACAAGTAAATGTTTTGAAAACAACACCCGTTACGATCCGATAAGAATGTATTTTTTTCTGGTTTTGTTTAAGCAAAGTAAGTGTTAAGTGTTTGTTGGGGGAAAAAATTTCTCTGATTACCAAATTTGTTATTTAGATTTTAACATTTTTTCGCGATAAATTGATCTGCGTATTAATTTTGGAGTTTTTATTTCGGCAGGCATTCATAAATATTTCGTTGTTGATCGGGTCATTATTAAATCGCTTGAATTTCAGTTGAAAAAAAAACCTTTGATGTTAAATCCGCTAATGGGAAGAAATTTTCGTCAGATAAGATTAGAATGAAATTTCCTGATGTAATCAATGAATGCATTGATAATTTGTTTATCGTTGCCGGGAGAAGTAGATGATTTTAAAAATTTTATGATGCATTAAAAATTACTTGTGTTCGAAAAAAAACTAAGATTGTGAGATTTAAAAGTAAAATTGTTTGATTTGCCGGGTAGTAAATTTTATGAACGTAAGAGGCAGAAGATGAAGTCAAATGAAGAGGGCATTTGGTATTTTTTTTTTTTAGATTCAGAAGTTTGCCTTAAAGATTCTTGATCGAATTCATTAAACTGCAGACCATGCGGTTGAACAATTCAAAAGTTCGCGGGTGCGGGGTCACGGATGATGTGGGGGACAAGGTAGAATTTTATTTTTATTTCAAAAAAGTTTCATTCAAAAGTTTTAGCAGACAAAGAATTATTGAACAAATAGAAGGATAGACAGACAAGCAGACTATACGAGAGATAGACAAGTAGACAGATTGACAGATAGACAGATAGACAGATAGACAGATAGACAGATAGACAGATAGACAGATAGACAGATAGACAGATAGACAGATAGACAGATAGACAGATAGACAGATAGACAGATAGACAGATAGATAGACAGGCAGATACACAAACTTTTATGGAAATTGTCATTTTTTGTAATTTTGGAAATATTATAAGTGGATTTTCTCTTTCCCCTCTTTCGTTGCAAACCAAAATCTTGCAATGGGTTTTATTAAATATCCTTTAACATATTAGCGATATATTTTTATTAAATTAATGGATGGTTTACATCTGACACTTTATTCCGTGAATTTTATTCTGCGATTCTAAATTCATGCTGCATAACCATTTACACTACGACACAAAATTGCGTACCACCGGTGGCCCGGATTTGATTGTGCTATTAGACGGTACGTAACACCAAATATTTAGATATTTAACACTTTGACTGCCGGAAAAGAAGACCTGAGAGTCACGCTCTCGTTTCGACACAATTTTAATTTTAATTTTTTGTCAATGCTGCATAATACCCGGGATTAGCTCTCGTCCGATAAAGCGAAAAGATTTAAGCGCCGTCGCCAATGGGCGAGCTGCATGAATTACAGCGCCGGCGTGAACGTGTTAAAGACGCCGTCATATGCAACCACCGATATAAATTCAAATTCTGAGAACTTTTGCTAAGTGAATTTATTCTGCGATAGACGAATGAAATTTGATTGATAAATTCTGAATAAAATTCACGGAGAAATTCAAGAAACAAATAACTCGGAATTGTTAGCGGGACCCTAACACTAATCAATATTTGTCAAAATGGTAAAAGGATAATTGAGGCGTTGAAAGCAAAAGTGGTCCAAGCCACATAATGAAGTTTTTGAAGCTGTTCCACTTTTGTACTATTATTGACTGTAAAGTTTTGGAAAAAAAAATTTGTGTGGACTCTATTACTTAATGTTGAAATGTTCTTTTATGCATCCAAACATTTTATCTAAAAACTCACTCGCAATAGTGATTCAAACACAAAATAATTCACGATTTCGACATGTGGATTGGGCCACTCTTGCTCTCAACGCCTCAATTATTATAATAATAATATGTGAAACTATGCTATTTGCTAACGTATGAAGTTTTGCCAACGAATCATTTTTGTTTAACATAACATTTTCTCGATAACAATTTGTTTTTTTTTTTTTTTGGTGCATACATAAACGACGCTTTTTTAGACCTTTAAATGTTGAAAAAATGGTGAAATACTTTCTATAAAGCAAATTGAACACAAATATTAATAGATTTTATTTTTTTTTAAATCAAATTTTAGTTCCAATATAACGCCAACAAAACACCAACATGAGTCTGAAGATAATGCCATGAGTATAAGCTATTCGGTGCTTGGTAATGATGCGGCACGTCGTATATCGCCACGTGAAGATAACTTTTTGATGAACGGCCATAGTACAAGTCATTATCATCATAATAATAATCAACCTAATCTATCGAGTAGCCATCATCATCATAGTAATAATAATAGTAGTCTTAGCAATCTTAGCACCAGCAAAATTCTTAACAATAACAACAGTAGTCCTAGTAGAATACAACATCAATTGCAAACGTCTGGCTACCATCATCATGGCGGTAACAGTGGCAGTAGTAACAGTAACAGCAGCAATAACAACAACAACAACAGTAGCAGCAGCAGCAGCAACAACAACAACAACAACACAAACAATAACAGCCTCGGTGGCGATATACGACGACGCCAGCATAGCTCAACATCTCCAATGAACATAATTGGATCGGATTCACCGGGTGCTGTCGGATCAAGGAGTAGCAACAATAGTAGCAGCATAAATGCTATTAGCATGATGACGACGACAGCGGTAGTGGATCGTAACTTATTGAGTAGCAATGATGTTATTCGAAATGACGCAAGTGCCAATAGTATAAGTAGTAGCAGTGCACTGAATTTAATTGGTGGCAGTAATGCTGCCGGTGGGAATATTGGCAGTGGTAGCTATATCAGCAGTAGGACCAACATTGGGCCAATTGGCATCGGCAACAATAATCATACTAGCATCAATCCAAACAGCAACATTATTCATAGTGGCGGCAATCAGAGTAACGGTAGTCCAACGGTTTCATCCTCGACTGGTGATGGTGGCGGGCCACAATACGATTTTAGTCGATTTACACGAATCACATCGGTTGAACAGCGACGATTGTACAAGACTGAATTTGAAAATGACTACGACGAATACCGTCAACTGCTAAATAAAATTGAGAGTGTCGGTAGACGATTCAGTATGCTTGCCGAAAAATTGCGTAACGAGAAAAATAACGATGCCAATTACAAAGTGAGTATAACTGTTGATTTTTAATCGTCTTCCAAAAAGGAAAATCTTCTCAATTCGTCCTGAATGTATTTTTTTTTTATTCTTAAATGTTTATTTTTTTGTCGATTTTACTATGAGTTTTTGAAATTGTGGTGTTTTTTGTCTATTTGGAAATACATATTTGATCCTAACCGAAAAGAATAAAATATCTGTCGGGTAGCCAGATTGAACACCGAGTCTTTATTGGACGACAGCTTTATTTAAGCTCAAATCAGATTAACGATTGCGATTGCGATTACGATTGCGATTACGATTGCGATTACGATTGCGATTACGATTGCGATTACGATTGCGATTACGATTGCGGTTACGATTACGATTGCGATTGCGATTACGATTGCGATTGAGCTTCTTCGACCAATGAGATCAAAACTTTCATGTCTATGGTTAAAAGCTTTGATCTCATTAGTCTACAATCGTTAGTCTGGATTGGGCTTTAGACCGAATTCTATTAAGGACTTACTCTTGCGTCTACACAATATTTCTCAAAAACAATTTAACTTGCAGCCATGAAAAACATATTCGATCCTGAAATGAGGCGGTTTTATAAACGTTTGAATTTTGTTAACTAAAAGTAGCTCCTATGTCGGTTTTCACAAAATGGAAATAAACGGTATCAGTTTTTCACCAATACATGTAGACGTATGTAGAATGTACTTATGTATGAATGTATGTATGTATGCATGTAGATTGTAGACCTAGCTATCGAAAATGATAGCCTTGGCCGCTCATGAATCATAGTGTCAATTTTCACTGGCTATCAAAAATGATAGTCATGGCAGTCAATGTGTTAAAGGAATATACCTCGATAAGTGGAATCTGACAGGGAGTATATGAAAATGAAAATTCGAGCTATCGAATATTTCGAGATATCAACGTTCGTTAGAGTAGGAAAGGGGACTGCAAAGGAATTCAAAATATATTGGTATCGGTACTTTAAAACTTTCACTAACGTAATCCTTAACTATTACGTGATTTGTATAACGCGGCAGATTCCTTCGCCTACGAAAATATAACTAAGCTGTCGTGTTACGTTCAAATCCACAAAATTTTTCTTCATTTCACCAGGGATTTTGTCATATAGGCAGATTTTGCTCTATGGACAAAACTTTTTGTTATATAAAGAAAACTTTCATTAGATTTGTGGACAAAACAAACTAATTTTGTTATATGAACAAAATGCCTTTTTGGGTGTATTTAGCTCTCGTTTTATACGAAAATAATCTGTACATAATAATTCCAGGCCCTCTAAAAATATTCTCCTTTTAATTTCTCACTTCATCTTATAGTTGTGCGGCATGTTTGTGAATAAAAACACATCAAATTGCGTTGATCCCAGGCTCATGTCTCCTGGACCATAAGGTGTCAAGTCTGCTCATACCTTGTTTTGTAATCATAGTTTATCACAAAAACTATAAACAACAGAAATACACGATTCAATGGTGGGAAATGCTGGATGATAACCATTATCGAAGAAAAGTATTGAGAAAACCTTACCTTAATAGAAATATAGTAAAAAAAACGTTCAGAAAAATTGTCTGTCGGACACATTCTTTTCATTTCAAATGGACACATTCTTTTTCATGCGTGGTATACACAACCCAAGGAGCACAAAAGGTCGTAAAGTGGTCGTCGCGACTTTAGTTTCGTGACTGTATGGTTGCGACGACCACTTTACGACCTTTTTTGCTACTTGGGAATATCAAATTACAGTAACGATACCTTTGTTACAGTATCTCCGAGGTTTTAAAAAATTACTTCATTTAAGCAATTTATGGGAGGAATCAAGTCTCCCAAGGGATCAAGGCGTCCCATTCTCCCCTATATATTTAATGTACAATTAGATACGCCACGAGTAAGTGTTTTTTTTTCGAAAAATTATTTTCTATCTATTGTTAATAATATTTAATCGGTGGGATATTAAAAACAGATTTAATTACAAAATATAAATAGCATTCACTAGCTATTATCGCCGTAAAATTGTACCAAACTCTTTCTGCCAGCACAAAAAAAAAACGCCCGTGTTAAACCTCAAACATTTGTTTTTATTGTCACCGGATATTTTTCTTGAAAATGTTAAAATTTATCCCCCAAAAACATAAAAATAAGAAACTTCCGGCTTATGTGTGGTATAAACCTTAATCAAATATTTCGGACTTTAATGTTGCCGAGATCGAAACATATCCCATATATATATCGCCACTGCCATAAGCTTTAAAGACAATTTTATATTCACCGGTGGGAAGCATGACCGGTAATCTTTCACTGGATATTGAGAGATTTCTAATCCAATATTCACCCTAGAACGAAATATTGAAACTTTATTTATGTAATTGTAAGAACCAAAGATTTACCATTAAAGGACACGGTTGACCGACATTTGAGAAGTCTTTAACCAAGTTAATAAAAAAATTCGAGTAAAAATTGCCCTTTTTTCCACCAAGAAATTCGCAAAGATTCAGCGTAAATTTTACTAAAAATGGCTGATAGCTGGCTGAATTTTTCTTAAATAATTGACAGTGTACCTAATAAGAATATATCAATGTTTTATGACAAAAACTATATTTAAAAAAAATACTATGTAAACATTCAACGGCTTTCCAACGATAAAATTAACATAAATAGTTGAGAGATATCGATTTATAGCACGAATTTCGCATGTTATATTGAGAAAATTTGTGAAGGTTTCACTGTCGATTTTTGTAAATTTAATCATGTTGATTACCTATAAATAATATATTCTACATTTCATTGACCAATCATATTTTTAATACTTTTAAAAATCTTACTTTTCCTTGCATCCCTACAATTGCTAGGGAGAAAAAGAATAATTTAACAATTAAATTTTTTCTAAACGCCATCTTCAACTGAAAAACTAAACACGACTGAAACAAATCGCAAATAGATAGTAGGAGAGGATAGGCAAACTTTATCCCATTTTTTTTAGCTAAAACTTTTTTTTATTACTTCAAATATCTCTAATTTTGTCATGTGTCAAATGATTTTATACCATGAATTGATAAATTTTAGGGAAAAATTGACTTTTAATACCATAAAAAAACGAAAAATTATTTTCTATCTTCTTCTAATTATATTTAATCGGTGGCATATTAAAAACAGATTTAATTACAAAATAGAAAGGGTATTCACATTTGTAATTAAAATAGCTATTATCGCCGCAAAATTTTGTAAACAACGTTAAATACACCGCAATATTTTTTGCTACTTTAAAACAATTTTTAATTTATTCGAGACATTATGAAATAGTACCAGGAAGACCGAGACATGCTCGGCGACTTTTACTGGTTTTTGGGGAAAAACTAAATTCACATTATCTTTACAGAGCTTTGCCAGAGTTTTTAAATTCTCGGCCTAGAAAGCTAGAACTAAAACTCACTTTTCGCACTTTTTCGCAGTTTTTTTTTTGTAGACAAAAGTAGGAATTAAAAAAAACTTTTACTTTTTCTGGATCTTGAGATATGCGACGTACCAAATATAGAATATAGAACCGTCTATGTAGCGTCATGTTATGAAAAATTTTGATAAATACATAATGCTGAGTTTTCACACTCAAACGTGCAGTTACAGTATTGAAAAAAGGATCGTCACGCCTTTTTTTCAATTTTAATCTTAGACCGGCACTGGGCCTAGTGAATAAAATCTAGCAAATGCGTTTACTAGGAATTTAAATGGTTTTATTACAAAATTTATATGCAATTTTGAACCAAAATGCGGCTTTTTGAAAATCCGAATTTCATTGACACGTTGGCTGCCATGTCGCACGTTTTCGTGCGACACCCAAATGTTACCCTGAGGCCGCGTGCGACGTGGCCCTACAGGATGTTTTATGTTCTCCCAGGCCATGTCGCACGAAAACGTGCGACACAAAAAAACCGTTATAACTGCAAAATTAGGACCAATAATAAAGTCGCGAGTAGTCAAAAATGATTTTTAGGCACAAAGAAACAAAAAAATAACAAAAAAAAGTTGGCCTCAGGTGACCAAAATCGTGAAAAGACGTTGGCACTGCACGATCAAAATCCTGAAAAGGCTTTGGCAGCCAAGGTGTTAATCGAGATTTACTCAAAAATCAAGCGTTTTCAATAATCTTATACAGACAAGTTAAAAATATTAGAATTTGCTAGCATTTTGCCTTCCGCTTATATCTGAAAGCGTCCTCGAGGTATAGTTTTTTTTTAATTTCCAGGTTTTGCAGTTTTCCTCGGAAATCCACAGTTTTTTACCGTTATATTTATGGCAAACATCTGAGGTCGATTTTCAAGCGAAGCAAAAGTGATCTGTCTGGAAATCCAAATACAGATCAGTTTGGCTTCGCCTGCAAATCGAGTTAAGATGTTTTGTCTTTTTGCCACAGATATTATACCGTATGCAAAGTGAACCGTTAAGAACGTAGTTAGTAAATCGATATCTTTGACCGTTAGCGAGATATTTCTTAGTTAATTCCTTTTCTTTTTTGAAATGGTTAACTTTTTTGTGTTTCTGTTACCATTATTAACCTTTGGTTTGGTTGGTTTTATAGGAGGGGGGCTCACAAGGGAACCCCATGCACGTAGGCCTCAAGTTGCGCCCTCCGATGTCCCTCGCTGGAGCAAATTGAGCTCAAGTACGGTTGTTTAGCCATCCCGCCAGTGCTATATATTTCCGAATCGGCTCCCAGCCCTGAGTTCCTGCCTCATGGAGTTCCTCTAGAAAGGGATGGCCGAAGCATTTGATGCGAGTACGGGTTAAGGCTGGACAGTGACGCAAGAAATGCTCCACCGTTTCCTGCTCTTCTCCGCAGCCCCTGCATTGTGGATTATCCACCAGGGCACCAATCATGTATTCCGACGCATCTCTGTCTTTCGACTTCGACGCAGCTTTTAACTCTTGACTTCGCCATATCTGCAGCTTGAAATTTCGCGGAATCGTCACTATGAATCCAAACGTGATCCTATGACTGTCACTGTCACTCCAGGAAATTTGAAGCTGCTGATATGGCGAAGTCAAGAGTTAAAAGCTGCGTCGAAGTCGAAAGACAGAGACGCGTCGGAATACATGATTGGTGCCCTGGTGGATAATCCACAATGCAGGGGCTGCGGAGAAGAGCAGGAAACTACAAACTTTGAGCATTATTTCGAAAAAAAAAAAAAAAAAATTATTGAAGAGGTCAATTTTTAGAGGAGAAAACTCATGCATAGAATATTTTCACTCTCCCTGCCAATTGCTATTCAAATTTCATCCAAATCCATCGAGTAACCGCTAAAGAAACTAAATTCCAACATGGTTTTATAACGAAGCTAAACGTTGCCTGCCGGGGTTGCCTCGCACTGGGCCACACACAATCTCGGTAACTCCACGCAATATGTAGATTCCAAATATATAACAAATATTCAATACCAAAAACCTTTGATTTAAATGAAAAAAATGCCAGTCGTCTAAGAGTCTAAATAATGTAAAATTGTTGGACTGTTGACTGTTTAAAAACTTTTTTTTTTATAAAATTTTACATTTCTGACGCATATTTTTACATTTTTTTAGGATGTCAAACAGCAGATTCTTGTGGAATACGACAAAATCAACCGTGATAGCGAACATAAAAATAATAAGGCTAGGTAAGTTGGGATTTCAATAAAACGTCTTAACACGTTGGCTACCAGTCAAAAAAACGCTTACTCCGCTCACTTTTTCACACTGTGAGGCACCGGTGAACAGAATATGCTCCACAAAAAAAACCCCCTTGTACCGTACGAACGACTGCACTCAACCATTGAACTTGAGAAACTGACGGTAATGACAATAGTGTGTGTACACCGGTGACTCACATTGTCCCTGTGGGTGACACGCTGTGATCACCGGTGACTCACATGGTAGCCAACGTGTTAAATCTTTTGACAGCGAAAACAAAAATATGGACGGTGAAATTTGTAAAAGATATTAAACAAAGATTTCCCAATTTCGCTATAGATTCGACTACTTGCATGCAAAATTAGCACACATTAAGTCATTGGTAGCGGACTTTGACAAAACGTTAAGCAATGGATCAGCACCACTATCGGCTCTAATGACAACCGGTACAGTAACAACAACGCAATCGTCGAACAATAATAATAGTAATAATGGTAGCAGCAGCAACAGTAGTAGAAATAGGATATCAGCGCTGTCACCGTCTCGAACTGGATCCAATGTAAATATATCGAATGGCACCAGCAATAGTAGCAGTAAGAGTTTATCATCATCATATAAGACATCGCCTATACGACCGATCGGCAATAACGGTGGCTCGACGTCATCGTCATCGCTGTCAATGCTGTCGAAACAGGAGAATTACTGACGATTATTGATAACTGTGGCTGCGAAAACAATTGTTCGATTTTAGAATTATTACATTTATATCGCTTTTGTTCTTTTGTTCTAATCTATTTTTTTTAAATATGAGAAAAAAAAATCAAATCTTTTTATCTATTGAAGCAACAACAACAAAGTGTGAAAAAAACCCAACAAATCGAAAACATGAAATTGATCAGGGAAACGAAGCTAAACACCGAGGACCGATTAATTGTCATGTTTTCAATTGTAAACAAAAAAAAACTGCATAAAGAATTAAAAAAAAAATATTAAATAAAAAAAATTTAATACATAAGAATTAAAAGGTAAATAAAATAAAATAAAAACTAAACAGAAAAAAATCAATGAAGAAAAAAAAAACAAAGTTCTATTTTTTTGTTTCGTTTATATAAATATATATAAATATTATTACTACTGTTTTATTATTATTGAAAATATTAAAAAAAAAATCATAATTATAAATATAATCAATAAAATTAAAGAAATCATAAAATTATATATTTAAAGAGTATAAATACTTGAGCAAGATTTAAAAAAAAACCTAAAAAAAAAAACAATGAAAAAACTGATTTGTAAAGTTACGTAAAAAAAACTATTATACAATACTATAACTACGAGTAAACTTGAATTGAGGATCATAAATGATGATGAAGCCCTCAACAAAACTTTATATATATAAAAAAAACCTATATATATATATAAATATAAATAACAGTAAATTAATTTTTTTATTCTATTAAGCAAACAACAAACAAAACAAAACAAAAAATATCAACAAGAAATTAAGAAATTTAGAATACATTTTCTAAAAAAAAAAAAAATGTAAGAAAATCTAAACCAGAATGATGTAAATTGTGAACATGCCAGAACGACTTTTGTATTATGATTTATACAAATGGAATTAATAATAGAATCGAGTGCTAAACTAAGTAGAAAATGCTTGTCAGGGAGAGGGTTGGGATTGGTTTTAGTACTTGAGGGGAAAACTCTTTTCATGAATTTTGTCTTTGGATTCCCGCGTAGTACAAAAAGTCGTAAAGTGGTCTACGCAACCATTAACCCTAGAATACTATTGTGATTTTTTTTTTTACTAATGTTCGCTTGTGAGGCTACTGCTTGGGTGGCTTCATGTAAGTTTGTTTCCAGCGACTGACTAGTCGAACGAAATCTTTAGTCGATCAAGAATTAATGCACAGCACGACACTAATTCTGGGCACCAATCGTGTATCGCGACGCGTCTCCGACTTTGAGCTGAGACGGCGACATCGACGCGACACGGTTTTCTAATCTTGTATCGCGACACTAAAAAGTTGGAACATTCAATGGGTTGAATTGTTAAATTGGGACGTTCAATCGGTTGAATTCTTAAAATGTCATTCTAAATAACTTATATTTACTTTGGTTCCTCCATTGTGATATGACAGACGAAACGACACTGAGCGACGCCTCGAACTGTGTCGCTGAACGAAAAGACACGTTGCTAGTATGCAACGACGCGTCGCCATACACGATTGCTTTTCTTAATGAAAGACGCAATTTCGTGTCTGCGTCGCGTTACACGATTGATGCCCTGGAGTGGTATTCCGTAACTTGTTTCAAGCGTTTGTTTCGAGTAAGAAGAAAAAGTGATATTCCCTATCTCTGTTTCGCCCTGTTATTTATATTGGCCAAAACAGAGACAGCGAATACTACTTATTCTTCTAACTCGAAACAAACGCTTGAAACAAGTTACGGAATACCACTCCAGGTGCACGAGTTTTACAACGGGTATTTTTTTTGGGTACTTTGGGGTTTTCGAATCCGAATTTGGACGTGGTTTGATTGCGTCAGCTCTACTTTTTGGGATATGAAGGAAACAACAATTGTTGATTTTCAAATGATAAATATTTAAACCAATTTTTGAGACGCCCTTCATATCTAAAAATGTAGAGCTGGTACAATCAAACTACTCTCTTTAGATTCAAATTCAACAACCCCAAATTACCTAGAAAATACTCTTATATCGTGTGTATCAGTATGACTGCCGGCCTGTGTAATAATTTGTGGTCGACTAAAGATTTCCTTAAACTAGTAAGGTAATCGAAAATGAGTTACCAGAAGCCAGCCTGTAAAAAATTGCGACTTTTGTCTCTCAAAATGTGGTTTTTGACTCTCAAAATGAGATTTTTGACTCTCAAAATGAGATTTTTGACTCTCAAAATGTGATTTTTGTCTCTCAAAATGTGATTTTTGGCTCTCAAAATGAGATTTTTGACTCTCAAAATGTAATTTTTGACTCTCAAAATGTATTTCTTCACCGAAAAATCGATAAAATAAATTATGTAGAGCCTTTTATTCGAGAAAAATCATTGAAGAAAAATGTATTGTTATTTTTAACAATATTCATAAAATACAAGTTTGAAAGCCTCAGAAGCGAACATTGTTACTGTAGGGTTAAATTGCGAAATTAATGTCACGATGACCACTTCACAACTTTTTATGGTTCTCGGGATTTGAAAAGAAATTAATTTATGGCTACGAATATTTTTTTTTTGATTAAAACTTTGTTAAAAATTGGTGTCGATATGCACAGTAAAACCTCGGTTTTTGTTGCCGGATTCATTTTTAGAAAGATCTTTTTGAAAATATTATTGTTAGGTTTTTTTTATATTTTTCAAAAATACTTTTTCTGTGGATATGCTTTAAGGCAGGTTATATGCGTTGATTGATAGAAATAGATATTAACTCTTTTTAAATTGTAATTTTTTTTTTGTTCGACGATTTCTTTTATGGCAAATTGATGGAATCAAAGTTCAGAGGAAACAGAAAACTACAACAAATATTTTGTTGGTTAGGGGCTGTCAAAAAAAGACGTTAAACCTTTAACACGTTGACTGCCAGACCAATTTTGCAGGAATGTAGGGGAGATGCCAATACATGTAGACGTATGTAGAATGTACGTATGTATGAATGTATGTATGTATGCATGTAGATTGTAGACCCAGCTGTCGAAAATGATAGCATTGGCCGCTCATGAATCATAGTGCCAATTTTCACTGGCTATCAAAAATGATAGCCATGGCAGTCAATGTGTTAAGGGGTGGTGTGGGGTCTGTTATAGTGTGATGGCGGCGATTTTTTCATCGCCTGCCATGAACATGACACCTGCAGAACAACTATTTCCCGAGAACTTTTGCCGAAGATATCCAGAAATTTCAGACAAATGCAGGACATTTCACTGGCAGGCCAAAAATCGCGATTCATGTCGAATCGAGAGGAGGTTAACTTTTGCGTTACACGTGAATCATTTGTATAAAATTTTCAATTATTTTTATTATAAATTTTCTTTTAAAATTAGTTAAATCCCACTAAATTTGAATAGTTAAAAAGGTTAAACTGTCGACTGTGTGTCAAAAAATCATACAATTTTTGAATTATTTTGTACAAATAGATTAAGAAATCGAAATTTTATAGTTTTTTACTTTTCATCCATTGTCAATTTTTAATAGAGTGATTAATATTTGTCATCTTTTTTTACATACGCCCAAAAAGTCTTTCTTTTGATAACATCAACGCATATAATTTGATTTTAAAAAATTGTTAATTGCTTTTTATCTTTAAGTTTCATATTGTATATAGGAAATTGCCTATTAACATAATTTTTTAGATCATGGGGACATAAAATGGCTATAATTAATTTATATACTGATATAATTTGAGGTGAATTGATATGAAATAAATTCTTGTTATTATTGAAAAATCTCTACTGGAATTTTTTGAATTTACTGCAACAAATGTTGAATTTTTAGTGCAAATTTGTGCAAAAAAATCTGTCTTTCTACAACATATAAAAGAAAGTTGTATCTAATATGATTGTTGTCAGTAGACATGGGTAACGCTGTAAAATTTCGTGCGCTGATACAGTAGCGCAAGCGCAGTACACTGTATCAGCGCAGTGCGTTAACGCAATTGCGCCATACGGCGCACCGGTTGGAACCATCGTCATTATGGCTGCGCTTTTTTTGCCGCGCTGTCAATTCGTTGTGTGAAATAGTCAATTTTTCGATTAAGAGGAGGAACAAACAAAATAATTTTTCTTGGTAAACCACAATCCAAGTAAGTAGTGTTTTTGTTATTTACGTATCAGCGCCATAGCGCAGTATACTGTATCAACGCAATGGCGCAACGCAGCGCTGCGTTACCCATGTCTAGTTGTCAGACATTTGCGATGGTTAAAAATCGATTTGTAAAGGCGTTTTGTTTTCCAAAATTTGACCTAGAAATTCCCAATGATTTTAATTGGAACAAAATTTAACCACAATTTTGAATTACAGTACCTATGCTTTATCTTAAAATGCATGCTAATCTCATGCTACGCGTTAGTTCGGTTCCTGGAAAATGCCGTGTTGTAGCAACAATGCGTTGTAGGAAGATTTTCACAATTCTTGAATAGCACCCCAATGTCTACTCTATCCAATATGAGTTTGCAAAACTTTGCAGCACACGAGAATTGTGGAGAAAAATGCGTTTGTGCCTGATTTTTGGCCGATCAAATCTGCTCATAAAACTTAAAATTTTGGTTATTCGGGGGGTTGGTGCACTCAGGATCGGTTCTAGCTACTTTCTTTGTTTTTTTTTTTTTTTTTTTTGCTGAGGCGAGACAAACATTTCCAGTTTAATGATCAAAATTGCTGTGGCCACAAGCAACAACGTTAAAGTTGACTTAACCCGAATTTCCAATACGAACTATATTTGAATCAGCAAAATGGATAGTTTAGCTTCACATGTAAATTGACTTAATCGGTCATTGCTTGTGGCCACCGATATATAGGTGCCTATCATGGAATACGGCGTATCTGAGATTCCCTTCACCCATTCGATTCACTTTCACTTGACGCGGTATCATTGAATACAGCGTTTAACGAAACTTTCGTTAAGTTTTTTTTTTTGTGTTTTTGCCAATTTTGACAGCTAAAAAAGTTAGGTTTGTTGTTCTTTTCCTATAATAATTAGTTAAAAATGTACTAATTATTCAATTAAATCCTTTAAACTAACATTTTTGCCTTTTGTCCCTCACTCAGATACGCAATGAAAGTGGCGAGTATTTGAAACGTCAAACGTGAAGGATTCACAACTCCCTTCGAATGTTTTCAATGATCGAAAAACGCGAGAAACGCACTCACTTTGCATACGGCGTTTTCTGTGATTGGGGTCATAGAGATTCACTCCGATTATAATTGTCGTGTCGAAAGCTAAACGTTTCGAAGTTCCGCTGTCGTGTCGATAGCATTTTGGTATTATGTAAGAGACTCGAGACGACTAAAAAGCGTTGCCATGTTATCCTAGTTGAAAAGTGTGTTTAAAGTGATCCTTTTTCATTGTCACTTATAGTTGTCAATTTGTGTTTTAAAAAATTTAAGTAAAATGCGCCACATGCAAAAATTCTTAAAAATATGCACCGCAGGCGAAATTTTTGACAAGTGGAAGTCAAATGTTCTTGTGAAAGCATCACAGACATTTTGGACCGATGTTTTACCCTTTTTGACGTCTTGGTTGGACGGACTCATATGGCAGAACTGCTCCTGGTGGCACTACTGAAAATTATGAATCTTTTAAATATGGTCTACCGTCAGTAGTTGTAATATAAAATTTTCCTTTGATGTTTGATCATTTTCGATTCAGACGTTTTCTATAAAAATTAAAACGCTAGAAATATAAATCTTATTAGTTGAATTGCACATTTTGCTTGCGTTAATTATGAAGATTTTTACGATTAAATTTACAGAGAAAAATCGCACAAGTGACATGACATATATCCATGGGAAAGGAAGGGGTCTGCGGTAGTGTGATGAGGATATTAAACTGTCACGATACGTCAAGGAGGAAGGGAGGGGGAGGGGCTTCGAAAGGTCGAAAATTGCCATGATGTGGGGAAATTTGTGGGACGACTAAGAGTTAGCAAGATTATAAGGCGATTGTTTTTTTTTTTATCAATATCGGTCTCTTAAAAAGATCTTTAAAATTTTTTTGGTTATCAAGAGAAGCATATCGACGTATTGAAATTAGAGAAGTAAGTGATTTTCTACCAACAACAACACGTAGAACAATTCTTATCGAAAACGACATGACAATCGCGATGCGGGTGAAAATTTCATTAGGATTTGAATTTTATGTAGCTCACAAAGCGCGGGGCTAACTATAAAAAGTATGAAATGTTGTACAAAAGGAGTGTGAGAGTGTAATAGAGGGAGGGAGGAAGTGAGGGAGGGAGGAAGAGAGGAAGGGAGGAAGTGAGGGAGGGAGGAAGGGAGGGAGGGAGGAATGGAGGAAGGGAGGAAGGGAGGAAGGGAGGAAGGGAAGAAGGGAGGAAGGGAGAGGGGTGTCAGAGTACAAGATAGAAATCAAGTTCTTAGGTTCTAAATTTTGTGTTTCTCCCTACAAAAAACCATGTGATTTTAGGCCCTGTGTAACTGCACTTCTTGCAGCTGCTTAGATACGGCTTTGGTGGCCATAAAATTTCTCCAAAAGGATTACAAATAATATAGAGTAGTTTTAATCCAAAAAAAGAATCTATTATTAATTACCATTACTGAAAAATCAAAAAGAAATACAAATCAAGTAGAAACAAGCAGCAGAGAACGCAGCATGGAAAACGAGAGGAATAAGTCAAAAAAAAAAAAACTAAAATATAACGAAGCCAATTAAGTGTCAAAATATAATCAAAAAAAAAATTAAATTATGAAGAAAAATAATCGAATGGAACCTAAAATTCATGAAATCATATCGGAAAATCAAACTCAACGAAGAAATATCAAAATGTTTAACTAAAGAATTGTACAAAGCAAGTCTTTGAATTTTCGAAAACGTTTGAAAATAAAAAAAAAATAGTTTTTATTTGGTTTTTATCTCGTCTCTCGTTTTTTTTTTTAAATTTTAGTTTAATGACGAAAGTCGTATATATATTTAGACAATTTGTTTATAGAAAATATACCTATTAATTTAAAATTAAAGAAAAAGAAAATCAAACTATTAAGCATACACAAAAAAAAAAAAAATTGAAGAAACAAACAAACACATACACACAGCTATTTACATACCGCATGACGTTTCTTTTTTTGTTAATACTACAATGAAAGCTTAAAGTAAATGAATATAAAATGATTATGAAGAAAACGAAACGGTTTAGAAAATGGTAACGTGGTGAGGATGTTTTTGATTGAATTATGGTTAATAGAAATTTCGATTATGATGAAAAATGCTGGTAAATGAAAAATTTGATGCATAAAGGAGTTAATTCAATTGAACGTCATGCTATTATTATATATATAAATATGTTATTATAAATATATAAATATTATATCTTATTATACATAATTTATAAAAAAAAATCTTTTTAAGGTTGTTTATAGTTATTTTAATTTTTTTTCTTTTTCAAAAAAAAACAAACGCAATTTTATCTGTTTTATTATTTTTTTTATTGTAATTTTTATTTCTTTTTCTTTTGACGTTCTTTATTTCCGTGATACATAAAAAAGAAAGGAAAAAAATTGATTAATCATTTTTAATGTTTTAAGATGTAAAGAGAAATTATTATGTTAAAATAAAGCAAATTTTGTTTTAATTTGTTTGATTTTTTTTTGCTTCGTTTTATATGATTTTTTTTCCAGTTTTTGTTGGGAGGAAGTGTTGAATTGTTCTATTCAAAATTTAATCCACTGCATGGTACTAGTAGTCTTTTTAATTTCGAATTAGTGGATATATAAGTATAATTTATGTATTTGTGCGGGTCAAGTGTAAAAAATTCTACAAAAACAACCCAAAAAATCCCTTTTTCAGCAAAATTTTCCCTTCTGTTTAGGTCGAGGACATCCAAGAAAACGCTGCGAAAGTTTTCGAAGTTAGGTTATTCGACAATCATACTAATATATAAAAATGAGTTGGTGTCTGTCTGTCTGTCTGTCTATCTGTGTGTTCCTCTTTCACGCAAAAACGACTGAACCGATTGACTTGAAATTTGGCATGAGTGTCTGTGGTAGTTCTGGTTCCAACATAGGCATACGGAAAAGTAGCGCGAGGGTGGGGGAGTAAGGGGTGGGGGTAAAGTGATTTCGAAACTCAGTTTTTGCGCTATATTACTCTTTCGCGGGGAAACGACCGAGCCGATTGGCCCGAAGTTTAGCTCCAACATAGACCATAAAAAAAAAAATTGAAAAAACTTAACCCGGCAACGACGGGTATGCAAGCTAGTAATTTAAATGTGCAGAAAACAAAGTAAAAGGCTTACGAGAAAACATGGAAACAGCTATAAATATTGTTAAGTGGATAATGCAGTTAAACAACGTTTATAAAGAAAATAAACACAAGTAAATAATTGACCTATTTCGCGGATAATTTTCATTAGAGACACTAGCCAAAAGTTTTCTGGGTGTGGTTCAGTTTTGGTTTAATGGTGAATTGGATTTCTGGTTTTTGGTAACGGTTTTTACAATTTCAAATTTTGGTCCAGGTTTTGTTATTAGGGTTAACAACAGCGATTTTCAATATCTCGAAACGTTGGGTTTACTGGTCAATATTTTGAATAATATTTGCTTCTCTTGAGACGAATTTTTGCACTCAAATACTTAACTACTTTTCCAGCGATACAAAAATCCCAGTCGAATACAGGGCACCAATCATGTATTGCGACGCGTCTCTATCTTTCGACTTCGACGCAGCTTTTAACTCTTGACTTCGCCATATCAGCATCTTCAAATTTCCTGGAGTGACAGTCAGAATCACGTTTCGATTCATAGTGACGATTCCGCGAAATTTCAAGCTGCAGATATGGCGAAGTCAAGAGTTAAAAGCTGCGTCGAAGTCGAAAGTCAGAGACGCGTCGGAATACATGATTGGTGCCCAGGTTCTCGGAGAGAGCAACTTTAGAGCAAAAAAAATATGACATTAGTGGCAACACTGATGCCAACTGTGACATAGTACCTCTGACGTATGACAACTTCGGGAGCTTATTTCAATGAAATTGCAGCAAAATTTACATTTTCATCATAAATTTTTTCAGTATTTTCGTTACTTCTTAATTTAAAAATTCTATGGTGAAAACGAATGCATTTTTATACTCTATTTGAGAATTATATAGAAGTATATTAGATTTATCATATCGTTTGTAACGCAACAAACACAAAAATGTCAAACGATTTTAACTTCCGCATGTCCGTCCGTCTGTCTGTCCGTGAACGCCATAACTTTCGAAAGATTTGAGCTAGAGACCTGAAATCTTAAGGCCCCTATTGTGAGCTTCGTCAATCGATCGTTGAAATGTCAAATCGAAAAATCGGTATTGTGATCATCGATTTTATCGTTCGTGAACGATAAAATCGTTCAGTTCGGAACGATGACATTTGTTTGATCGTTCGGTGAATTTTATGTCAAGTTAGCGATCGGTGAAGTATTGCAATTACTTTTTTTTATCAAAAATAGAGGCTAATAATAAAATGGAAGTATTTGTACACTTAGGAAATTATTAATGAGGAATATCTTGATCAAAACCTCGATCAAAAATCCAATATAAAAATTGGTTGAAAAAATGAAAAAATAAGACCAAAGTGGTATAAAAATAATTTAAATAAAAAATGAACTTAAAAACTGTTTTATTCACATAGATTTGAAATATTGGTCAATTCAAAGAACTCAACATTCGGTGTTTAATATTTTCGCCTTGACGTTGGTTTGTAAAACCGTCTTCTGGTGTAATTTCGCTCATATGGCCATTGTCATCCACCTCCTCTATGTTTTAAGGGAGCTCAATATTGTATTTTCTGCGTTGAAGTCATTTTTAAACATTAAAATAACTTCAACAATGTGAATTCCCAAACGTCAAACACTAAAAAATTCACAATAGCGATTGATTGAACGATGAACCTTACGCAATACCAAATTGTTTTTCGATCGTTCCGGCCAACGATGGTCGATCGAATAGATATCGATAACCGCAATAGGCCCCTAAGTTTCTCGTTAATGGCTAGGCTAAGTTCTTGAATGGGCGAAATCGGACCATTCCTTCCTCAGCAGTTTTTTGCGATTTTCTCGAAAACGGTGTGTCATATTGAAAAATTTATAAAGGTAAAATCTGTTTAGAATAGGATTTTACATAACTCATCCATACATGAAAATTCAATCGGACCACTCCTTTCCCCCTCTCCTATACAAATGGATTTTTTTTAAATAAACACTTTGTCTTTCATCACAGAGTAGGTACAGAAATCCCTCTAACTGCGCGGTTTCGCAACTGCGCGGTTTGGCAACTGCGCGGTTTCGCAACTGCGCGGTTAAGTTTTTAATACCAAAATTTCGAACTGCGCGGTAAAAATTTCGCAGCTCCGCGGTTTTTTATAATTTTTGTTTAAAAAAACATGTTCCTAACCCCAAAATTTCATACAAAGTAGGGTTCACTGTGCACGGTTTCGGTTTGCGCGCTCTTTTTGTGGAACGTATCTACCGCGCAGTTGGAGGGATTACTGACGATTGGCGCTTGGAAGTTGTCACTTATGTTTAGAAATTAGTTAACGATAAAATATTAATTTTAGTTAACGAAAAAAGCTCTTTTATGGGAATATTAACCAGTTAATAAAAAGTTTTACTAGATTGACGATTTTGATGTTTTTTTTGGGCAAATTTGACGATTTTGATGTTTTTTTTGGGCAAATTTGACGATTTTTTTTTGTTTTCGATCTTTGACCACCACTACTGGTTTAAGAAATTCACATTTTCAACCTAAACTGGACAAATAATCAAGAGTTTAAATTTAATTTTCTAACTTCAAATTTTCATTCGCCTGAACGCCTTGAACAAAAGGATGTTTACACGATGCTTTCTTTCCCCGCCTTTGAAATTCGGATCTCTTTTTATATTCAACACTTCTTTAACATTTTTAAAATTTTCTTTTTTAATTTTTTTTAATTTATTTGTTTTAGTAAACAGCGAACAATGAAAAACCATCGGCCGTAATATATTGGTCTACTCAAACTACGATGATTGCAGATAAATCAACGTCGTGAATCTGAACGAATTCAACAATAAAAAAAACGATCATAAATTGAACTCAATGAAACGGCAACAACAAAGAAATTAATAAGAAAAAAATAGTTGAAGAATTTAAAATTTCCCTCCATATAAGTTCTTGCTATAAAAATAATTGAAGAAAAACAAAACCACAAACTCCATTTAATGTCCAATTATTTTAAAAATAATTTTTAATAACATAGAAGTATAACATCCAAACAAGAATATTTTTAAGGACTCTTAAAATGTAAATTATTTACTATTAGGTGTATGTGTGAAATGGAACTATCAGAGAAAACGTCTAAAACTGTCCAAAAAACATTTGAAGAGTTTTATCGCCATCCAGAATTATTAATCTCGTCTTTAGTTTTAAATTGATTGAACAATAAATGAAATTAATAAAATCAGAATGCATTCCATTTAATAATACTTCGCTATAAATATAACTTATGACCATCCATTTTCAAATGCCAATCTTATTTTAATTTATTTTTTTCAATTATAAGTGAAAAATTGAGATTTGAAAAAAAAAACTACTTTTAAGTCGTTGAAAATTTGAAACTAAACTCCATTTATTCAACTGGACCGTCTTTCAAAATGAAGTCAAATAATTATTTCTTGAGATAAGTCAAATGTATGTTTTACAATAAAAAAATGAAAAAAATAAATGATACAAGTCGTCCATTTAATAAGAATATACAAATGAAAAATGTATTATGTAATGTTTTTTTTCTAATTTAAGTTCAACATTTGTTATTGGTTACACTTGAATTCTAGTATTATCATTTAATTGAAAAATTATAAAATAAAATGGCCAAAATAGAATGTTAATAACATAAAAATAATAAATACATAATATGTGTCCTAAAAAAAACACTGAATTTACTTGTATGTAAAGTAATAGTGAAACTGAATACAAAAATGCTTGACAAATTTCTTTAAAGAACCAAGCTCACACTTTAAATTTGTTAAAAACAAATTAAGATTTAAGATTGAAAACAATAAAATTGAATAAAGGATTAAGCATTAAAGTTTGATTGTTATTTGCTTGTTAATTTCAATATTTTAATAAGGGTTTTAAAAAAAAAAATAAGTCCAAGTAACACAAGATGTCGCGAAGTGGTCGTCGGGTCTTAAATTCACCACACCGATTACTAACAATATATAAAAGTCACGATCACTTTACGATCTCTTGTATTGCAAAGGAGTGCTTGATTAAGGATTTCTGTTCCTGATGATTTTCTGCTAAAACATGTAAATATTGTTTCTATGCAAAATAAACTATAAATGAAATAACCTATGTGAGAATTTAAACACTTTTTTTTTTACAGAAAAAGCATTTTGTGAAATTCTAGCCAGCAGTGGCGATGTAAAAGTTATTTTTTTTGGTAAAATTTTAAATTTAACTGATATTAATTACAGTTAAAATAAATCTAACTCGGGCCAAATATCTCTTTCGGAAAGCACTCCTTAAAATAGCCTTTACGGACCACCACTACTGGCTTAAGAAATTCACATTTTCAACCTAAACTGGACAAATAATCAAAGAGAACTATCAAAAGACATTTAACTATAGTAATATTCAGCAAATCAAATAAAGTGCATTTTATATTATGAGTACAATACATTCACTTAGCAATAATTCATTTCGGTATGTTGCCTACAAATTTACTTCGCTTTGAAATAGTTCGAAGAGTAGGACGAAGGAACTGAGATCTTTGTGGTGTCATAATAACATATTCTGCCTAATTGCAATTTACAGGCAAGAATACTCCAACTAAACTATATAAGCAATGCAGTATTTTATAGTTAGTTTATCGATTGATTCATTTTCTTTCTAAAATAACACAATTAAAAAATTTGGGCTTCTAATCTAAATATTATAAAACTTATCCCATTCAACTATACCTCATACAAATAAATATTGTTGAAGAAACACGTCAAAAACTATCTGCAAAACAGTGGTTTTAAAACCTTTATTTTATTTCGCGGTCCTGGGCATCGATCGTGTAACGAGACGCGTCTCCGTCTTTGAGCTGAGCCGGCGACATCGACGCGACACGTTTATCTAATCGTGTATCGCGACACTAAAAAGTTTGAACGTTCAATGGATTGAATTTCTTAAATCAATTATAGGTCATGCTAAATAAAGCTTTCCGAGTGCACAATACGGACCAGTTTTACTCACTACAAATATCTTGCTACAGAAACGTCAAAATAAAAATGTTTGGATTAGCTGAAATTAATTTTATGTTAAGTTCACCAGAAAAATTACGAGTTGTTCGCAGGTTCTAAAGGGACATAAATGATCCATTCCAGCTCATCTCAAAATCGTAATTTATAATTAATAGACTTTTTGCTTGAAGTGATTAAAAATCAAATCCTCCCACAAAAGTTTTTTCTTTTTGTTGCCGGCGGCACCAGTGTCAAACGCGCCCCTCGCTAAGGCTTTATTTTCATCCATGAATCTTTCCCACTAGTTTTCACTCGTTATCTTCCTGAAATCATATAAATTTATTATAATTTAAATACAAAAACTTTTTTTTACTTTGGTTCCTCCATTGTGAAATGACAGACGAAATGACACTGAGCGACGCCTCGAACTGTGTCGCTGAACGAAAAGACGCGTCGCTGGTATGCAACGATGCGTCGCCATACACGATTGCTTTTCATAATGAAAGACGCAATTTCGTGTCTGCGTCGCGTTACACGATTGATGCCCTGGATTCGAAAAAAACGACGACTGTACCATCGCTAGAATCACAAGTCAAGGTTTTCAAGTGTCCCCCTCCGAATTCAATGAAACTCGGGAGAGTTTGTCGTGGATCCAAATTTATGTTATGGGGGCTGTATTTTTTTTATAGCAACTTATTCGTATTTTTAGGGGGTGATTTCGAATATTCTTCTAACGCAGATTAAGTTGTGTCAAAGTTTCGGGGATCCCGAAATTGATTACCTCAAAAGGATTAAAAAGGGTGTTTTCGCATTAATATTTTTTTTGCGAAAAGGGTTGACGGGGGAGAGGGCACACTTTTCTTTCACGCAACTGTATTTTTTTTCAAAGCGGAATTCGACATTTGACATGGATTGCGAAAATTTCATGGGATTGTAACATTTGTAAGGTTTGATTACTTACCAACAGAGCTGGGCAAAACTCAAATACTCAAGTATCAGTACCAGTATATGGTAATGATACTTTTAACCTCATTCCAGTATAAGTACAAAAAGTACTGGTACTGAGATTTCAGTACCAGTAAATTTTGTACTGGTATTGCTCTGACTGAGCAGTACTGGTACTGAAACTCCAGCACCAGTGCTATGTACTTGAAAAATATCAGTACTTTTGAAAAAATTCCAGTACTTTTGCAAAAGTACTTGAAAAAATTTCAGTACTTTTACTGCAAAAACCAAAACCAGTACAAAAAGAACTGGTATTGCAAAAAACCAGTACAAAAATACAAATATTGTAAAAAACCAGTACCAGTACTTTTTGTACTGGGACTGGATTCATGCATCTATTACCAGTACTTCAAGTACTGGTACTGCTCGTGTACTGCAGTATCAAATGTACTGAAGTATGCCCAGCTCTGCTTACCAACAATATATGAAGTGGAACAGTTTAGACCACACATATTTAACTATGACGTCACTTAATCCACAACGTCAAAAAATAAAACTCTGTCGCATTTATTTCCTTTATGCGCGTGATACAATTTTATGCATTTGAAGTTACGTCGCATATTTTCCACCTGCCTCCCAAATATGGCCTTCACTCTTTCTATAAACTCAATTCGTTGATTCTTCTTTAACAGTAGCCTACAAAATGTGAACTATCTTAAAGTTTTTATTTCATAGTAAATCTCCGTAAAATGATTATAAAGAAGCATAAAAGTAACTAATAAACACCAATAAAAACACAAACAAACGTCTACAAATATCAATAGCAATATTCTAAATAGATAAATTAATTTGATGGATATAATTATTAACAATCGAGTAAAACCTAAAGTCTAAACAAACTGATGATGTCTAAAAATAAAAATAAAAAATAAAGAACAAGCAGAGCAAAAGAGAACAGGTGTGACAATTAAGCAAAGACTGAAATGTTCTTTTTTTTTTAGTATTTATTAATATTATTTTGTTGCAAAGAAACTATACATACTACTATATCCTTTTTTCAAACTATTTATATTCAAATTAGCGGCTTCCTTATATGTCTAAATTTATCTCTAAAGAAAGTTAAGTAATAAAATTTAAAATTTGTTCTTATTAAAATAGCAATGATAATCTTGAACGCCATATTATTAATCTATTTCAAATCAAACCGTCGAAGTTTGTTTCCGTCAGAATTTAAAAGAAATGTATAAAATAATTATCTCCACGGAAATGTTTTTCTCGCAAACAACAAAAAAAAATATTGATAATTAAAAATTAACCATTAAAAATAATTGTAAAAAGATGATATAATAAAAAACATGTTAATTGCCTTCCGAATCACCAATGAATTACATAAAATAGGTTTAATAACTTTAAAAAAAGTGAAACCAAAAAAATTAAATGAATTAAAGAGAATTGGAATTTATGTCAAATACAAGTGCATATGCAATTAAATAACATTATTTTTAAAAATTATTTTATATATAAGCATTATTGAGTGAATCACAATATTTAAAAAAAATGATTGAATCAAAATTCATGTGAGCTAAAATTATAAACTGAATAAGTTTTAAATCTTTATAAAAGCAAAAACTAAAAGGTAAATTATAAATTGTATAAAAATTAAGCTCATCTTTAACAATTAATTTGTGTATTCTAAAGTAATATTTCATTAATTAAAAACAAAAATGCATATAAAAATTAATTAGATATAAAATTGTAAACGATCGAGTAATGTAAAGAATTCATAAAACAAGAAATTATTTAAAAATGTTAATAAAATCTCTTGAAATCGTGTAGAATTGGTAGCCGTGTTAGTTCGGGTAGACTACGATAGAAATTTGATAATAATTTTTTTGTTTAATTTTTTTTAACGAAATATAAATAATGTGCCCCTTGTTGATTTTTTTTAGAGAATGCCTTAATGTGTCCTTAGCACCATAATATTTTTGTAAAATATTAAAAAAAAAGATCATAGAATTTGATGAAGATAAAGATAAAAAAATTTAAAAACATACTGCGTGCCTTTAAAAAGTGAAAACTGAATGAATAAAAAAAAAACTAAAATATAAACCATGCGCCTTGTTTTAAATAGAAACAAATATTTGTTTCACTGTAATTTACCAAAGAAAAATGAAGAAAAAATAATGAAAATTAATAACATTTTTGATGAAAATGAAGGTTTCATGTATTTTTAGTTAAACCAAATGAACATTAGATATTTTTTGCTTGATAGTCAAATATTTTCATTTGTGAGTATTTTTACAAGTTTGGAATATTTTTAACTAGGAGCTGTACGCTTCGAACCACTTCACGGTTCTTCCCCCCACCCACAGGTTGGCCTTCGGCCACGCATTTCATGCGCTTTTAATCCATTTATTTATCCTGGCAAAAAATCACACAATGAATGATACAAACAATTATGACACATAACAGGGCACAAATCATGTATTCCGACGCGTCTCTGTCTTTCGACTTCGACGCAGCTTTTAACTCTTGCCATATCTGCAGCTTGAAATTTCGCGGAATCGTCACTATGAATCGAAAAGTGATTCTGACTGTCATTCCAGGAACGTTTAAGCTGCTGATATGGCGAAGTCAAGAGTTAGAAGCTGCGTCGAAGTCGAAAGAAGGAGACGTGTCGGAATACATGATTGGTGCCCAGAATTCGAAAGATAATAGTACAGATCGCGTCCAGGACCCCTTTGTGGTCTTACCCCACCCCACGGCATGGGTCTCACCCTTTGACTTGGGGTCTGGGTTTTCATTGGTGCACAACTTGCAGGGCAACGGTTTTGGTAGATTTCAGTGGCCAAGATTTTTCATTGAAAGATGAGACGTGCGAACGTACACGCTTCTTCTCGTCGCGGCGACTTTTATTCCTCAAAATGCCTTTCCGACGTACACGCTTCTTCACTTTTTAGTAGGAAAAACTTGTGTACAACAAGCGATCGCTCATGTGTGTGTGGTTCTCATATAATGTGTTGTATTTTGCAGCTCATTCCCTTACTAGCTAGCACCGAGGCAACATCAATTGCCAAAATAGAAACTGCCAACAATAGAAGAATAAGGACTGGTAATTTGTTATTTACCCTACCTACCTGAAAAATAAGACTACCTGCAATTGGGATTTCATTATTTGCATTCAATTTTTGTTTATTTGGGATATGTTTACGAGTCGATGGCTAAGCACCGACTGACTCAATGAAATTACGCACACATGCATGCTGACGTGCTACACAAGCGACTTCGTTTGTGTGCGTAAAAGAAGACGTGAAGAACACTTTTCGAGTGGCGACTTTTCCCCTCTTGGCGCATTCGTTTCTTTCCTACAATTTGGTGAGGCTGAGGCATGCTGATGACCGAAAGTTGCTTTGTGTACGTCGCCAGTAATGGTGAAAACTGGATCCAAATTCCTTCAGAATTGCATAACATAGCAGAAGAGGGGTTCAGAGAGAGAGGGTGGAGTTGATATATAAATGGGATAACAACTTTTCTGAGGTTTAACCTCTCTAATCGTGAAACTGAATCCAAATTTTCTTAGAATTGCAGGTGACAGAAGGTGAGGGGTGTCACACAAAAGGGGCGGGCAGATCTTAGTGGGTGAAAATTTTCCTTAACTTGACACTTTATTGGCAGAATTTTATTCTTCGACAGAGTAAACTAAATAGTAAATCTAACTATTTTAAAATGCGGAATCGATGGCTATTATTAAAAAACTTAATCATACTAATATATAAAAATGAGTTGGTGTCTGTCTGTTTGTCTGTCTGTCTGTTCCTCTTTCACGCAAAAAGGCTGCACCGATTGACTTGAAATTTGGCATGAGTGTATGTCGTAGTTCTGGTTCCAACATAGGCATACGGAAGAGTAGCGCGAGGGGTGGGGGGAGTAAGGGAGGGGGTAAAGTCATATCGAAACTTAGTTTTCCCTCTATGTTACTCTTTCGCGGGGAAACTACTAAACCGATTGGCCTGAAATTTGGCATAGATGTTCGTCGGGGGTCCAGCCCCAACATAGACCCATTAAAAAGTAGCCCGATAGGTGGGGGAGTAAGGGGAGGGGGTAAAATAATCTCGAAACTTAGCTCTTCCCTTTCGAGGGGAAACTACCGAGCCGATTGGTCTGAAGTTTAGCTCGAAAATAGACCATAAAAAAAAATGAAAAAACTTAACCCGGCAACGACGGGTATGCAAGCTAGTTTCAATTATAAAATAGTTAATTTTAAAAAGGTCAATTTAACCACAAAATAGTAAATTTTACTGCAAAGGAGTTAAATTCATTACACAAATATACGATTTTGACTATTTTTGTAACTGAAATTAACTATTTTAGTAATAGTTACGACCATCCATGATAGAGAATAGTTTGATTCATTATTTTTTTTCTGTGTGAGGATGTCATAATTTTCCCTCTTGCTTCGCCTTTCCCCTGATATGGGATTGGCACGCGATTTTTTGTGAGTTGGGTAATGATGAGAACCGGATCAAATTCACGTAATAGGTTCCGAAGATAGCAGAAGAGGGGTAACCAAGGAAGAGGAACATTGGATTAGCATATACTGTAAAAGACCCCTTTGCGGGGTACTCTAAAATTTGGTCTAAATTGGCTCAATGAAAAATTGTAGTGCAATATCATATCACAAAAAGAAGAAAAAAATTCCATACGAAAAATATTTGAAAATATGCGAAAATTGGTGTAGATGAAAATATTCATAAATGATAAACTGCTTATATATTTTTTTTCGAAAATTGTAGTCATGCATAGTTGAAGTGAAGGTACTTTGAAATGAGATTTTATTAACATTTTTGATAAAAACAAAACAGCAAAACTATGAAAATTTTTTAAAATTTTTAAAACGAAATTATTTGTACATCAAGACGGTACTTAAAGAACATTATTAGATAAGTGAAAAATTATAAAATTAGATTAAATATGAAACATATAAGAAACTTTTACAATTTCTAAATGTTTAGACATAATAAAATAAAAGACATACAAAAATAATCCGTATTTATATAAAAACAATGATAAAATGAAATTTAAAAAAATCAAACAACTATAAATGAAAATGAATGAAATATTGCCAAAAAAATAGCACAGACACATATACAAAACACAATTGATAAGAAAACATTTCAAAAACATGATGATTAAAATTTAATAACAGTTTTAGGGAAAAATCGTAAATTGTTTTCTTTGGTCCTATTTTTTAAACAAAGAATAAATAATTATAAGAGCAAAAAGATATTTTAAGCATTCAAATTGAAATCAGTAAATCTACTGATAAAAAAGGGACATAAATGAAATTTATATTGTAAGAAAAAAAAGAAAACTAAAAAAAAAATTAGATATTATGATAAAGCAAAGAGAAAAAAATATTCAAGTGAGATTTAAGTTTTTAAATAATATCTAGTATATTTTAAAACAAAAACGTGTTATTGGTCAGTTTTTCAAAATTTTGTGGTAAAAATTATTATCTTTTTCTAAAGAAATTTAAATTTCGAGTTTGGTAAAAGTTAATTTATAGAGAATCTCTGATCAATAATTTTATCTAGTCCAAAGGGTCTGTGCGAAATAGTGGGGGAAAATTTTCCTTAAGGTTTGACCACTATAATGATGGAAACCGGATCTGAATCGCTTTAGCGGTTCAAGATATATCAGGAGAGGGGGTATGAAGGAAGGGGAAATTTGAAAAACGGCCATCTAATTGTCAGTCATGTGCAAAAAAATATTGCTGCAAAAATGTGTGACGAGAAATGAAGGTGTGGGTCAAAAACGATGTTCACAGACGTTGCAATATGCCATTCAACGCGAGAAGTTAGACCGCATTCACACGATAAGTTTTTTGATTCATGAATCACGGCAATTCTCTTTTAAACATTCACGAACCATTCACGGTCATTTACACGGTAAATATTTTGACGTGCGCCTTTTTGACGTTTATGAAAGTTTTTGTCGTAAATTAACATGAGCGAATACGAATGAGAGCAAAAAGGAATAGAGAAAACGGACTTGCAATAACTTATGGTGAATCAAAAGTTTGTGATTCACCAACTTTTCGCCCTTCCTACATCTCACCCTCCTTGCCCTCGTTTGGCCGTGACGTGAATCAAAAAACTTATCGTATGAATCCGGACTTAGCAAGCAAAGTACTTGACCGCTACTAACACAAATTTTACGAATTGTATAATAAATGCGAAAATGATTGTTTTGGCTAGAGTTGACACTGGGATAGTCGCCAGCTGCTAGTTGACTAGCAACTCGTAAATAGTACTTAACTAGCATAGTATTAATTTTCGTGCAAGTGCTGTCAGGTAGATTTTGGGCTAGTATCAGAATAGTTGGAAAGTTTCAACTTTCAACTTGGCGTCAAATTTCAGTTTTTTTTAATTGTGCCAAATTTTAGTATGAGGTACAGTAATCCCTCCAACTGCGCGGTAGATACGTTCCACAAAAAGAGCGCGCAAACCGAAACCGCGCACTGTGAACCCTACTTTGTATGAAATTTTGGGGTTAGGAACATGTTTTTTAAACGAAAATTATAAAAAACCGCTCAGCTGCGAAATTTTTACCGCGCAGTTCGAAATTTTTGTATTAAAAACTTAACCGCGCAGTTGCGAAACCGCGCAGTTAGAAACCGCGCAATTGGACGGATTACTGTATTTTAATATCTATAATAGCGGACTATTCTTCCCCTTGCTACAACCGATTTCTAGTTTTGGCCTGCCACAATAGCTCTTGTCAGAGGTTCTGGGTCGCGTGTCTTACAGTTTTGCAATTCCCTTTTGTGTCAAAGTAGAGGGGGCGAGGGCGATCAAATCAAGTGTAAAGTCGATGTAAACATCAGAAAACGCTATAAGTATGATTTCCTTGGTCCAGAAAAACCCGATAGCACTTTATATATACGGATAAGTTCGCCAATCTTGGCAGCCACTCGAACCGAACTTAATGCTAGTGTGCGAATGGGAAGTTCCCTCTCATCCATTCTATTCACAAGACTTGGCGCCATTCAATTTTCCTGTTCTTCGATCAATGAAATACATGTTTGTCAAATGACATGGACACTTACCCGGCCCTTACACGGGACTATAAAGTCTGTCAGTAGCACAGACTACAAATGTCAAATTACTGACAACGAATTAAAATACATTTAGCGAACTGGCACTCAGTGCATTTACACGAGACTGTGTCAGCTCTTCAGACGCGTGTAACGGCCGGGTTAATATCCAATCTTTGATTTTCATTTTCAGAATTACCAAACAGGATTTACTGCACTTGAAAGATAAGGGCAGTTCTTCCTTTTCTAAAATAGTTTTTGTTTTGATTTTTGAATGTGAAAAAATGTGACTAAAATTAAAGAAAATATTTTAGGGAAGGGATGAGATAGATTTTAGTGGGCAGAAGTTTTCCCATGGAAATTTCAAATATAATGATGAAAATCGGATCCAAATCCCATTAGAATTGCAGAAGATAGCAGAAGAGGGGTTTAAAGGGAAGACTCTTCCACTTTTTTATCTGTGTTGCCGTTTATGGACAGATCCGAAGCTTCATAGGATTTTTTGGACTAAATTAATTTTGTTTGGATGTTCTTCCGCTATTTAAATTAATTTTTTTGTATGAACTTTAAATGCGAAAAATGCTACTAAAATTAAAAAGAAATACTAACTAAATAACACGGTTTTTGAAAAAAATATATACAATAAAACAGGAGCGATTGCAAAAAAAAATGAGTAAATAGTAAGATTGAATTGTAACATTATGCCTTTTTAAATTTTTATTACCAAGTGGAACCAAGAAAATTATGAAATAAACTACATAATTAAATACAAAACAAGCGAAATACATTGAAAAATAAATTAAATAGATGCATATATATATATACATATATTAATAAAATATGTCAGTAAAATTTCTTTAGACTTAAGAGTGAATTATTAAAAACTGTATAATTCATTTAATTATAATGAAGAAAAAAAACATTGAATTTATTCGAAGAAATGTTCAATAAAAAAAAATAAAAAGAACGCAAATTTTTTTAACATGTTGATGGTTGTGTTTTTTGTTTGAAGTAAACGTAGAAATACGCAAAAAAAAAATTGAAAAAAGTCTTCTAATATTTGTCCACAGACCCAATGCCTTTTTCGTAATTTATTTTTATTCCATTGATGACTTAGGGGCTGTCCATAAAATACGTCACAGTTTTAGGATGGGAGGTTAGCGTGATGGCGATACTAAAATTAACCCCGGGGCGAAACTTGTAATTCGTACACTTTTCCTTCCTGAAAAAATTGTTGAAAGCTCATTTTTGTGTACTTGGAAATTTTGAAAGGCTGATCGGAAAAAGAGGTTTCTCTCAATTTGATTGTCTCGATAAGAACGAACGATGTCTTCGGTATGCAACAAAAATTACGCCGCAGGCAAATCTTTGATTTGAGGAAAGTGCAAATCGCTCATATGCGACAATGTCATAGCTCAAAATCGCGCGATTTTGTTAATGAAGCAGAAGGACTCATTTTGACTTGTTCTCTCATCTGCCAAAACACGAAATGTTCGCCATGGGGGAGCATTTGTAACATGTTTGTACCCACAGAATTTAGTACAAAATGACGCAATTCAAAACCTTAAAAAGTGTCTCCCGAAAAGTCTCATGACACTATTGACACTGTTGTCGGATATGAGCGATATATACAGCAATTAGGAAAATAATTGCGCCGCAGGCAAAAATATTGAAATGATAAGGTTAAATACTCCCTTCAACTGACCTAATCTTTTTTTGAAATGGTTTTTGCCAATTCCAGGGCGGCCAGCGCTACCTCTCCTTGAAACCTGCCGACCACCATTATGACTAAAGGTAGAAATACACGACAAGAGACTTTGGTCTCTTAGACCAAAAATTTCGCCTCTGCATACAAAGAGACTTTGCTTTTAGAAACTTTTTAGTAAACGTCTCCGGAGATCTATTTTTTGATCTCCAGACTTAAATGTCTGTGATCGTGTATACACTTTGGAGATTTTTGCCTTTTGTACCCTGGAGACCAGAGACCAAAGTCTCTCGTCGTGTATTTCTACCTTAAGAAAGAAGGGGGGGGGGGGGGGGACTCGAAATGCGCAAATTTAGCGTGACGTATTTTATGGATAGTCCCATTTGAATAACACCGGTCGACATGATTTTCGTTGTCTTAAATCTAATAGAAATCTAATAGCTTACATAATTTGGGTATTCTAAAACGAATGGCATTCACAGATTTTGTCGGCCTGTGTAATTATTATAAATACGTAAGTATTCAACGAATTGTTAAGAAAAAAATCACGTTTTCTTTTAGTTTAGGACCCTTGTTATACTTTGATTATAATTTTATTAAATTTAATTGAAAACGCACAATGTTTTTTACACCGGATTGAAAAAAAGAGAATCTCTAGTAAATCTGATTTGCTATTATTAAAAATTGTAACTGGCGATTATTCAATTGAAAAACAAGAAATAAGAGATTTGATGTACAAATTATGTAAATTCATTGGTTATTAAAAATGGTCAATAAGTTTTTGCTCTTAGTATCAAAAATTCTTCGAAACAGATTAAAAAGAAAATCAATTATTTTGTAAATTCCTTTGAATGTGATTTAGGAAATTGGTCAACAGACAATTCAAGCATTTGTGTCTAGCAATTGATGATTAATTATTGTTATAAATTATATTAAATAATAAAGGTCATATGAGAAATTATAGGAATTTAATTTTATGTAACATCGAATTGAAAAGGAAATTAAAGAAAAAAAAATGCAATAAATAATTGTTTAATTTTAATAAGACTGGCATACGAATAGCTCAATGATTTAACCTAAAAAACCCAACACAACAAGACCAGCATAAATAAATTGAAGAAATCACAGAAGTGGCAACAGATTCATTTAACACGTTGGCTACCAGTCAAAAAAACGCACTCTTATTTCACTTACGCTGTGATCACCGGTGACTCACATGGTAGCCAACGTGTTAAAAAAAAGTCAGAATATCTAATAGTTTAACAAAGTCAGTCTTATAAAAAAAAACAGTAGTTTTGAACAAAAAATATCACAAAAACCATCTATTTTAACTTAAAGAAAATGTTATCCATAGTTTAATAAAATGGTCATCATCAATATTATAAAATTACTGCAAAATCATACGATATAAAAATAAATTAATTTTTTTTTTCCGAAAATGTAGAACCAACGCATTAAAAAACCTGAATGTATTTTAAACATTATATTAGAAGAAAAAAAGTATAATCCACTATTTGGAATATTGACACATTGAAAGAAGTAATTAATTAACAATTCAAATGCAGTTTTGATAGAAGTATAGTAAAAAAAAACTTGTAATTTATGATAAATATCATCATAAATATTTATGAAACAAATGAACATTAAATCTAATTACGATCAATTGTATCAAAAAAAAAAAAAAAAAAAAATAGAAAAATGAAACAAGAACAAAATATTGTGCATATTATATATTGATAAAATTATAGTATAAATGAGAAAAAATAAATAAAATTAATTTAAAAAGAAGTAAGAAAAGAAAAGGAGAACAAAACCCATAAAAAAACCAAACAAACGTGAAAATATAAATCATACAAACAAAAAAAAATAAAGTTTTTATTTTGGTGTCATATTATATACATACAATTAATAATATTATATTATTATTATATAAAATAAAAATGATGAAAGTAATATTAAATGATTGTTTTCTTTGTACGTAGTTTAGGGAATACAAACCCTTCCCATTGTCATCGATGGTTTATTTGACTTTTAGCCTCAAGTCTTACACCGTGTCTTCACTTGGGATTTTTCATCGCAGAGATTTTATGATTGACCAACCAGAGCCCGAGTTGACGGCGATATCGTCATCAATTCGAGCTCTGATTGGTCAATCAAAAATCTCTGCGATGAAAAAACCCCAGTGAAGACACGGTGTTACTATACCTGACGATCGTAGTTCTGCAAATAGCATGAGGAGGCGTAACCGGTAAGGCGTGTTTTAAATGGAAATTTCCTTGAAAGACGATTAATAATGCAAATCGACGATTAATAAATGCAAATCGACGATTAATAATGCAAATCGGACCTAAATACTGTCAAATTTTTAGGATTTAGCAGGATAGGGCTTTAAGGAGGACAGGGGAAGGAACAATTTAGATTTAAGTGGTAGAAAATGTTTCTGGGGAAATAATCTACCTAACAGTGAAAACCGGGTATACACCCCTTCAGAATTTCAGGAGATCACAGGAGAGGGGTTCACAGGAAAGGGGAAGACAGGTTTAGGCAGAAGAAATGACCTGCGTAACGGTGAAATCTGTATTGACATTTTTTTTCAAAACTGTTGGAGATAGCAGAGGAGGGGTTTGCATGGAAGGGTGGTATATATATTTTTTTCGATAAAAAATGTCCTTGACGGATGATCTGCTTAACAGAGAAAACTGCGTCAAAATCTCTTTTGAATCGCTGGAGATAATAGGAGAGGCGGTCACAAGGAAATAATGGTACTAATTGCTATGAGAAAGGCATCTCTAAGGGTTTCTTTAACCTAAGGGGGGAAGATATTTCAAATGGTGAAAGACGGATCCGAACACATTCGAGGGTTCAAGAGATATCAGAAAAGAGAAATTCTGAAGAACTTTCTAGAAATTCTGAAAAACGTCATTCTCTGAATGTCAGAAATTCTGAAGAATGTCGCTCTCTATGATATTCTAAACTCTGGCGGTAAAGTTTCATTTCCGGAAAACTCCTGAGTCGATTGGAGCATTATTCTGTTAGACTGTTAGTCTGTTAGTCTGCTAGTCTGTTAGTCTGTTAGTCTGTTAGTCTGTTAGTCTGTTAGTCTGTTAGTCTGTTAGTCTGTTAGTCTGTTAGTCTATTAGTCTGTTAGTCTGTTAGTCTGTTAGTCTGTTAGTCTGTTAGTCTGTTAGTCTGTTAGTCTGTTAGTCTGTTAGTCTGTTAGTCTGTTAGTCTGTTAGTCTGTTAGTCTGTTAGTCTGTTAGTCTGTTAGTCTGTTAGTCTGTTAGTCTGTTAGACTGTTAGTCTGTTAGTCTGTTAGTCTGTTAGTCTGTTAGTCTGTTAGTCTGTTAGTCTGTTAGTCTGTTAGTCTGTTAGTCTGTTAGTCTGTTAGTCTGTTAGTCTGTTAGTCTGTTAGTCTGTTAGTCTGTTAGTCTATTAGTCTGTTAGTCTGTTAGTATGTTAGTCTGTTAGTCTGTTAGTCTGTTAGTCTGTTAGTCTGTTATTCTGTTAGTATGTTAGACTGTCAATCTGACAGTCTCTGAACAACATTTCTCAAAAACTACTAGATCTAGAGCAGTGGTTCCCAAACTCTTTTGGCCCACGGACCCCTTTTCATAGTCAAAACTTGCCCACGGACCCTGGGTGAAAAACTACATAAATGCATAATAGAAAAATTACAAATTTAACTTTGATGTCTTAAAAATAAAATATAAATTAAACATTTTGTTGAAGAAGTACTTATTGAAATTATAACTTTTGTTTTAAAATACAAAAAAAATTAATGACTTGGATAAATTTGCTGGGATGTTATGAGTGGTCAGTAATCTCTCGAACTGTGCGGTAGATACGTTCCACAAAAAGAGCGCGCACTGCGAAACCGCGCACTGTGAACCCTACTTTGTATGAAATATTCGCGTTAGGTCCCAGATATTAGAAAAATTCCAAAAAAATAGAAAAAAGTTTTTATTTTAACGACATATTTCAAGTAATACAAAGATATGATATGTATTACTAATCTTTTCGAAAAATTAGTGATTGATTACCCGATTTTTGTTTTTCATTATGCATTTCTACGTATGGAGCTAAAGCGGCTGTCAAATTTCACCGAAATTTTAAGGCACGCTCCATATCAGGGTCCACATTAAGAGCTTCTTGCTAAAGTTGACTACCAAGCATTAAAAAATTTGCCAGTTTTTCGTGCGTAAGGTTTTTCTTTCTTATAATCTCTATAACTTCACTTTCATCATTTTCGTCGCTATAATTATTGCCGAACTGTGTTAAAATATCGTCAGCAGTCATATTTTCTTCATTGCTTGCAAGGACTTCCATGATATCTTCTGACTCTAAGTCTTCAAATTCGTCCCCATCAATTGTCTTACCTAATGTCCCAATTTCCACTAAATATAAACACCAAATATGTACGAAGATACCAAATTACCAGCTGATTCCTTCTTGTCGGGGATTCACCAAAATATATGTTCAGAACATGTTTTTCAAACGGAAATTATAAAAAAAACCGCGCAGCTGCGAAATTTTTACCGCGCAGTTCGAGGGATTACTGTATTTATGTTCGGCTCAATGTTAGCAACCGCAAATCCCCACGAGTACTAATTTCTAGTCGGTTTCTTTTTTTTGTGATGAGGCTCATAACGGCACTGAATCTACGTTCTACCAAATAGGAAGACGGAAAAGCAATCAACAGCTTCTGTTATTTATTTTAACTTCCATATTAATAAAAAATGTGTCACAATTTTTTTTATTTTATATTAAACCTTGCGCGGACCCCCTGACGTTGTTCAGGGACCCCCAAATCCGTAGGGACCACTTTGGGAACCACTGATCTAGAGCCATGAAATTTTACAGCGATGTTTGGTCCTGAAAGGGGCCGGGATTTTTGTAATGAAGTAATGATTTTTTTATCACAGATATTAAAATTCTCTGCGTTTTTGCATTTTTTTGTAAAAAAAATAGCTTTTTCCAAAATTGAGATATCTGTAATAATCTGTAAAATCTGTAAAATAGAAATGAATATATCCTTCTTTGGATTGTAGTGAAAATTGCTCAGGAACGTAGATTTTGTATTAGAAAGTCATGTGCTGTTCATATCAGATATTTTTATATCAATTTAGTGTCAAAAATATATTATCCATTTCTAAGGTGTTTAATCAGACAAGTTCGCCATGATAAAACATTTCACGGTCAAGTATATAAAATCGACTTTCAGTAAATATCAAATATCTAAAAATAAATTGATTAAATTTGCATATTAACATTAGAATTCATGATTGTGGCCTTTAAGGCGCCTTAATATATTTTTGTTAAATGCAGTTTTGTAACTGCAGAGTATCTGTTGGCACAGATTTTTGTATTCTCAACAGTTGCACTTAGTCTTTATTGAATCTATGACTTCTTCAGGTAAAAAAGCGTAACTTAATTTTTCTTTGCCTAAAGAAAAATAATAGAGAAAAAAATCGTTGCAGGAAAATTGTTTCGTTGTTTTCGGAGAACATTCTCATTGAGGTTTTCTGATAAACAAATACAGTTGTAAGAAAGTTTTTAAAAACTGTGCAAAGTAAAATTTTAATACGACTTCTGCGTGCTATGCGGAAGCCACAAGAATTTCTTTTTGGTGTCTACACTTCGTTGTCAACTATTGTAAAATTTCTTCGTTTGTTTCGGAATAAATCAAATTGCAATATCATCAAAAATATTTTTAAAATATATTTTTGTTCATTGCGTAATAATGGCAGGTGAATAAACGACATTAACCCATTTTTTTAAAGAATTATGGTCAGCGTTTCAATTTTCAATCGAAATCGAGTTAATTTAAGAGAAAAAATAAATAAACTAAGAAAAGTATGTCACTTTATATACAGAATTTTCACATTTGTAACCTAAATTGATGCAACAGTATTGTAAATATGACGTAATATATGTATTTTGCATCACAGAAATCTCGTAACAACGAATTGTAAATAATTAAAACCGCATTTTTGATATCGTGAATCAACCGTTAAAATACTAGTAAAATTTAATTGTTCTTCATGAAAAATGTCAAATATACAAAACAGTATTTAAATATTATGACAATAATTGTTGAGGCCTATCTCTAGTAACACGAGAGATGGCAAAGTGGTCGCTAAGGCCACAATCGAAACTAAGAATTTAAGGGCTGACGCGCACTATAAGGCCCTTTTTTTCGATGCTCTAGTTTTTAGCAGAAGCATAGAATTTCAGCAGTAGCGTAGGATTTCAGCTGAAGTAGCAACAGCAGATGCCATAAGGGGCTTATGTTGAAATTTGCCAGCCCATAAAAATTTTCAATGGAAATTTCAAGACTTTTCTTCAATATTTTCAAATTTGCTGCTCATAAAGATTTTCCAACGAGAATTTGAAGGCATTTATCACAATCTGTACTTCTTAAATAAAACAATTTTGTTTTTTTTGGCTCGTTTTGGTTTTTATGAGGTACGGTGCTTAGCAATGTTCCAATTTTTTATGTGAAAAAAGGGTATTTATCCTTTTTTGTTCTTTGTGTTTCTGGAGGTGATTTGCAGTGACAGCTGTCGGTTGGTGGTAATTTATCTGAAATCCATTAAAAGATGTTTTCATTTCAAGCAAAAAAATGTTTTTTTTAAAAATTCAGTTCTTATTCAAAACGCTATCTTAGTCGGCCCGAAATTTTAAAAAGTAAATTACGATCAAAATAGCGCCTGTTTTAAGATAAAGTATCGATTTTATGGTAAAAACTTGCCCGTTTTAAAAAAAAAAATCCTTCGACTTGGAGTAGATAAATTCCATAATAATGCTGCAAAATTTGAAACAAATCGGTTGAGTGGTTATTGAGTAATCGCTGCCACTTATTTCGGAAACATTGTTTTGATAAATTAGACCCAAGCAGCATTAATTTCAACCATGTAAGCGTCGTATATTAAATTTTTGTCGTCGTAAATCAAGACCGGGAGAAAAACATTGAGTGTTGTATGTATATTGAAACATCTTATATTGGGACATCGTTGATAGAGGGACGCGTGTATTTCGTCACACAATAAAATCTTATACAAACCGGACTCGCACGGGTCTTAGATAGGAGTGGTATTCCATAACTTGTTTCAAGCGTTTGTTTCGAGTGAGAAGACAAAGTGGTATTCGCTATCTCTGTCTCGCCCTGTCATTTATTTTGGTCCAAACAGAGACAGCCAATACTACTTTTTCTTGAAACGCTTGGAACAAGTTACGGAATATTACTCCAGGTTTCCGGCTTATCCAGGGTCTGGCATATACAGGTTTCACTGTAGTACTTTTGACAAACTAGGTTTCCTTATTTTGCTTACTTTTTGGTCATAATCAGTACTAAAAATCCGTGTGTCAATTTATTCTTAGTTGCATCTCAAATAAATTGAAGTGTTTTAGACCATGTTCCCACTTGCGATTTTATCTTGAATTTTTCCGTGAATTTTTTTCAGTTTTTTCCGTGAATTTTATTCATCTATCGTGGAATAAATTCACAGCAAAATTTGTCAAAATTTGAATTTATTCTGTCCGTTTTATATGAAAAAACTCAAGTTCCGGCATTTGTGAGGAATAAATGAATTTTGAGTCGTACTGTAAACGGTTGTGCAACATGAATTTAGTGTCGAAGACTGAAATTCGGGGTATAAAGTGTCAGATGTGAACGGTCCCTTAAGCTGAATTATTTCAAAGAAATATGGGTTGATTAAGTGGTTTTTCCAGCTTTTATCTATTAAAAAAACGTAATAACGAGTTGAAAGCTATATTTATTGAACGATTACGTTATGTCGTTAATAATTAAAATCAATTATTTATTTAAACTTAAACTTAAACAATAACTCTTTATTATTGCCCAAATATTAATGCAGTTTATTGAATTATTGATTGCCGGTTAATGCACTCTGAAATTGATTTCTAATTTATATACGAGTATAAGCATACTTGATGGGTTTATGACCGACAATCGGAATTTTTAATAACACTATTTAACTATTTAGTTACGAATGCGGTATTCAAGTCAACTCTATCAAAAGGTAAATATTTGACAAAAGTTTACGACATCGCAACAGCCAGCAGCGTTCCGCTAAAATTATTTATTGATAAAAATGCTATATAAAATGCACATATCACACATTGAAGCATTGATGTTTGTTAAAATGGTTTATTTGGGAAATTCGTGTGAATTTCAAATGCAGTTTCACGATTTCCAGTTTATTGGTTAAACAAAGATTCGATTGGTGCAATGAACTTTTCGTTTAATGAGTTTTTCCTGTGGATTTTCCCCCGCCTGACGTCTTCATAACCGCAGCAGTAATTAATATTTTTATTTTTTTGCTTGAAATGACGCTTGCGAATGTATTCGTATATGATTCTAAGCCATTCATTGCATCTAATATATGGTTTTTGATGGTCACGTGTATTTTTCGTATAAAAGTTTTCAATGAAACTAAGATAACGGGCATTGGCCCCAGCGAAAAGTCCAAAACATTCGTTACACGTATGCGATGTTGATAGAAGCGATTTGTATTTTTTGGGGAAATGACTTTGCGAAATTATCTACGGCGTTTTTACGCGCAAAAAATCGTGGTTCAAGGATGTTTTGCAGTAAGTTTAAACGATAACACACGATGGAGTGGTCATTTAAAAGACGTTATGTAATACGAGTTCAGTGATTTTTTTAAATTTTATCGTAAAAAATTGATTTATGGTTGATGCTTCTTTTATTTTTCTAGAAAATCTATTGAGTTATTCAAATTTAAATTATATTTTGATTAAACTTTAATTTAGTTTTCAGTAAACTTTTATTACATTAACTGATCTTCCATGTTCTTTTGAACCCATAAATACGTCCATAAAATACGTCAACGTAATTTTCGCCCTTTCGTACCTCTCCACCCCCCACGTTGTTACGTTTTTTCGCTATTTTTTATGTAGTTTAATGCCGCCGCCTCACTACCGCAGCCCTGGCAGGATGTCATATAAATCACAGCTAAACTACCTAACGGTAAAATGACACCTTTCTTACATAATCAAACCTCATATGATAAGTGGATAAAATATTGAAACTTTTTATTTGAAAACTCGAGAACTAAGTGAAGTAAAAAGTTGAAATTTTGCTTAGAGCAGGGCATCAATCTGGTATTGCGACGCGTCTGCGTCTTTCGTTCGATGCGAAGAAATCGACGCGACTCAATATTGCAATCGTATATCTCGACGCCATGTGTGTCGAAAGAAATAATTTAGAGGACATTGGGTTTGATTATCAAAATAGTGCAGTTTGTGTATGGCATAAAGCACACATTCCATTATTTTATCTTGATTGGGCCTTACCAATGACCCGTGACTAACTTAGTAACAGCTTTCGGTGTGTGCGAAACGGGCTATTTGCTTGCTAATTTCGGTTCAAATCCTAGTTTTTATTGAAAAGTTTTAAATTCGCTGTGATAAATGTGTGAAAACTTACTAGAATTAGCAAGCAAATAGCCCGTTTCGCACACATCAAAAGCTGTTACTAAGTTAGTCACGGGTCATTGGTAAGGCCCATTGTCAACATATCTGACATTGCTGGGGCAAAATGTTCACGAACTGTCAAAATGATAAGTGCAATCGAAATTTATATCCTCGGTTTGGATAATTCGAATCAAGAAAAAAACTATCATTTTACGCCTAATTAGAAGTGCATTGAAATCACTGAAAGCATTTAAATCATCGGTGAAAGTTTCCCATAAAATCCTTTTCTTGGTTTTCCCCATCGCATTTTTTTCGAGTGAACCTGTGGCGAGTGACAGATTTTCACCCATAAATTTGACAAGAGCCGCCAACTGATGCTTGTTTGTCTGTTTCCTATAATTTAGTTGTCATAATAAAATATGATGTATGTTTAATTTGGTGTTATTTACTTTGGTTTTGGCATTGTTTTAAACCACTTCTTACGAAGGCGCCGTAAGGTTTATGTCGAAGTTTCTTCGATGCGTCGAGCTACATGATCGACTTTTGTGTTGTGAGACGCGTTTATGCAGACGCGTCGCAATACAAAATTTGTGCCCAGGCTTTTTTCAAATGGAAATAGGAAAAATCGAACCACCCTGTCTTTCCAACAAATCTGAAAGATTTTTGCAATTTTCTCGAATACGGCTCATTCCTTCGATTTTTTTTTAAAAATCTCGAAAACGGCTCATTCTTCCGAAAAAAGTGTTTAGAATATGATTCCACATAACACTGCCATACACCAAAATTCAATATGATTACTCCCTTCCCCCTCTCCGATACAAATGGAAAAGATTTTTGTGATTATATCGAAAACGGTTCATTTTTTTTCGAAAATAGCTTTCCATAGAGTTCCATTGGACAATAACAGTTTTCGAATGCAAAAACTCTAAAATTTAGAATCTAAACGTCTTTCGACTGCCTACATATAAATGTAAAATGCAATATAATTATACTTAAAAAACACCTTTAAATCTTAATAAAAATCTGTAGAATCGCTGGCAATTTATTTGATTATGTAAGGGCTAGAAATTTGTCATAATTGTAACTCGTTTTTAAGAGAAATAAAAAAAAATCTTTGAAAAATGATGAATTATTCACGATAGCATGAAAAATTAACTTGCAAAACAGAATTGTGAATAAAACACTTCAAATTTTCGTATCAAATACGATTCGACATCAAATGTGAATTGAAGATCGGAAATCGCACATAAATACTCAACGAGATTGATAAAACGCTCCAAGTTTGCTTCAAAGTGGTGTGAGTTCTTCAAATATCAAACATACTTGCTTCAAATTACTGAAATTCAAAAGCTTTTTGCACGATTTGTAAGTAATCACATCACAGATGAAAAAAACAGCATTACAAAAACTCTATTTACGTGGGGTTCTGCTATGGGCTTATGTCTACTATAAGAAATTACGTCGTTAGCATAACTTTTGGTGGAAATTCAATTGAAAAAAATGTTTGAAGCTTCTTTTGATTTTATTTAATGTCCGTCGAACTTTGTCAAATAATTTCGACCCACAGCTGTTTTAGGTAGGGAATTTACGTAAAAATATAGGTCAGAAGGCCAAAAGATTATGTCAGAAATCCAAATAAGAATATTCGAGACAGTGGACTCTTCTGCAACGATTCCCACAAAATTGGGAATTTATCCTATAATTTTGGGAGAATTTCCTATCTTTTCGCATGAAATCCCATTTATTTGGAAGTCCTTACCAAAAAAATTTACTGTTTCGGATATTCCTATTTTTTTTGGTAGGAATCTGTCCTATTATTTCTCTTCGTGTGTACATGGAAAAACATATTGGAGCCATTTACGAGAAATGTAACTGTTCAAAATTTCAAGTCTCTAGCTCAATCCTTTCGAAAGTTATGGTGTTCACGGACAGACAGACAAACAGATAGACAGACAGACGGACGGACAGACGGACAGACGGACAGACGGACAGACGAGCAGAGAGACGGACGGATAGACGGACAGACGGACAGACAGACAGACGGACGAACAGACAGACGAGCAGACAAACGGACGGACGGACAGACGAGCAGACAGACGGACAGACGGACAGACGGACAGACGGACAGACGGACAGACGGACAGACAGACAGACGGACGAACAGACAGACGAGCAGACAAACGGACGGACGGACAGACGAGCAGACAGACGGACAGACGGACATGCGGAAATGATAAGCCTTTGTCATCCCTGACACCCTGGTGTAGTTCATTTTTGTGTCCGATGATGGATTCGATGCGTTGCAAAAGGTACTAATATATAAGTATGAGTTGGTGTCTGTCTGTCTGTCTGTTCCTCTTTCACGCAAAAACGGCTGAACCGATTGACTTGAAATTTGGCATGAGTGTCTGTGGTAGTTCTGGTTCCAACATAGGCATACGGAAAAGTAGCGCGAGGGGTGGGGGGAGTAAGGGGAGGGGGTAAAGTGATTTCGAAACTTAGTTTTTGCGCTATGTTACTCTTTCGCGGCGAAACTACTGAACCGATTGGCCTGAAATTTGGCATAGATGTTCGTCTGGGGTCCAGCCCCAACATGGACCCATTAAAAAGTATCCCGAGAGGTGGGGGAGTAAGGGAAACTTAACCCGGCAACGACGGGTATGCAAGCTAGCCTAATATAAAAATGTGGGGACGATTTCCTACCAAAATAAAGCATTGTTTTTCCTCAGTTTAGGAATGTCTTAAGTGGAAACTAGGGAAGGGTGCTGCTTTTGTTGGAAGGTGTCCATTCTTCTTTCAGCTCTATATATACATAGTAATCATTCCACGATTACTAGGACTTGCTCCAATATTTGTGCACGCCTCTGCTAAAAAATCGAGTAAGGATTCGCTTTCCCATAGTTTAAAAGATGATTTCCTAAGCGTATTTCTTTCCGTGTAACAACAGTACCCTCCATTGGACGGGTTCGAGGCCGTTTGCTTTGACCCGGAAAGGTGAGAAAACTTTCCGAACCCCAATTTCATATCACAACCACTACTAAATTGTCGAAAAGCCTTTCCAGTGTAATCTCACACTTTTTTAGTATATCAATATTTGAACTGATAACAAACACCGAATCACTTGCTGCAATTGAGCATAAGCTCTATTCCACTCTGCAAACTTGTGCAGTACTGTTCAATAATAATTGCTGATAAAAAAAAACCCATTCAGTATGTTTGAAGAACGTCAAAAAAAAAAAAATTAAATACTACTATTACGCGTGTTTAATTTGTCCGGTTGCTCGAGTATGTCAACATTATTCGTATATTTGTGGTTGCGATAGAACGTGCCAATATTCGACTTTATATAAATTAGCGCAAATCTATGCGAGTATCATCAGTTTTGCCTCAGTCGACGGCTCATCAACGTTCGGTTTTGACAAAATTTCTGACTTGACTGAGATTTTTGTAGTTTTAAAAGTTTTTCGCATTATTATTTTTTTGGCTGCATTTAAAAAGAATTTCAGTGTTCCACAATTTTTTTCTGAATTTCAGAACAAATAGAGGTTTAGTTTTCATAAATAATGGCTGAAGAAACATTAAGTGATTGTAGCAACAATAGTAGTGGTACGGAAAATATCATGGATATTTTTGAATTACCGGAAAGTGTTAAAAAAGCGGTTAATGTTCTGGCCACCGAGTGTGGCGTCGATGACTATGAAATTCAATATAAAAGTATTTCCTCACCAGGTGAGAATAGTTACGGTGAGGTGTTACGAATGCAGGTGAAGAACTCGCTGAATAAGAAACACCATAGAACGCTACACTATATCGTAAAATTATCACCAAAGAACGCGGCACGTCGACAACAAATGAAGGTCGTTGATTATTATGCGCGTGAGGTGTTCATGTATCGAAGTGTAATTAATCAATATCTAAAAATCCAACAAGAATATAAAATTCCGGTCATCGAACGTTTTAGCGCCATCCCGAAAATGCATTTCTCATCATTGGCCGATAATGACGAGTTCATTGTGTTTGAGGATTTAATGGAGTTAAACTATTCGCGATTGTGTCGTAAGCGGGCATTAACTTTCCATCATACAGCAATGGCGCTTAAGGAGTTGGCCAAATTCCATTCAATGTCGTTTATTTTGAAGAACAAGGAACCGGAGGAGTTCCAGAAAATCCTTGCTCAGTTGACGGATAATCTGTTTAATGAGAATATTGAACCGATCACTATTGAATTTGGGAAGAAATACATCAATCGGACGATTAAAATGCTCAAGGAGCAACATTTACCAAATCGAAGGCAGTTAGTTCGCAGTATTGAACAAATTCGGGATCATTTCAAGGATATCTGTTTGGATTTGGTTAATGGTGACAAATGCGAACCGCATTCGGTGATCTGCCATGGAGATTTTTGGAACAATAATATCCTTTATCGGTATGATGTAAGTGTTATCCAAAATCGGTGATTTTTTTCAAATTTCAAGAATCTTTTGTGCTGTAGAAGGTTTCTTTCGTTTCGGATTTATCTAATTTTGTTTGTGCAATCATACAAACTTAGAGGTACAGATATGGCATACCAAGTGGGTTGCGTTGACGCATTGTTTGATTTTTAAGGACAGCCAAACAAATGTGAGTGCTTTTCCTTCTTCAAAAGGTTCATAATTGCTTATTCTTTGTTCGTTGGTGTTGTTGTTGTTGTTATATTGAGGTAGAGAGACTATGCGACGAAAATAAAACTATTCTTTTGAACTACACCTAATCCCTATTTAATTTGCTTGTTTGTGCAAATGCAAACCTTTTGCAGAAAGAAAAACGCCTAAATTGGTTTGCATGGCTGTAAAAATCGCGCAAGGCAAAAACACAACGCACTTGGTAACGCAACGCACTTGGTAACGCACCGCACTTGGTGACGCAACGCACTTGGTAACGCACCGCACTTGGTAACGCAACGCACTTGGTAACGCAACGCACTTGGTAACGCAACGTACGTACCTAACCTCTAAAAAAATGTTAAAACATTATCCTAACTCCGGACAAGTTTAATATTCAATTTACACTACAATCAGCTAAAAATCAAAAATTATCGATTTATTATTTACAAATGGTGAAAAAAGCCTACATTGAGTTATTTTCTGTTATCGATTTATAGATGAAATTGGGTCATCAATTTACGACCTTAGTTAACTTTTAACAGCACATATTGTTAAAGTGTTTTCAACCTTTGTCTATACATTTTTTAAATGTTCTGTGTAGATAATAACTATTATAATTTTGCTAATTGTTGATAATTTTACAAAATGACAATTATTTCGATTTTCACAGTTAACAAAAAGTTTTTGAAATCACTAAAATAGTGTCAATAACTTTGATTTCAATTGTTGTGCATTATTTGAAGAAGAATATTGAACTTTGGGGAAGTTAATGTGGTTTTGAACTGGTCTCTTGAACGTCCTGTACGTCCTGTATTTTTCTTTTTTAAAAGTTTTCATTTAGCTTGTCTTCTTTCTTAAAAGCTTTCATTAGCTTGAAAGCTTTTAAAAGTTTTCATTTAGCTTGTCTGTCAGGGTCAAATCTTGTAATCTAATTTTGACTCAGTTTCAGATTGATTTGAAATTTCGCACACATACGTTATTCCGATGGCAATACAATATTTTCACTAATTCGTCCTTACAAAGATAACGGAAGGTTCTGTAAGGATATTCTAATTATCCTTTTCCTCAAATTTCCCGAAAATAATATAATCTAAGGGTGTTGGCGCCACTGAATCCGATTCTGATATAAACAAGTCTGTAAGGATAGCCGAAGGTCCTGCTAGGATAACGTGAACGTGATTATCATTTTACTCAAATTTTTCGAAAAAAACTAATCTGGGACTTTTTGAGGTTGCTGGATCCGATTCTGATGGGATAACTGTCTGTAGGGATAACCGAAGGTCTTGTAAGAATAATGTGATCATCCTTTTCCTCAAAAGTAGCGCGAGGGGTGGGGGGAGTAAAGGGAGGGGGTAAAGTGATTTCGAAACTTAGTTTTTGCGCTATGTTACTCTGTCGCGAGGAAACTACTGAACCGATTGGCCTGAAATTTGGCATAGATGTTCGTCGGGGGTCCAGCCCCAACATAGACCCATTAAAAAGTAGCCCGAGAGGTGGGGGAGTAAGGGGAGGGGGTAAAGTGATTTCGAAACTTAGTTTTTGCGCTATGTTACTCTGTCGCGGGGAAACTACTGAACCGATTGGCCTGAAATTCGGCATAGATGTTCGTCGGGAGTCCAGCCCTAACATAGACCCATTAAAAATGGATGGGGATGAACCACGAAGCGGGTCGGGGCGCAGCCCCTAATATTCAATAAACAATTTCAAGCGAATTTTTATTCTATCGGGTATGACTTCCTTAAAGCTGGATAGATTTTTAAAATTCAGTAAAACCTGTCTAAGCCTGCCGGGGGTAAACCGGAAATCCGACTAATTTGGAAAGCCGGATATCGGTTTAAGCCTGGCTAGTTTCTCGGTTCCTTGCTATTCCGAGCCACATACAGATTCCACTGTATATTAAATAAATGTTTTTCCGCGCTAGAAAATAGAAAACATTGGCAAAAAAAAATAAGAAAACAAAAATAGCCATTGATATGAAATTAATTTGAGATAATTTTGGAGCTATTGTTTGTCTCGTTTAACCCATATTTTAGTTTTAAAACATCCTCCCAAAAGTGACAACTTTTTTATTTATAAAATTCTCAAGAAAATTGTTGATAAGTTATCACTCTTATTTGGGGGCTACGCATCAGAATCAAGACAAAGGGCATAGAAAATAGCATCGATTATCGTCATCGATGTGATAACCGATTGTAAATTTTGTTTTAGTGCGGAATTTGCAAAGAAAAAAAAAATAAAATCCACAAGATTGGCATAACATTATCGCCATTTTTATTTGATCTTTCTATAATTCTAATCAAGTGAGAAAAATTTGGCTCCTGTACTATCGCTGCAGATGATCCGGAATCGGTCGGCCGGCAGTTTTTAACTTGGGGATAAGTCGACGTCAGTGAACCGTTTAAATTGTCTCATTTTTACTGATAAGACGCGAGAATCTTATATTAGTAGGTCGGGCGTGTGCCATGTCTTGATTTGAAGTAGAACGTTTTCAATTAATTTCATATAGATTTCTGTTTGTCTTATTGTAGAAAATTAATTGCCATAAATCTATAATCGAGAAATATTCGTATGTATGGTATTTGAATATAAGTTTAATTGATTAATTGGTTATAATTAAATTTTTGATAATAAATTGATGTGAAAATATTAATTTTTTGCTAAACTGACCTTGTCTTAGGCTCGTTGATATTGTCTGGATTTTTATTACTTTGTTAAGCAATTAATTAATTAATTATAGAACGCATATAAATGTTATTCACTACTCGTAAGTTGGAGTGTCGTGATTCATTATTGCGTAAAATGCATTTAAAGTTACATCACTTCCCGCCTAAAATATCTTCCGATCAATGTGCAATTTCGGGAATTTTCAAGGGTAAAAGTCGAAGTAGATTTTTTTTCCTTAATCTATAAACAAAAAAAATGTGAGAAGGAAAAGAATGTTTTTAGTTCTTGATTTATTACACGAAGAGAAATCCGAATAGGAATATATTTACGAGTCAGTGGATTCTTCTGCAATTGTTCCCTTAAAATAGGGAATTCTTCTTTAATTTTGGGAAAATTTCCCTAATACCAAAAAAATTTCACTGTCGCGTTTCTTCCTATTTTTTGTAGGAATCTGTCCTATTATTTCTCACTGTTGTAGATATATTTTATCGTACTGAAGTAAAAATATCAGTTGTAATCAACACAAAACTTTCCTCTGCAACTCAACTATTTTTTAAATATCTTGAGAACCATTAAAGATACGTAGAAACCTTGAAAGCAAAAAATGTGGAAAATTTTATTTAGTTTAGATTTTGTTATATTCATTTTTTCCCAAAAGGGCAAAGTTTTCGAGAAATTTTCAAAAAACTGTATTTTTTCTAGAAAATTGTATCAGCGGTACCCGCTATAGCTAACGTTACTTTTTCAAAAGTTGAAAAAGCACCGCTAGCTATAACGGGTACCACCGATACAATTCTAACACCAGATTCAGGCACAGCGACCACGAAAACCCCTTAAAGCCCAATTCAAACTAACGATTGCGATCGCGATTACAATTACGATTGCGATTACGATTGAGCTTCCTCGACCAATGAGATCAAAGCTTTCATATCCCTATCGTTGAAAGCTTTGATCACATTGGTTGAGAAGCTTCAATCGTAATCGTAATCGTAATCGTAATCGTAATCGTAATCGTAATCGTAATCGTAATCGTAATCGTAATCGCAATCGCAATCGTAATCGTAATCGTAATCGTAATTGTAATCGCAATCGCAATCGTAATTGTAATCGCAATCGCAATCACAATCGCAATCGCAATCGCAATCGTAATCGCAATCGTTAGTCTGAACTGGGCCTAATGCTAGTTTTTTCGAGGGAGAATGGGAAAAAGGATATTGGCGTTATCCTTACAGGAGTTTCCGTTTCGTATTTTGAAATTCTAACACCAGATTCGTGATTACCCACCCCGAAATTTGCTTTTCACGCAAAAGTTTTTTGATTCTTAGATTTTTTGACCCCGTTTTTGTACGGTGAGAAAAAGTTTTCAGATTTTTAGGAACGAGTTTTTTCCTTATTGTTTTTTTTTAAATTTTCTTAACAAGTTTTAAGATTTTCTGAATGAAAAATGCGTTCCTAAATATTGTTATCTTCACATTATACTTCACATAATTTTTATCAATTTTTGAATAGCTCTTTTGCTCTCGATTTAATTTTCGCTGTTATCACATTCAAAACTTTTACGCATTGGAATATAAAACCGTTATCAGTTGTATAGAAAACAAAAACAACAAAAAAAAGCTGCTTTAAAAGCATTTAGTTACGCATATTACGTGAACGATAACAGAATATGATTGAATAATTATTGTAAGAAAATATTTTCATCACGTGCTTTCGCTGTCTATCGGATTTTGTTATTAATTTTCCGCACTGGCGGACAAGATCTGCCACCACAATCTAATTTATCATCAACTATCGATCGCTACTTCCATGGCCATTCTCGTAATAATGACATGACAGAAATGCTTGCAATTGCGCGGCAAATTCAAATGAAAATGTTTTGTTACGCGTGTTTGAGACACGGGCCATAAAATTCAAAAAAAAAACATTCGATGGTGAATTATTCAATTTAAATGCGGTGTACGCCCTTGAACTCAAAAAATTATCGCGAAAAGTTGTTTGTCAGATAAGATTCGCATTTACAACAAAAAAAAACCATTTTATCATAGCTTTTAATGATGTTTTCATGTATGAGAGGAATTTTTGACACTAATTTCTAACGATTGGTTAATTACAGGAAACTGGGACACCGATATCGGCCAAACTTTTGGATTTTCAAATGTCGAGATATGCGTCGCCTGTCCTTGATATCGTCCATTATTTGTTTACATGCACGGATAAGAGTTTGAGGGATGAATACTTTGAGGAATTAATGGAAATTTATTACAACTCATTGGAAAGTCATCTGAGGCTATTTGGATTAAATCCAAATGCGATTTTCCCGATTGACGTCTTTCACGATCATTTGAAGAATTATGGGCTGTACGGATTCTGCATTGCGATCTTTGCTGTACCATTTTTCATCACGGATTCCAGTGACATTCCCGATTTGGATGAAATATCTGAGGCTTTAACTGGAAAGAGCGGTTCCGCTGAGGATGAGTCGAGCTCCAGTGATCCAGAAAGTGATAAAAGCGATCACTTAAATGCTGTTCTGAATGAATTTGAACTTTTGACGGAGAAAACGTTGCCGAAATTCAAGAAGCAAATGACAGGAATCGTTTTAGATTTGGAAAAGTACAACATGTTACATTTTTAATAATTGTTTTAAATTTAAAAAACAAACTTTTTTGATAGTTAAATATTTTCCTCCTTGTAAATAATATATTTTTGGATGTATTTATAGAATGTCGTTATCACGTTTAACATTTAATATTCATGTACAAAGTATTATTGTATTTTGTTATGTAATAAATATTTTTTTTGTTGTTGTATGCCATTTGTTTTAGTGCTTGCTGAAGGGACAAAATAATCTGAAGAATTTTCACTTTATTAAAAAGTGTCTACTGGTTTGGACACAATTTTTCTGGCTCTTGTTTTTCAAAGTCTTTCAAAGTTATTCAAAAATATTATAGCAGAGAAAAACAAAAGGGAAAAGGAAGAAGTGGAAATGGAAAAAAATGTCTTTTTGTTAACACAAAACTCGAGTTTTTGAGAGGGTTTGTAAAACAGTTGGAATATAATTTAGATCTGTTAAGTAGGTTTACGGTCAACAGAGGAAAGCAATAGAGGGAGTTATAAGGGAAAAACTACGGAAATACTGTGGAAAGTGTAAAAAAAACTTCCAAACACGTAAAAATGTCAATATTTTTAGAGATGTCTTCTTTTCCAGGTCCGTGAATTCGGAGTTGGTCTTTAAACATTTGCGGAACAGGAGTTGGTCTTTAAAAACTCGCAGAATCGGAGTTGGTGTTTAAAAACTAGCAGAATTGGAGCTGGTTTTTAAAAACTCGCAGAATCGGAGTTGGTCTCTAAAAATTCGTAGAAACGGAATTGGTCTCTCGAAACTTGTGGAGTCGGAGTTGGTCTTCAAAAAATTGCGGACTCAAATTCGGTTCTATTTTAGAACGACTCCACACCCTTACTATTTTCATTGGCACATACTTGATCGAAATCGCAGTGATTGAGGGGATAGACGGCAAGGGGGGTCAGAGGGCCGAGAAACTTGTATGGTTAGACTGGCAAACGGTTGCTAGAGATGTATTTTATTTATTGCTGAAAACTGCATAACACCCTTATCAGCCGTTCAAAAGATAGCACGGGAGAGGGGAAACATATAAGGGGAGGTGAAACCTGTATAGGACGGAATTGTGCGGAAGCAGAAACTTGTTTAATCATCGGACTTCGAAAAATGTACCAGAGGCCGATTTAGAACGGTTTCACAGTAATATAGATCTGTTGTTATTGCCACGCCCATGTCGATAAGAATTTTTTGTATACAATTTCAACAAAATAACGTCTTACTGTGTACCGGATTAGAAATAACATTTGCACCGGACTAAAGAAAAAATACAAATTTTTACCATATTTAATGAATTGGTGTTGTTCCAATTGCATCGGAGAATACAAAATTCGCATTGGAAATTATTAATCATTTCCAATGCGAATTTTGTATTCTCCGATGCAATAAGCCATTGAACCTTTCTGGTGATTTGCGAAGGATAAATTTCAAAATTTGGAAAATCATTTTCCGAAAGTTCGCTAGGCAATATATAATATGGACTCGTTTTCTACAGCCTCAAAAAATTCTTTCGAGATTTCAATAATAAGATCGGTACTTGTGCCATATGGGATGTCTTCAATATGATCTAGTTGCCAATTTTGTAAATTTATTTTTCTATAAATCATAAGAAGATCAAGGATGCTTCTTAAAGTCTCCTTGAACCCATCGATTACATTATATGGATTGCCCAAATCCATTTGAGAAAAAAATTCAAGCATTAATAATAGCTGAAGTATTTCCGAATCTCCTACTTCAATGGTTCCACCCTCTTTCCGCATAGAGTACGGATATACAATTTTACAAAGTTTCCTTAAATTTTTAATGACCCATTCTGCCATTCGCAGTTGTTGTAAGGGTAACATTTGCAGCTTTTTACCTTCTTCAATGCGGTACAAATTATATTTATCTAAAATGTTGCATTTATTTTTTTTCTTAGTATAGGCTGATGTTTTTAGAAGTGGCGTGCACCTTTCTGTCGTATCGCCTAGCATTGTAAATAACTGATAGGGTTTCGCACATCAGTTTGTCTCTTAAAATATGCACTGTGCAGTCATTTGACATCAGTTTTTCGTCTAAATTACTGAATAAATGCGCTACACTTTTCATAATTTGAATTTTTTTGCCCATGAAAAGAAAAAAGTTGTTTTCTATGTTTACTTTTAACTTTTTGAAGCAAGCTAAATATTTGGTATCGTGGTCTGATAAAACAGCGCAGACATTTACGTTAAACAGAGTTGTAAGAGTTAGAATCTCTACCAGTCTGTCTAGTTAATTTATCTGGGAAAAGACCAAATTTAAAATACAAAATTTCTGGGAAGACCTCTTATAAGTTCCCTTTTTAACCGCGCGCGGCACCACATTCTACGTACGCGGAAAAGTTCCTGTTTTAGCCACGGCGCCATCTTCTACGTACGCCGAAAAGTTCCTTTTTTAGCCACGGCGCCACATTCGCGCAAAAAAAAAGCAAAAGCAAGAACCAAAACTTAGCTAGAACGCAAAATATGTCGTGGTATTGGTTGGAAAATGGAAAGTTCCCAAAACGCCTAAAAGTATGTGAGCCCGTTAACAAAAGTACATGAATTTGAAAACGCGCCAAATTCGAGGAAAACTCTTCCCATATTTTTAGAAGTGGGAAAAACAAAAAAGAAATTTAGAAAAAACCGAATAGAAAAGAAAACAGAAAGAAGTTCCCCCGGAGCAGAAAATCTTGAGGTCTTTTCTAATTAGTGTTCAAAACCAGCTCAACCGATTGAGTGGAAATTTTGACTATTCTAAGAAAGGGAAAAGGGCCGGCGGGGACTATTCGTTAGAAATAACTAACCTACTTTTTTTTGCTAGTACAGAAAGCTTTCACAGAATTCACGAATGATTTTCTCAGGAAATTTTGTTGGTAAAAAAGGAGGAAAAACCAAAATAAAAAATCATAAGAATCCTTTCAATCTGAAACGACTGAAGTTAGCCACTAGTTTTCCAATCAAATGAAATCAGATCCAATTGTATTGAATGGAAAACAAAACGATATGTGGTTAAATCCATGGAAATCCCTGGTTACGAATTTTCCTTTCTGCATTCAACACTACCTGAATTCCAGGGAAAAGTAAAATTCGTCTAATTGTAAAATTTATTCGTTTTCCCTTGATTGCATTGCCCAAACGTTAATTTATTTTCTTTCAGATAGCATGCGAGTAGATAAATCCCAATCCTAGCAAAATATTCATCTCCAATAGTTGGTTTTGTTAACGATTTTAACATAGCTTTGAGTATTTGTACAAAATAAGGGGAGTCTCTCCGAGTATTGGTTTAATTGAACATTGGTTGATTTTGCTGGTATAGAGATGTGAGTTTTCCTCGGATGTGGTTTTTGCGGGAAAACTTTTCATGTGAAAACATTATTTATGGCTTCTTGTAATCTGTACAGAATATACGAGTATATGTATGTTTGATGTAAATCAAACAAGGTGAAAAGTTATTTGCGTTAATTGGAGTTTAATTATATTATTAAACATAAGAAAAGCTAGAATCGTAAGGGGCCAATCGTCAAAACTATTTATATATAAGCTAAATACCACACACTCACTCACGCATGACAGCATCTCTCGAACCATCAACCCGATTGCCATGAAATTTTGGACACAGATTCGCCGTTTCTCATATTTTAAACGGTTTTACAAAATTCGAAATGGAAGGTCCTAAATTTCCTTTTCCAATTTTTCCTCGGAAAAACTGGCCCTACGGAGTTTTCGGGGTCGTTGATCACGACTTACTTTGGTGTGAGAATTCGAATATTTGAAGCGGAAGGTCCTGAAGGGATGAACATTTTTTAAAATGTATGACAATGAATAACACTAGGGTGTTTGGGATACCAAAAGGTTTTGATTTCCGCAAGTCCGTCCATCTGTTGGTCTGTCCCTCTGTCCGTTTGTCCATCTGTTCGAACACCATAACTATATCGAAAGGATTGAGCTTGATATTCGAAATTTTGGACTATTGGGTTTCACGTAAATAGCAAGGATAAGTTCTTGAACGCGCACAAACGGACCATTACTTCCCCCGTCCCTCTTACGAACGAAACAGTTCTTTGCAATTTTCTCGAAGACGCTGAGTCATATTGAACAATTTATTAAAATAAAATGTGTTGGAAAGGGATTTTACATAAATCATCCTAATAAAATAATTTTTTCCTGTTTCCTCAAAAACGGAGCATCGTGTCGAAAAACTTATAAAGATAAAATGTGTTCAGAATATGTTTTTGCATAACCTTTCCATACATCAAAATCCAATTGGACTGAGTTTTCCTCATATCCTATACAAATGGATTTTTCTCATAAAAATTTGGCCAACCTCATATAGAGTATTTGACGATTAGCGCCTGGCAAATGTAGCTTTTGTTATGTTTTTATACTCAAAACATGATCAAACTTTACCTGAAACTCGAAATCAAAATCACAATAATGCGCCGGCGAATCGGTATAGGAAACAATGGAAATTGTCTGACTAACTTTGCCATACATGAACAATTCAATTTCGTGGCTTCTAATGCTGTCGCAGGCTTCGGTGTAGAATTAAGGGTGAACACCAAATGAACTCCCCTAACAGATTCACCCACATATATGGAGGCGGTATTCGGTAATCTTGCTATTCAGACAAATTAGACACAATAAATCCTTTAATATCTTTTAATGACAACATTTTAATCAAAAATTTTAATAACAAAATTACTTTTCCTATACATTCAATGTTATTAGCTTCGTAAAACGGTAATTATAAATATGTATACATGTGCCACCACCCACATGAACATTTACTTGCGTTAACTTGTGTTCTGAGGGAGATAGGCGGATGGTCCTTGATATTTATTGTGGGGATATAAGAGTTAGGCACATATTAATGTTATACGAGATTGGGATTTAAGCACATGACAGTCTCCACGTAACCACATCCATAATTTTAACACTCGTGTGCGCCACACCTCCTTAGATCACATACCGGAGAAAGTACGACGACCTGCAAATTCTATAAATACATTTTATTAATATTTTAGAAGAATACCATGTTTTATTTAAAATTTAAGAAAAGCTAAAATAGCTAGGGGTAAATCGTCATATACTCTGAATGAGGACAGATTATTATTTAAAAAAATACATTTGTATGGGAGAGGGATGAAGGATTAGGGGAAGTAATGGTTCGATTTTGCCCGTACGAGAACTTAGTCTTGCCATTTACGAGAAATCTAACTGGAAAATATTTCAAGTCTATAGTTCAATCCTGTCGAAAGTTATCTTGTTCACGGACAAACGGAAATACAGATAGACATACAGACGGGCAGACAGACAGACGGACAGGCGGACAGGCGGACAGACAGACGTCAGACCGCCAGACGGCAGACCGACGGATCGACAGACCGACAGACAGACAAACGGACAGTCTGACGGACGGACAGACGGCAGACCGACAGACAAGCAAACGGACAGACGAACAGGCGGATAGACGGACAGACAGACGGACGGACAGACGTCGGACTACCAGATGGCAGACCAACAGATCGACAGACAGACAGACAGACAAACAGACAGACAGAGGGACAGACGGACAGGCGGACAGACAGGGGGGATGGACAGACGTCAGACCGCCAGACGGCAGACCGACGGATCGACAGACCGACAGACGGACAGAAGAACAGGCGGACAGACCGACAGACGGCAGAAGATAGACGGCAGATCGACTGATCGACAGACCGACAGACAGACAAACGGACAGACAGACGGACGGACAGACGGCAGACCGACAGATCGACAGACAAGCAGACGGACAGACGGACAGGCGGACAGACGGACAGACGGACAGACGGACAGACGGACAGACAGACGGACGGACAGACGTCGGACCGCCAGACGGCAGACCGACGGATCGACAGACGGACAGACGACAGACGGCAGAAGCTAGACGGCAGATCGACAGACCGAGAGACCGACAGACAGACAAACGGACAGACAAGCAGACGGACAGGCGGACAGACGGACAGACGGACAGACGGACAGACGGACAGACAGACGGACAGACAGACAGACGGACAGACAGACATGAACAGGAGACAGACAAACACTCTGGTTAATTTTTGAGTACAACGATCGGATCGATGCGTTACAAACGGTATACTAAATCTCGTATACTCCAATATGATATATCATATAGAGTATATAGAAAGCCTGTTATGGCGTATTTGGCTTTCTATAAAATATGTAATACATTTTTAGAGGGAAGGGTAAGGGGCGGAGAGTATGCGGTAATGTGACGGCGCTACTAAGCTATATGCAAAAATCTCAAAATGGTTTGACGAGGGGGAGGAGGGGCCCGAAAAGCCTACAGCTAACGTGAAGTTTTTTTTTATAGAAAATTACAAATCAAAATTTGGCAAACCATGAATCATAAATGGATCAAATAGTCCAACATATACAATATAATCGCTTAAGAAATTTTCCCTTTCGCATATAATTCGCATAACTGAAGTCGGGTTTCTAGGAAAGCTGATTCTGACGAAAGTCAGCTAGCTTACAAACGAACAGCACGTTCCTCAAATTTTCCGTAATGGTGATTTCTCACAGTTCTAGAGATATCGTACTATTTGAAGACTGGCGGGAAAATTTGATCGTTTTTTTTAACAGAAATTGAGATTATGATCTGGAAAAATTCTGAATTGTATCAATACAAGTTGATTATGGTTTATGGAAAACCGATTAGATTCCTTACAATTTCATAAATTAAAGTAGCAAAACTAAAAGACTTTATTTCAAAACAATCTAATGGTGCTTTTGACGTTTCTAACCTCCAGGTATTCATTTGTAAACATTTTTTTAGGATTTCCTGGAAAATTAGCAATTTTTCAGAAGATCGTAGGCTTTTATCAGATTTTTACGAGCCGATTTATAGTAAAGATAATAAAGCCATTGAAACACCAACCTTTCGTTAGTAATAAATTAAACAGTATTTGATTTTGCCATTACAAATTAAACGTTTATGGGTTTTATTACGGCAAAGAGCCTTCCAATTTTCAATGGATGTTATTATTGGGAATTCGCACAAAGAAAATTTCGCAAATAGTAACAATAAAAAATCAATAAAACGAAATCAAATTAAAAAAAAAAAACAAAAAAAATATATAATCAAAAAATTTAATTATACCCTTCCGTTGCGAATCGGATAATTTATAGCTGCGATAAATCTAACAAATTGAAATACAGATAAAAGTGTTCACCGGAGGCCATTGCGTCTCTTGTACTATAATTCGAATGGATGTAGTGGCTATATGGATGCCGCCAGCTATTGATCGAAATACGCCCCGTGTTCAATTCACTACTCATCCCATTTGAATCGGTAGCAGCATAAAACCGGAACCCCCCAAATTTATTACGTTTACAATTCACAGCAAGGCTCACCAGCCCAGCCCCCCCCCCCCTTGCATCGAAAACATCATCAATCCACCCTGCTGTCCAGAAGACCAGCAGCTCCAAGCGCAATTGACCATTTGTCGAACAACAAACGCATAAAATTTTAGCAATATTCGAACTCATCGATGCTTCGACCAGCATCGGCCAGCATAAAATCCCAAACAATATAAGAAAAAAAAATTTGTTAAAATGACAGAATAAATGAATTTACGAATAAAAGATGGGATTTTTAGAGGAACCAACAGAATTCAACTACGCTTGGTTTGATAGCACTTAACACCGGGCCACTAGCTATGCTGGAAATTAAATTCGCCTGAGGTCTTTCCCGAAAAAAAACAACCACTAGCGAATAAAAATGCCCAAATCGAGTTTTTCAATAAATTTTTCTGATTGGGCCGGAAGCTGTAACTCGTCGACAGTGCTTGACTTTTTTCCTGTGACATGAATTATCCATAAATTTTTAACACGTAAAAACTGGCACTGAAATAAAATAAATGTTTTGTATGGCTATCGAAAAAATTCCCCTACGTAATTGCATTGTAAATATAGCGAACTAAATTTCAACCCCATTGAGATATCAGTATTCCCGTCCAAAATGTCACTCTCCTCATTTTATGATTGATGTCTCCAGATTTTCCAAAAAATATAGGGAATTGTCGCAAACAAAGCAATTTCTAGGAGGTAACTACGGGTGGGAGCCATCACTATTGTGAGATTGGCGAGGAACGGTAGGAGCAGGGGAGGGGGGGGGGGATGAAAAGTTCATAACCTTTCCAAAAATATTGGAAAATTCGGCTGTTTTTCAGGTTTTTTACTCCAAATACACACTTTTACACATCAAATCAAATCAATACACACAATTTATTATGGGGGGGGGGTTGTAATTGTCCGCCATCCTAGAGGGGGGCGTCAAAATCGCCACCAGCAGCCGGGCATAAATTTTGGATGAGTGCAACAAATTCCAACCGATGACTCGCAACGTGGTCAAAATTTTCTTCCATGATTTGATAAATTTAAGGCCCCGTTTAGACTTGCGAATTTTCCTGAAGCGAATTTCCTTCAGACTTTATTCCGCGAATTTTTTTCCTCTATCGTATAATAAATTCACTAAGCAAAAGTCGTCAAAATTTTGAATTTAACGATTTTGTATGAAAAAATTCCAGTTTCGCCATCTTTCAGAATTTTGTCTTTCAGGAATAAATTCCAGAATTTTGTAGTGCAACTTGAGTTTTTTTTCGCAGAATAAAATTTGCGTAATAAAGTGTCAGATGTAGATGGTGCCTAACAAGCTAAATGGCTAGAGACACTGAGGCTGTGACCTAAGATAAAGGCGCTTACTTGGGGCATCATTTTTCTGAGATGGTGCGGGGCTGGAGGCGAAATTTCGAGGCATTTGGAAGTTCGCAGCGTCAAATTCCGCACAAAGGTCAAAATATACGATTCTCTAGCAACTGTTACATCAATTTAAAGAAGGATTGCATTCCCAACTGTTTTTCCTTTAGACATTGTCTCGGTTTAAGGTACCCGGAGGAATTTTTTTAAGGTGTCCGAACACTGTTTTTCTAGGGTTGCATTTTGCTGTTCTTAAAAAGAACAAAAATACTTCCGGATACAGGAGTCCGGGGCAAGGAGAGCGGGATGAAAACTCTAAGTTTAAGGCATATATAATTTCTACTTGTATGTTTTTTTTTAAATTTGTCGGCGGTGGATTTTTTTTTATAATTTCTATGTTTTTTTAAATAAGAATTTCGCCTGCGGCGCAATTTTTGATGCATACCGAAAAACTAAGACACATTTTTTAAAAATTGGGATTGGTCTTTCAAAATTTCCGATCATACACCGCGGAAAGCTTGGTATGGTGGGGGGAATGGTGGGGGGAATGGTGGGGGGGGGGGGTGGTTGAAGACCGAAAATTAGTGTTTTTATGGACAGCTCTCCTGAAGGACGATTTACATAAGAATTTTCTTTGGTTTTAGCCTTCAAAATGTTCTCGTTTTCTTACTATGTTTTAATTTTTCTTTTCTTAATTTTTAAAATGTATTAAAAAACGTAAAAAATTAAGGCCAGTATACGCCATCTGATTGCATACATCACTCTGGAAATTTCCATTCTCTGTGAAAATTTCGAGCATGAAAATTAGTAGACGTTAACCAGAAGACAGAATAACCATCAAGCATTTTACCGGGTTCTGTGGTGTTTACCCATTCAAAAGTTAAATAGCACGAAGATCATCAAGTTACCGGGTTCTTAGCTTCAATCTTTGACAGTAATTTCCTCGAAATTACATCTTTCTTGTGAGCCAGAAACATCTTCTGTTTAATAACTTGTGCGCGGCGTATTGTGTACGACGGTGAGAGGATGACGGGGGAAACGGGAATTGTGACAAGGTTAAAGATAAAATGATGGAACTCCGGGGAAACAACAGAAGTTAAAGATATTCTGTTCCCTGAAACGACATTATATTCTTATACACTTTTGTTTGCTCCTTTAAGCCTTTTTAGTTGTTTAATTATTAAATTTCCCTGAAAATTGAAAAATGTGTCCCACGGGTAAAGAGACATATTTCCGTTGTTTCGTTTCGTTTCATTTCCTTGCTATACAATTCCCGTAGATGTTGTCGGCATCTCCAAACCAGCTCTCCAGGATGCTGGGAACTCATTTCTCGGATACTTTGGGAAACTTTTCCATACTTATCTGAGCTACCATTCTACAATCTGTACGACCGAACCACCTGCCCACCAGTTATCGGCACCATCATCGCCGCCCTTCAGTTTCCATCTGGTTCAGGTGAGAGAAAACAAGGTGTGTGTCTCTGTGTGATGACGTTTCTGCAGGAGGAAATTACGTCATCGCAAAGATTGGGGATGAGTCGAAGGACGATTTTGAATCCTGCCGTGGCATAATATCACGTGCTGGCGCTATCCTAGCGCTGAATGGCCGATGGTCCCTACATTTGCTCCTCTTTCCTGGATCCTTTGCATTTGCTTCGATCTTAGCCCATACTCCCGACAACATCGACACCCCGAAACGGACAAAGTGTGAATGTTACATTATCAGTGTTATGTTGAATATTTTTTTTCAGAATTTTTTTTTTGTGATATGGTTGTGTTTATGTTTTGCAGGTATATTCTCGCGAAAACTTTTCACCTATTAAATATGTATGAGGGAAAACACAGGTGTATACTTTACGTTGTCTGTTGTACGATGAACATGTTTTATATGAATGGTATTTGTGTATAGTGTTATTTTTTCACGCCTCTTCACTCCTCCTTCTCGCCACTTGCCATCAATGACACTCGGCTGGTTCACGTGTTTTCCAAAAAAAAAAAATGCTTTTTCTCGGATTTTTTTACACGAAGTTTTCGTTTGAGGGGAGCGGGGAAGGTCGAAGAGGTCACATGGAAGACAGGTATGCGAAGTAGTATTTCCACCAAGGACTAAGGCAATTTTTTGGGAAATATTTGTTAATGTTGCAGGGCAACAATGGCAACAATCAAAAGTTTTCCCGCCTGCCCCCACCGAGTTTGTTGGCTGTTGCGGGGGGCCAGGTGAGTGGGGCAAACATTTTATGTTTGTTGCGGATAGAAGCAAATTACTTTTAACGAGTTTCGTTATCTACCACCTTTGGTTATGCATAAGTGGCATGCACGGATATAATCATGTTAAACAACATGTATGTCGGCATCGTATATGATTTTTGGGTAAGGAAATTATGTATGCGAAACTGCGATTTCATATCATTTACTAATTTTAAAAGATTGTTTATGTAGAGATTTTTGTAATGCCTTCGTATGATACGATGGAATGCAGGGGAATTCCTGTGATAAGACCGAATCCTAGGGTACTGTTTTAATGATCGGATTTCGGGGGTAACGGTAATAATAATTGTACCTGTGATAATTCGAAATGAAAAGTCAAATAAAAGTTAATACGAAAAGTTACGAGAAACGAGAAAAAATATGTACGTAATTGTTGGTAGTGGGACAAAGTATGAAATTGAGCCTTTATTTTGTCAATGAAATTTTATTATCATTTTTAGGTAGGGTGACCATATGTCGCGGAATGCCTCGGATTTAGGCATGTTGTTCCGACGTCCCGGAAATGCCTCAAACAGTCTCCTCGGAATGCACCAGTCTTGGATTTAGGCATGTTCTTCTGGCGTCCCGGAATCGTGAAATCCAGTGTTAAGATTTATCAAACAACTAGAATCTGGACCCGGCTCCGCCCGGCTAAAAGTGTCAATTCTGCAAAATCTAGGAAAAACAAATTCAGTTGGGTATAAATCAGATAGCCTAGAGAACGGTCCTGGAAAAAATTCCTATAGGATGTGAAGACCACATACTGACGTGAAACATCGGAAAAGAAATGAATGGTAAGAAATATCTTTAACACGTTCGTGACATCGTGTACCACTGGTGGTACATGTACAGTTTTTTAAAACCGCGCGAGTAAATAGTGCTGTAGTTTTTTTGTGGAAGTAATATAAAAACACGCACCGTGTACCACCGATGGCGCACAACCGCCAGAAAACAAATCGCTAGTGTACCACCCGTGGTACACGATGTCCAAATGTAAAAAAAGTTGAAAAAGCAAATGTCACAAACGTGTTAAACAATGGGCTACCAAACTTTTGGAAGCGGAAAATTTGAGGGCTTCTGAAATATTTTTTTTAATGTCGGAAAAATAAGTTTTTCGATTAAAAACGTCGGTTTGAGATTGGTTTGTGTGGCAGCTGTGTTTAATGAAAATTTAAATCAAAGTTGAAAACAGTCGTTTCGGTTTGGTCTTACTTGACAACTCACGAGATACTTTTGGTGGACTTATGTTACAGCTAGAACTCCAACGAACGTCTATGCCAAATTTCAGGCCGATCGGTTCGATAGTTTTACCTCGAAAGACGAATATAGAGGAAAACCAAGCTTCGGATTCACTTTACCTCCTCTCCTTACTCTCCCCACCATTCGGAGTACTTTGGAATAGGTCTATGTTAGAGCTGAGACCCCAACGAACATCTGCACCAAATTTCAGGCCGATCGGTTCGGTTGTTTAACCGCAAAAAACTAGCATAGAGGAAAAGAAAAACCATTGTTCGGATGCACTTCACCCCCCACCCACCTCCCCACCATCCCTGACCACCATCCCGCCTTACTTCCCCCACCACCCGGGCTTTTTTTCAATAGGCCTATGTTGGAATCAGGCCTACAGCGAGAATATATGCCAAATTTCAAGTCAATCGGTTCAGCCGTTTTCACGTCAAAGAGGAACAGACAGACAGACAGACACAAACTCATTTTTATATATTAGTACTAGCTTGCATACCCATCGTTGCTGGGGTAAGTTTTTTCAGATTTTTTTCTATGGTCTACGTTGGAGCTAAATTTCAGTTGGAGCTAAATTTCAGGCCAATCGGTTCAGTAGTTTTCCCACGAAAGGGTACAATAGAGGGAAAACTAAGTTTCGAGATTACTTTAGCCCCTCCCCTTACTCCCTCCACCCCTCGTGCTACTTTTCCGTATGCCTATGTTGGAACCAGAACTACCACAGACACTCATGTCAAATTTCAAGTCAATCGGTTCAGCCGTTTTTGCGTGAAAGAGGAACATACAGACAGACAGACACCAATTCATTTTTATAGATATACTCGTATTAGTATGGTAGAGAAAACGATGACTAAATATGCAAAAAATACTCTACTTTAGCCGGAGGTTGCAGTAAATAGCATTTATTTCTCCTCCGGCGCATTTTTCAATAATTTTGATTGCATGTAAAACTAGAATAGATAAAAATTCGATAAGAACGTATTCAATTTTTATAAAAAAGAAATTCATTTCCCGTGAAAATAAGATTAGTTAAAGAAACCATTATAATAAAAAATATCCCGATGTTTAATTGTAAATAGGGCTAATAATTCTGACACAGAAAAAATTATATCTTGCGGAAAGCAATCTGTGCTTGATTTTGTTTATGTTTCCCCCTTCTTTTGATTGGTTCTGCCGTACTAGAGGATGGAATCCTACTAGTATACATACTATGGAAATTCTTATGTATTTCTTACAAAATTCCTAGGATTTTGAATTTATGCCCAGAAACAATGAGAGTTAATTAAGAAAATAATTTCTGGAAAATAACTCTTATTTTTCCGCAAATTCAATTATTTCCAAGTTTTTTTTTTGCTGAAATCTAAACATGTTGGGAAATTTCATTTGAGACAAAGTTTTTCGATCGTATTAAAGACTTAATAGAAATTAACTTGAAATATAATCAAAATAAGACAAAAAAGAATGCTACAAAGACGGAAAAAGTAAAGTAATATCGTAAACAAAAAGAGAACGAAATTTTTTTTTTTTATTATTATATTTTATTTCGTTTTTCGTCTTTCAGTTGTATTTTCAGTTTTCATTCGGAGGTTTTTTCTTGTTTAGTGAATAAAGGTTGAAAGGAAGGAATGTGGCTAACATTTAGAAAAATCTGTAGCAGAAGTTTCTCGTTTTGGGACAAAAGAAAAGTAAAGCATGGATCATTGATTCTGAACGCAATTTGGTTCAATAACGCTAATAACAATAAAAATGCTAAAGAAAAGGGATAAATTTTCTGTGCAACTATTGTTGTCTTTCTTATATACAGGAAAATAGTCCCTTTTAACATACAGTTTTCCGGTTATATCGGTGTATATATTTACATTCTGGAATATAATTTGGAGATGGTGATGGTGGCATGGACAGTAAAACCGGATAAAAATAGATACGCCTAAGGGGAGGAGGGGTGGTTCGAAGCTTTATGGATTTTCTTCCAGTTTTAATAGTGCGACAGTTGAAATCAGGGCGCCAATCATGTATTCCTACGCGTCTCTGTCTTTCGACTTCGACGCAGCTTTTAACTATTGACTTCGCCATATCAGCAGCTTCAAATTTTCTAGAATGACAGTCAGAATCACGTTTCGATTCATAGTGACGATTCCGCGAAATTTCAAGCTGCAGATATGGCGAAGTCAAGAGTTAAAAGCTGCGTCGAAGTCGAAAGACAGAGACGCGTCGGAATACATGATTGGTGCCTAAAGAAATTTTAAACCTGAGGTTTCGTAATAGTTTTGTTCTCTGTTGTTGCGAAGCGTGATGTAGCGGAGGGGGGGGGGGGGGGGGGGAGGGGGTGTTCTAAAGGTTGGAAATTGGCATGACGTATTTTATGGACTGCCCCTTACGCTTATAATTTTGAAGTAGTACGGCATAAACTAAGAGTGTTGGCCAGTCATACCAGGTTGACGGGCAGAGGGAGAGGTGAAGGTTGAGATTAATCCCTTAAAAGAAGTTTCTATAATTAGTTTTAAAATTTCCCTGAAGAGAATTCCAAAAGGATTTTTATGGGTTCCACAAATATGTTTCGCTGGGGGAGTGCAAAATTTCTGGATTCGTCACTGTTCCAAAATATGATTCGAACAAGTATTCATGGATTTCTATTTGGGGCAAACTGTGTCCCGTTGTTGTTGTTGTTGTTACTGATTTGAGTATTTCACAAGCAAAACGGCAATGAAGATGAAAATACATTTCCAAAATTGATGGCCGAAGAAAAAGAATTCGTAAGGGAACAAAGAAATCCGTAGAGGAGAACAAAAAATTATCGGAAATATGTATATATCTGTATGTACATGAATTTCATTACGGAATAAACTCAAGGAACGACAAATCTTTTTTTTTTTTTTGAGGAAAGGACAAAAATCATTGATTTCTGCTTAAGATGTATACGCAATATACACACATGACATTTTAAGCGCATAACTTGTTTGCAGACCTACTTTGTTGCTTTCCGTCTTCCGCTCGAATGATGATGATGATGGTTTTCCCATATGAAAATCATAAAAAATAATGACCCGAAATTATTTAAGGATCCCATTCACATCCGACATCGACATCCACAGCCAAAAATTAATTTCTCCCTTGTAATTGTTTTTTTTTTTGGTTTTGTTTCTGTGTTTCTTCAATTTCGGGTAAGTTGTTGTTTGTTCTATCCCTTGTTTTCCCCGAAATTCCATTCACATCCAGAATTTTTCCATTTCTAAAACTTATCTTCGTTTTCATTTTCATCTTCTTCCGGTTTGTTGTTTCTTTTTCGTAGCAGCAAATGATTTCGTCGTTCGGGATTTTAGAGTTTTTTCTTTTTTGTATTTATTTTTTCTCTTGGATCTTGCATTGGAGTTGGTCAACATTTTCTGAAGGGATTCTAGAAGAAAATTGGGGGAAAAAAAACTTGGATCCAATGAACTTGGATACGTCAACAGGGAAGAAATATATATGAGATATATTCCTTGGCCCTGGAGAGACTGTTCCGATGTATTATGGGGATTCATGCTGAGTTTATAGAATATTTCCCCATAAAAAGCCATATTCCGTAGCTTCGAACATTGTGGAAAAGTCGGGTTGTGTTGAACGAACAGCAAGTATGGTTATTCCCAAAGTGAGTGTTTTAAGGTTGGATGATAGAAGTTGTTGTTGAGAGTGGAGGGAGAGAAACATGGAAATGGGTAATAGAACAAAGTTTCGTCATTCTAGAGGTTGTTTTGTTTATATTTTTGGTATGTTTTGTAACAATTCTCCCTGTTTGTTTTTTTTCCCCGGGTCGGCACAGTGTGCAAAATGTCCTTCAGCTCCAAATTGGTTCAGTTACGATCTCTGTTTACCCGGTCCAAGGCAATTGGACCCTGGATCCACCCCTTCTAGTATAGGTAGTTGTTGGTGTCTTTATTTTGGCATCGCTATGTTGATCCTGCTATATATATATATGTTATATTCATATACCAAGTAATATGTCTGGGCATGTTGGCTTTTCCACGCTGCTTAGAGGTCGTTATTGGGAAGCTCACACGACCATAAGTGAATCGTAAATCTTTTGTATATTAATTTTTTCTGATGTTTCGCCTGGTATTTGTTCGTTGCTGTATGGATATTTTACACATGGCACACTTAAATTCCGCTCATTGTTCCATGTGGCGAAGATTGCGTTTATATTTGGTTCTAAATCAACACAAAACTGACAATTTGGGAAATTTTTCTGGCGAACAATCATAGCGCAACGAAAATTTGTTGAGAGATTAAACTCTGTTAAAATCTAAAAGCAAAATTGGTTTCAAATAAATTCTGTGGGAGAATTAAAATTGGGGTGCTTTTCATAAAATACGTCATGTTAATTTTCGACTTTCAGACCTTTCCGTCTCCGTCCGTAAAGCTTTTTTCTCGTTTATTTTTAATACCACCGTCACATTATCATTGACCCGACTCCCCCTACCCACCCCTAAATTATATATTACGTATTTCAGGGACAACACCGAGAATGTTTTTGGAATAATTGTAAAACCTAAACCGCCGTTATAAGGGTTGAAACCCTTACAAATGTTGAATTGTTTAAGGATCGAAAACCTTACAAATGTCGAATTCCAACATTATTCGCGGTTTTTGTAAAACTGTAGGTGCGGCAATGGAGCAGTACGAATAACATGAAGAACCGGGAAAACTTTTATAATGTAAAATTGGGTTTTTCAGTCGAAATCTACAATTTATATGGAAGTAATTTTTCAAGTTAAATGGTCGTTTTTACAAATAAAATTCTGTTACTTATGCGAAGAGAATTGGAATGGAAAACTGGCGACTGAGGCCTTTGGTAAGAGATATCGCGGTGGGCCACGAGTAGGAACCGGAAGAACGCGCAGAAGAAGGCGAAGAAGAAGGCTTGCGGTTCCTAACATTTTTATTCTCGCGAACTCCTTTTTTCGAAAATTTTTGCTATAAAAGTATCGGTGACTCGTTTCTTCAATGATGGTTGATAAATTTACAAGGTTATGGTATAAATTTTGGAAGAAAAAATCCGCCCAGGTTAGATTTTTTCAACGAGAATACGACGCAAGGTAAAATTAATCGACAAAAATGCGCCGCAGGTGAAAATATTCATCGTTCAAGGAGAAATGAAGCCACTTTTTGATTAAAAATTTCATAAAAAAATGTGATCGTGACGCTCACATTTTTTTATGAAATTTTTAATCAAAAGGCGGCTTGGACGCGATTGGGAAACAGTGATGTAAGAAGTGTGTGCCGGTTTTTACATGAAGCAGTTTTTTACAAGTAAAAAATCTCAATTTTAAATTTAAATTTAGTAATTTTTTGTAATTAAATGATCTTAGAGGAATAAAAATGTTAATACCCTTCGTAACAAACAGGCAACCACTGAAAAGGACGGTTTTATCAGTGTTTTTACGATTTTACCAGTTTTTTTACGTTTCTTACGTCTTTAAACAGTTTTTACGTTCTTTACGTTTCTTACGTTTTTTACGTTTTTTACGTTTTTTACGTTTTATACGTTTCTTACGTTTATTACGTTTTAACGTTTTTTTTTCATTGTTCCGCACAACACTAGATGCAATCCTACCAAAAAGTTTGAAATATATTTTTTTCCGAATAATAAAGATCTGAGCTAATTTGAAGGTATGCTAATTTAAGTGTTTTCTTTGCTAATTAAAGTTACTTAGCTCAGATTATGAAAACTCACGCTATTAGATATGATAAAACACTTTTTTTTTCATTGGAAATTTATTTCATTTCAAAATTTCCACTAACGAACTAATAAGATTTTTCTTGTAGCTAATGGTGGACAAATCAAGGGGCCAACGGAATGATAAATGATTTTAATTTATTTTCCACTAGAACGGTGCCGATGAAACCGCATTTACGCTACAATTGCCAACTTATTCCGTACAGAGATGCCGCGCCGGGGTGCCAACGGATATGGATGGATCAGGTGTGGCGACACTTTAACGCGTGATTGGGAAAAGTTAATCGCCTATGGCCTAAAAAGAAAATCCTTCATTTCCACTTGATGCCTATGACAGTCTCAGCAGTCCGAAGAGTCCCAATTCAATCCCGAACCGACGAACCGTCATCATCACATCACTCCGATCCGGGATTTATTTTCCATCATTTTCTTAAGTAGAATTTTCTCAAAGAAATGGAAAAAAAGGTAAAAAATGCCCTTCCATCTTCCATCCATATTATTTGTTGTACTTCAATTTTGAATCATTTTCACTCTTCCTCATCTAATCTCTACTTATCTGTTCTTATCACCTTCCACATCTCCGCTACGCAGCCAACAACAAATGCTGGGGCCAAGTAAAAAATGGGTCCAATTCCGGAGGCAGGTTACGGTGCCATTTCAGTGTTAGACAAGTGAGGAGAAAAACTAAATTGTTAGAAAGATACGAAAAAAAAAAATTAATCGTCTAAAATTACTTTAATGTTCACGAGCCAAGACGATGGATGATTAATGAGGGAGACGTCGAAATTAAAACGAGAATTGAGCTTAAGCCCTCCCCCCGGGGGTACACGTGCTCTTGACTTTTTCTTAGCTCATTCGCACGATGATTTCGAATTTCTTTTCTTTTATTATACCAAAAATGATCAGATTTTTTTCTAGGTTATGTTTTATTCGTATTTTTTGGGGCTTTGGATTTTTTTTTTGTCAAAATCCTGTCTAATGATATACCCGAAGTCCATTGTTGGATTTGCTGTTTCTGTTGCTTACACAGATTTGCATTTTGCTGTGGCTACCAAATTTGCTCCAGGCATGATCTGACATTGTAATTTGTTTCGGACATTTTTTTCATAGAAAAACATATTGTGGAATACACAACAGAATTAGTGACTTCATTAGAAACCTTCTAGACGTCAAAAGGTAGATGATTTTAAATAGTTTTGTGCGTTTCTAATCTGAAACCTTAGAATTAGTTCGGTTCTAAGAAAAATCATTCCGTGATTAGTTCTTGTACAACACGTGCTGTTTTTTTTTTGGTTTAAACTAAATCTTTAATTTTTGAAATTCCCAATTGCGTTTTGAAGGTGAGACGTGATTTTCTTGAATATCTGTCCAATTCTTATAAAGAATTTCAAGCAATTTTTTTAGAAGAAATTTTTTTTTACGATTTCGAGAAAAACAAAACCATTGTTATGACTATAAGAGTTTCTCTAAATATATAAAAATTGTAAAGAAAGCAATTTTCTTAAGATTCAAATTTTTTTTTTAATTTTTTGCACTTAAAATTTACATAGGTACCTACACCCATCTGAACGTTTGCAGTTGGCATCATGCAAAAACTGGCTTAACCGATTAATAACCGATTAGCTTAACCGCTTAACGGCTTAACCGATGTCGATAAAATTTTGTATTTGTTTAGAATGAAAAAAAATCCAAAATGTCGGCTGTATTTGAGGCGTTAAAAGCTAGAGTGGACCAAGCCACATAATCGAATTTTTGAAGCTTTTCCACTTTTGGACTATCATTGACTGTAAATTTTTGGAAAAAAAAAATTTCTGTTGACTTTATTACTCAATGTTGAAATGTTCTTTTGTGCATCCAAACATTTTTATCTAAAAACTCACTCGCAATAGTGATTCAAACACAAAAAAATTCACGATTTCGACATGTGGGTTGGTCCACTCTAGCTTTTAACGCCTGATTTCATCACGACTGTTTATACTTTTTAATCTTCGAATATCCTTGCTATTGAGATATTCTTACGAACTTTTTGACTCCAGAATCGGATTCATCGACACTAAAAACCTCCGAATGTAATTTTCTCCGGAAAATTCGAGGAAAAGAATAATCACGTTATGCTTACAGGATCTTTTGTTATCCTTACCGACTTCTTAACGCCAGATTCACCGATACCAAAAACCCCCACATGATTTTTTTTCCGAAAAATTTGAAGAAAAAGATAATCAAGTTATCCTTACAGGACCTTTTGTTATCCTTACAGACTCAAAAAATCTAATCAATCGACAGGACTTCGACATGACTGAGCTAGAGACTTGAAATTTTGTAAAGTTGCGTTTCACGTAAATGGCTATTGTTGCGGCCGCGGCCGCGAATATTAACACCGAAAGCCGCGAATATAAACACTGAAAACCGCGAATAAAACCACTCAAAGGAACTTCACTAATTCAACATCCATTTTGACAACCGACTTGTTAAACTTCTGTAAACAAAGATAAGTTGTCTGGTCAAGACGCACAATTAAGTTAGGACAATAGAGTACCACCACACCGATCTCCCTAACCCCAATCATGCGGATTCAATTGAAATAGACTGGCCAGCGACGGACATAAAAGGCACTAGTAGCCAGCAAGCAAGATCAGAATCAACTCACCATCCAAGCTGATGGTATCTCTCAGTGGGTCACACTGAACCAAACCAATCGGTCTATTGGTATCATTCGGCGGGTTACGCTGAACAAGCAGACGAAGTGCTGCATCAAGCAAAAGGATTAATAAAGCTGCAACCAGCGAGTTGATCAACCAATACACCATCAACGCTCTCTAGCGGCAACATCTTACGGAGATTAGATTATAGTTCAAAGGATTATTGAATTAATGCAAATAGATTAAGAGAATTATATCTGTATACTACAAATAAAGAAGAGAAGAAGAATAGTAGAATATTGAATAGTTGTTTCTATTTAAACCGGCACCCCTCACTCTAGTTTGGAATACCCAACTAGAACAGCTATGCTATGTTCCACGTTAGCTAAGTTTGTAAGAAATTTTTTATAACGGTATTTTCTACAAAAATGAAAATTCCATATTTTTCATGGTGCCCATCTAGGACTAAAAAACAACAACCCACAAACAAAATTTGTTTCTGAGTGCAGGGAAAAAAGTCGGGCATAAAAGGGTTAATGAAGAAAATTATGCAACTTTTTCCTCTTTACATCAAACTTAATGAAACAATTTTTTTTGGATAAAAGGCGCTTAAAACAATTTTTTTTGCTAAAAAATAGGCATATTCAAAGTTTTTGAATTACCCCACTTATGCGATTGCCTTTTGGCAATTTTACCTTTTAATTATGTTTTGATACACAAATAAAATTTCAAAGTTTTTCCTGTTACGGAAATTTCGGATTTTAGGATATCGATAACAATATATTAAATATGGTTATTTGTCTGATGTGCGGTTTTATCAAAATTTACCTTTCTTGTTTAGGTAAACACGAAAATAATACCTTTTGTATAGTTATTATAACTTTCAAGTAAATCCCTAGAATATGGTTTTATGTTCGCAAATGGTTATAGGTTAATTAGCAGTTTTTCTTTGTTTACATATAAAAAGATTTTAAGGATTGAATGGATTTCCTTTTGAATAGGGAATCTCTTAGATAAACAAATGTTGTGATTTTGAAACAAATACTGTGAACTGGAAAACAGGCTTAAATGAATCGAATATACATATAATTACCACTAATTCTATCAAATAACTTAAGGGCTTAAGTTAAATAGAATAATTGTACAGTTAATACGCAAATTATGTAGTTGGGCGATATTCAAGGATTACCAACTCCTTGCGGGTTCCCCCCCGTCTCTTTGGCTAATGTGAGTTTTCAACTGGCAGGTGTAACAATAATATAAGAAGCGCGCAACATTGTTGTCAGATTATTTTACAGAGGAGAGGGTGATGGTATACGTTTTCGAATCAAAATCCTTAAATAGTTGGAACACCACCCGGCAACCAATGTGTGGAGATTAATACCAATCTTAGTAGGTAAGCATAGAAAACTAAGTATTGTGGAGAAATTGTTATCCGAGCGTTTGTGTGCATAATACTGGTATATTTAATGGTTAATAGTTGAACGGAGCCAAAGAGCTTATAATTTAGATACACGTATGTATAATGAACAAAATCAGGGATTCCCTACATAATGCAGTCAGCAGTTCGGTATGTATAGCCCAACGTTCTCCACCACGGCCACCACATAACGATTTACTGCAATGATTTATTGTTACGTTTATAACAATGGTCGTAACTTAACCGAAAACCATGCCTCCTTGCCTGATTCTACCGGCCCAGTATTATGTTCTGTAGTTATGGGAGATTAAGAGCTTACGAACATTAACTTTTATCTGTAAAACTGAACCAAATGTGTACGGATGTGGATATAAATGAGTGAATGGTGGTGGGTAGGGATGGTATGGGGGGATTGAAAATAATCACACACGATTCCACGTTAGTCATGTACCTAATCTAACATTTTAACATTGTTATAATCGTAATAATCATAATCGTAATAATAATAAAATATTTTAAACTTCCCTAATATTAGCGATTTATACTGGCGTCTTTCCTCGTTAGGCATTCTTCTTCTCAAAGGGATGATTTCTTTTTACTTTGAAATATCACTCGATTTCCCTACAGGAAAATCTTTTTATCAAAATTTTTACCAACAAGGGTAGGATGAAAAGTCCATGAAGGCGCACAATTTTCAGTACATTTTTGGAGAAGTTTATTTTGACAAAATCTACGATATTTCAGCCTAATCAGTCCAGTGGTTTCCGAGTTAAGGAGCCTCCACACGTTCAATGTTACTTGACAATTTTACTTGAATGAGTCATGTTTCAAGTAACATTGATCGTTTGGATGCTCTTCAATGTTACGTGAGGAGGCAATTTCCATCAATGTTACTTGACGAAAATGTTCATCAATAATACTTGTCAAGTAACATTGAACGTGTGGAGGCTCCTTTAGAGGTTTTAAAGGCTTAAAGAAATGGGTTAGTCTTTAAAACCTCAAACTCTTTTTTTCGATTGTTTTTTTATGATTTGAACTACACATGGCATTGTTTATATTTGATGGAGTTCTTTTGGCTAAGATTTTATAAGAAAAACATAACAAAAGCTATAATTGCCAATCTGGCAATAATTGAAAACCCGTATGTATGGTGATATTCGTATCAAAATTCGAACAGTTGTACCAAAATTCCACTTTGAAGTCAAATTTTCCAATAAGATTTTTTAAAATTTATTCCAATCGGATTTTGATGTATGGGGTCCATTTTTGCCCATTAACGAACTTAGTCTCGCATTATACGAAAAACGGATCTGTGCAAACTTTCAAGTCTCTAGCTCAATCCGTGCGCCCGCAATCCCCGCCACAGACAGACGGACGGACAGACAGACAGACAGACAGACAGACGGACATGCTAAATTCAACTTTTTTTTATCATTCTAAACACACTGGTGTAATTCGTTTTTTTGTGCGATGACGGGATCTTGGCGTTACAAACGGTAAGGCAAAGTTAATATACCCTTTGGTTTCACCATACGGGTATAATTATATATTCTTCTTTTTTTCTAGTTTCAGCCAGAGCTTAGGGGAAGACCTTTTAAAGCCGATGCACAGCTCACTAAACGGTCCGACATTTTGAGAAACAGCGAAATCTCAAGTCAAATGAATTTTTGAAGCTTTTGAATCAAAAAATTGTTTAGCACTCAAAAACGCCATCATGGTTTATCACTCAAAAACACCAACTGAGTTGTAATTTGAGCTCAAGTTTGAGTTGAATTTTGAGTTGAAGTTTGAGTTGAAATTTGAGATGTTCGCTTTAAAAATCACTTAAAAATCAAATTGAGTTGAAATTTGAGCTCAAGTTAAAGCTCAAATTTAAGCTGTATGCTTTAAAACCCACTCAACAATTAAGTCAAAATTTGAAAGTTAACGTTATGCCTTTTGAGGAAAAGAAAATTCAGAAGAGAAAAGTTTATCCTATCACAAATAATATATTTCCGTTGCTGTGCCCGAAACTTTACATCCTTCCCTCGTACCATATACGCATCATCTCCACCACCATGAAACTCAAAAATCCTCAAGGGTGTAAAAAAGCATCAGAACAGATATTTGGCCTAGGGTTAAACCAACAGGGAATGTAGCTGAATGAAATACTAGCGGGAATATAGGGTAAATAGGCGGTTTTATGCATTCCCGGTATACGGATGAACTTTTATAGCATGTGGTCGCATTAAACTTTATGGCCACAGGTTCTGCAAAATCGCGAACTTTTATAGCTCGAAAAAGTCGGTTGTCACCTAATGGTAAAGTCTCGTCATAATTTCGAAAAGGGTCGATGATGTCGGCTTCGTAAGGGAACCCGGATATGATGTTGGCCTATTTCCTCAGACACCCTCACCTAAATGTTTTAGCCAACATCGTCTACGTGTTGTTGTTACATCGTAAGTACTTGAAAAATATATTTTCTTTGCATGTTCTTTAATGTCTGACGCGTGTAACGTAATTTTTTCTTCTTTCACATTTTAATACTTAAAGGTTGAAAATTTATCACTGTTGATGAACATGCGTTTCCCATGTTTTTAATTAAGGAAGTATTTACTTTTTGAATATTATAATTTTCAAGCTATAATTATTATGGATGCTGTGCATTTAATCTTTTTTGCGGTAAATGGAATCTAGAGTTAAGAAATTTTATTCCCTTTTTTATGAGTAATTTGCTCAAAGATATATTGGGGGACGGCGAACCAGAAACGATGATCCTTAACATTTTAACGTTCTCTTAGAATAGAACATTATGTATATATACGTTTGCCAGTTATTAGATTAGTTTGTATAGGCAAATTACTCAAAATTTATGATCTAAACTTTCTTCTTATGGGCTTTAAACTTTCTCCTCTATATTCCGTTCAATGTGTTCAATGTTTTTCCCTTTTTCGACTTACCCAGTAAATTTTATCACTTTCGGACATGATTCTGGTATTTTTATGAAGTTGTTATGCTCGTGTTTAGCATGTGTCCAAGTTTGAAAAAAGATTTATTGAAATTAATCACTTAATGTAATTAATTAATTTTGACGTTTAAAGTTACAAACTTGATTAATCGATTCATTGTAAATCCTTTCACTTTGAACTTTTTCTTGCTTAGCCCAAAAGAGGTTTTTCTACCCATGTAAGTGTATTTAATTTAACGAACATTTATGATTTTATGTGTCATATAATTGAGGAAAAAAGCTATCTTTGGATTTGATAGTCAAATTGTTGGGTCACCAATTAAGGTTTTTTTTTATATTTCTTAATAGAAATTTTCATAGAGTAAACAGCATAATTTAATTGACCCACAGTTTTGGAACAAATAACACTTATAGCGTAAGTCTTTTGATTGGAAAACAATCTACTTTTAATTGATTGAAAAAAAGTTTTGTTTTTCTTTCGATTTAAATTTGGAAGAAACACACCCGCCGATTCTTGGTAACAGATCTTAATGCCCGCCGTACACTTGAGCTAAGTTAGCTCAGCTATGTGCCTGTTTAGACGTGGACATATTATCCTCACTTTGATAGGTGACGAAACACGTCACGTTAAGCTCTAAACAGGCACATAGCTGAACTAACTTAGCTCAAGTGTACGGCGGCCCTTAGACATCGCTTAATTTGTAATTAAGAGATTGTACAAAAATTTGGTATTCTGGGCACGAAGTTTTGTTGGGTGTCGATTTTAACAAGTTAACAGATTTACTACGATATCTTCATTTTACAGCACTTATTCTTAAACACTAGAAATCTGTAAAAAGTCTTGTTAGTTCAACTATTTTCCTCCTCTTCCATGGAGTGCAACTTTTTCTACAATTTTCTTCGAAATGGAGAATTTAATCGAAAAACGTACAAGACAGAAAACCTTCAGGATACAAACGTAACATCAATTTCCCAAATTACAAACGTAACAGACCAGTTAAGAAACAGGGATTGGAAACGTTGTCGTAACGTAACGAAATAACGATTTTCCGGTTTTTTCCTCAAAATTGCGTTATAACATTATAGAAATTTAATTCCGTTGCAATAACGAAAAACGTAACGAAACCCGATCAAAATGATTTCGTTTTTTAATTATTTACTAGCTTGCATACCCGTCGTTGCCGGGTAAAGTTTTTTCAATTTCTCTATGTTGGTCTATGTTGGAGCTAAATTTCAGGCCAATCGGCTCGATAGTTTCCCCGCGAAAGGGTAACATAGAGGGAAAATCAAGTTCCGAGATTACTTTACCCCCTCCCCTAAGTCCCCCCACCTCTCGGGCTGCTTTTTAATGGGTCTATGTTGGGGCTGGATACCCGATGAACATCTATGCCAAATTTCAGGCCAATCGGTTCAGTAGTTTCCCCGCGAAAGAGTAACATAGCGCAGAAACTAAGAAACCAAGGTTAGGAATCACTTTACTCCCTCCCCTTACTCCCCTTACTCTCCCCACCCCTCGCGCATCTTTTCCGTATGCCTATGTTGGAACCAGAACTACCACAGACATTCATGCCAATTTTCAAGTCAATCGGTTCAGCCGTTTTTGCATGAAAGAGGAACAGACAGACACCAACTCATTTTTACTTTCTTCTACGGAGTATAATAAAGTATTGTATTCATGAAAAATTTCGACCTCTTAATTTTGCCTAAAAAACATTTCTCGATCACTCCTGAGTCGATTGGAGTCATATTAAAAAAATGTCTTTCTGTCTGTCAGTCTGTCTGTCTGTGTACAAGATTTCTCAAAAACTAATAGAGCTAGCGCCATGAAATTTTATAGGCATGTTGGGTCCTGAAATGGGACGATCCTATCAACTTTTGGTGGAAATCCGTTAACCGGAAGTATCCAAAATGGCGGTTTTTCAAAAATCGCAATTTCGTTTTTCTCGATTTACTCCCAAACTACGCGTTTTTTAGTGGCCTTAAGTATGACAAAACTTGGAGAAAATAAAATTTCCCACACTTTTGTCTTTAACTATAACTCGATATCTCAACCTGTTATCGAGATAAACCGTTATTTACAAAAAAACAGTTTTTTGCGATTATCTCGAAAACTAACGGGTTTTTGCTGACTGAATGTATGAAGTGAATTAATGAGAATGGCATTCTGCACAATTTTGTTTCTTACCGTTATCCGTTATCTTTTACCGTTATTGACATATTTTCATTAATATGTAAAAGATCATATTTTTGCGAATAATTTGCAAACTAACGGTTTTTCTACAAATCAGTTAAAAGAATAATTAAAGATGTTAACATTTTCTACATTTTTGCCATTTACCGTAAATTGATATCTTTTACCGTTCTCAAGTTATCTCAAATTTTGTACGTTTTTGATATTTTTGGATGATCCAACAATTTATTGGGAGGTCATCTTAGGTTGACAACGCGACAGGGCTCTAGCGTAAATTGCATAGGGTCGTAGATTTTGTAGAAGAAAGTTTTGTGTTGACCACAACTGATATTTATATATTAGTATGATGATTTATTTTTGCTTTATTTTAATTTTTATTATTTTTTTGAGAAATGTTCCACTAAAGTTCATCAAGTATAAACCGACAGACCTACCACCGGCACAAAATATAATTAAAAATATTGGGGTAGTATTTTAAATCATATTTTGATATGATTCGGACTTATATGATTCGGATTCGGACTAAATCGGACTTTGTTTTGGCAAAATACACTGTTTTTTTGGAGATACGAAAAAGAAAATCTTCTAAGCAACTGTTTTGGTGTCGAAAATATTTTCTTTTTGGTATCTCCAAAAGTAGAGCGAATCTGGTGAAAGGAAAATCCTACACAGAATCAGCGACGTCAAAATGGCCTAAAATTCAATGTCTTTGATAAAAAATGTCGTTCTTGTTGCAAATTTTTTTTAATGAACAAAACTTTTGTAGGGCTTTTTGATTTTTTTCGTTTGCCATCCCTGATCACAACTGATATTTTTGCTCACTCAAATTCACTCGAGTTTTATGTGCAGCAAAGATTAGGTAAATAGAGATAATAAACCTAGAACAAATTTTGGGGTCTCAAAAAAATCCGTTGGTGGAAATGAAAATTTTAGCATGTCTTGCAATAAGAATATTTTCCTTAAACCCCCACCCTCTTCCCCACGACACGCTTTTTCGAGGTTTTTTATATGGAGTTTAGTACCACCACCGAAAGCTCCCCATCCACCGTAAAAGTGTGACGTCTATGCACAAAAAACAGTGGGATAAAAAATCTTTTTCGTATTTTACATTTCTTGTAAAAGATGGGATGGTGTGCTTAATGATTCGAAATGTTTAAGCTCTATCAACATAATTTTAATAAAAAAAAAGCATATTAAATATCGTTGAAAAGCAATACGTTTGCTAAAACACAGCAATGTTCTACTAGTGATGTATGATAGCGCACTGTAGTTAAAAGTAATGTTAACTACCATCGAATAGCGTGCTGCACATCATAATAAATGTATAGCATTTCCTAGAAAGTAATTATTTTAAGTAGGCAACACATCTAATTGTATTTTTCACTTTATACCATGTATCAAATCGAATCTACATACAGACATAGAATTAAAATGCGTGCAGTGAATAGAAAAATTAAACAAAATTATGTTTAGGTGTGTTACCCATATGGATGTAAACGAATCATTTTCAAAATATGCATAATGGCATCGAGGACAATACTATTTGCGTGTAATTGAAACACAATTCATATTTTTGCATAAACTAACTTTTAAACATTGGAAAGTATTTTTTAGTAAAATCTATATGTAATTTTGTGTAAGCGCAGGTACCTAATAGATGTTGAATGTTGAATAGTTGACTATAATAATCTTTTAATAGGATTTTCATGTTTCATATGGATTTTAATTTGGATGATAGCGAAGTGAGGAAAATATACACAGTTAAAAATAATTGCGACATTGAATGTTGGCGAAAATGGTGCCAACTATGAATGCTGTCAAACACTGGTGTAGTGAATTCCATAAAAACAACAAAAAAAAAAATCTAAACTCGCTTCGTTCGCCACTATGAAAATTTAAGACAGTAAAAAGCTTGTCTAGGTAGCTGAAAAGATTATTTCATTGTTTTGCAGGGAAAAATCTAAATTTTGCCTATTTCCAGGGGTTAGAAAGAGGACAGGCAGTAAATGTAATTGTTTATTTATATTTTAAGTGCAACTAATTTTTAATTTTTTAAAAAAATGTATATTGTATTTGTTGATAACGATTTGACTGTACTATTTTAGTATGTCTTAATGAGTTTAAAATTGACTAGACGCTCTCTAGGCAGCGATGTCCCCCTACTACAATTGTAGTAAATCTACTACTATTTTCGCCTTCAAAAGCCTTAGTGCGTAGTAAATCAAATCTACTACTATTTTTTGTAAAATACATGAATCAACCAAAAAATAGTATTATACATGTTAAATGTAAAAAGCTTCTAACGAAATTAAATATGAGGCAGCCAATACAAAAGAAGTTTTTAAATGTCATTTTCTGAACTACAGCAAGTTTTTTGTTGGTAGAATTTTGGTATAAAGCTATTTAGCTTTAGTTATACAAATTGGTATATCGGCATAGGTAGAAAAGGTTTTTTCGAAAATCTGCTACTATTTGTATCAATCTACTACTATTTTTGGTCCAATCTACTTCCCTCCTAAGGCAAATTGTGGCCATCCCTGTCTCTAGGCTGTCTATATCGTAACGTTGCCACTGCTGATTGAAATAAATATTTATTTATTTCTAGTGAGGAAATGCGGAAAACATTCAAATGTTTAAATAAAAATACAGCTTAATCCACCTAATGGTGAGATTATATCTTTCTTACATAATTAAACATCATATGATGAATACGAGGAGGTATAATATTGAAGATCATACAAAAATATTTGAAAACTCGAGAACTAATTGAAGCAGAAAATGGAAATTTGGCATAGAACAGGCTTTTACCAAAAGATAAACTTTTTATGAAAATTGTAAAGATTTTACTACCCCTTCCCCCTCTCCCATATAAATGTAAAATAGTTTTCCAATTTTCTTGAAAACGGGTAATTTTTTCGAAAAATTTGTTTAGACAAAAAGTGTTAAGAATATGATTCTACATAACTCTGTTAAACATCAAAATTCAAGTTGATAATCCCTCACCGCCTCTCTCACACAAAAACAAAAGATTTTTGCGAATTTCTCAAAAACTAGTTCTTTTTTTCTCTTATATATAAGAAAGGTAAATACGTGGAAGAAGTTTCTTATTCCTTATTTACGAACAACACAAAGATGGAATAAATGCCGACGGATGAACAAAGAACGATGCACGATTTTGCCCCTCTAAACTAACTTTTGAACCCGTGTAGTTTTCACTTTGGTTGAGTACTTTTTGGAAATGGCACAGTCTCTAGTTTCATCCATATTTGGCTTCAAGAGGCACCGAATTGCAGGGGGATGTGAGGGGTTAACGAACTTTCTCGTTGGTACAACTTCTATTTATGCCATGATTTCTGTGAAAAATTGCGAGAAAGTTTGTTAACCCCTCACCATCCCCCTGCAATCCGGTGGCCCTTGACGCCATATATGGGTGAAACTAGAGACTGTGCCCTTTCCAAAAAGTACTCAACCAAAGTGAAAACTACACGGGTTCCAAAGTTAGGCCAGGGGCACGAAAAACACTATTTCCTGCATGGTTCTTTGCATGTGGTTAATTTATTCTACAAATTGGGTGATTTTACTTTTCAATTACAGTAATTTTACCCTGTAAATGGAGTAAATTTACAAAAAAAAATTTATATTATTGGGAGTATGCATTGAAAATGAGCGTTTTTTTAAATAAAAATCAACAGTTTATTTTGAGAAAATTATCAGACTCAGATCATTGAAAATACTGTCCATCGGCAGCTACGACCTTTTCCCATCTTTCAGGTAGCATGCGGATTCCACGCTGGAAAAAGTCTTGGTCTTTTGAGGCAATCCAGTCATCGACCCATTTTTTGGTATCGTCATAAGAAGAAAATCGCTGCTCAGCCAGGCCATGTGTCATCGACCGGAACAAATGGTAATCGGAGGGGGCAATGTCTGGTGAATACGGCGGGTGGGGTAGGACTTCCCATTTGTGGTTCTTCAGGTAGTTTTTTATAACATTTGCAACATGGGGTCGTGCGTTGTCATATTGCAAAATAACTTTGTCGTGTACGGCACCCAATTTCCTTGCTTTTGAATCATTCCCAGTTGTTTCAAGCGCCTACAAACTGTTGATTGATCGACTCCCAATGTTTCCGCAAGCTCTTCCTGTGTCTGGCATGGATCTTCATCAAGTAATGCCTCCAAATCGGTATCTTCAAACTTTTTCTCAACACCAGGATGTTCTTCATCTTCGAGGTCAAAATCACCACCCTTGAATTGTTGAAACCATCTTCTGCATGTTTGTTCTGAAAGAGCATTGTCGCCGTATGTTTCCACTAATATTCTATGCCCCTCAGCTGCTGTTGTCTTTCGGTGGAAGTAATGTAAAAGAACTCCCCGCAAAAACGGTTTTGTAGGCACGAACTCAGCCATGTTTAAAATTTCGGATAAAAACGTCTTTACACTCCGGCAGTTGAAATTGGACTGATGTTTGCAGCCTAGGGTTTTAGCTTTCAGGTAAAATTTATTTCAGCCCGATCGGATATATACCTGCCGAATTATGAGTCTCAATACAAAACGCTCATTTTCAATGCATACTCCCAATACTCTATGATCGGGATAATTTTACTCTATAGCTGTCCATTACCTCGTGTTGTAATTTTACTACTTTTATAGTAAGAAAACAAAAATTCTTAGAGTGTACCAATGAAAATGAAAAAAAAAACATATATTTCAAAAATTATTCACCATTTTGAACAATTTCCTAATACCAAGCATTTTACTTCTTCTATGTCTAAAAAAATGAGCAGATTTGCTGTGGAATTAGAGTAATGAAAGAAATGTTACGGAAAAACGATGATGTGTAAACGTAATGAAATGAAATTTAATGTTGCGAGTTGGTCGTGTTATTTTGGTGACATGAAATATTAATTTAGTTAGATGCTTTTCATAGATATATGCGCGGTTCGGTATGTATTTAGCGTGTAAATAAAACGTTTATCAAACTTAAATGCTAAATGTAAACTACGTATGTGGTACAATTTCCAGTAATTTACATAAATTCTTTATTCACATGTACCAGTAATTAATGTTCTTGTTGCGGTCTGGAAAAAAAAGAAGAAAAAATCTGTATATGTAGTTCAATAAAGCACAACGTAGACCAAGAGAAACCAAACTTAAATATAAACGTGGTTCGTGTGGATTTTCCCATGAATCTACTATACTCGTACATATATGCATTTAGGGGAAGATTTTAACGGAACTAACAATGAATTTAGTGAGAAAGTCAGTGGACGTATTTCATTGTTATCTCTCACTAAATTTTAATCTCAACCATTGTTATTTGTTATTGCTTGGTTATTTTATTGCTGGAAAAAAGGTCCTTTTTGCGTAACCAATGAGTGAAAATTCTTTTTTTTTAGTGATTTTATTAAATTCGTTTTTCCTTTTTCGCAGTCCATTTACTGTCGTTTATGTATTACTGTGGGAAATTTATAGATGAAATGAATTAAATTGATGTCCTCGGTAGCAATAAAACATTCCTGTTTCACAGAATTTAATTTTGTGATAAACCTCTGATTTATTTTATAGTTATATCATATATTCTGTTTGAATGTCGGCATTGAGTTGAATTTCGAATTCGATCCTAGACCGACGACCGCATAACGATTTTTCCTTTTCAAAATTTAAATTATGGATTTTAAGGTATTAATGAATTCGATGGGAAATTAATATCTGTAAATTAATAATTATATGAATGGAAAAAGGATATTATTTGATAATGAATTTTATGATTTATGTCTCTTTACATTACTCTCAAAATCGAATGCATTTCAATTTCAATTTTTTTTACGTGAAATGGATTGTTTTTTGATGCTGAGGTATGTATACTCGTATTGAACTCGAAAATTTATTATCCGATGGGATTATATTCGGGGCCATGATTTTTAGGAAATGAAAGAAAAAAAAACAATAATTTACTAAGTAGCTTAATGTTAAAATAATGAATATTTAATTCCACTTAAAAATATATTTTCAATCATAGGGCTTTTACGACAATGCTAATATGGGCGTGATATTCATATAATTATAATAATAACACTAATGAAATATTTTTTTTAAAGAACTTTGGATGGGGACTTTTCTGAATTTATTCTGATGAAATTTATTGAAAAATTGGAGATTTCGTGGTCCAATTGTTTTTATTTGTGTTGAAAAGTTTCATAAATACTTTTTCGTGCCTATAAAATTTGGTGAAAAAATTTTTAGTTTCCCGGGAAATTACATAAACATCCCCCCTCCCCATTAAGTCGATTTTGTGGCGTAAACCTTCGACACGGTTTTTTGCATTCGAAAACTGTATCGACCCATAGAAATCTATGGAAGGTGATTTTGGGAAAAAAATGTAAAATTCAAACATTTGCATCATGTTCCAAACACTTTCCAAAAGAATTTTTTTTTTGGAAAATGAATCGTTTTCGAAGAAGTTGCAAGAAGTCGAAGAAGTTGCAAAAAATTTTCCTCATTTGTGTACAAAAGATAAAAGGTGGATGGAGCGGTTCTATTTTTATACCCGTATGGTGAAACCAAAGGGTATATTAACTTTGCCTTACCGGTTGTAACGCCAAGATCCCGTCATTACACACAAAAATGAATTACACCAGTGTGTTTAGAATGATAAAAAAAATTGAATTTTGCATGTCCGTCCGTCCGTCCGTCCGTCTGTGGCGCGGATTGCGGTCTCACGGATTGAGCTACAGACTTGAAATTTTGCGCAGATTCGTTTTTCGTAAAATGCGAGGCTAAGCTCGTTCATGGGAAAAAATGGGCCTTGGGGGGGGGGGGGGGGGGGGGACCCCCATACGAATGAAAACGATTTTTGCGAATATCTCAAAAACGGTGCATCTTATCAAAAAAGTTCAAGAACAAAAGTTATTTAGAATATGGTTCTACATCTCATACATCAAAATGCGATTGGAATAAATTTAAAAAAATCTTATTGGAAAGTTTGACTTCAAAGTGGAATTTAGGTACAACTGTTCGAATTTTGATACGAATATCACCATACGGGTCTCCAATGATTGCCAGATTGGCAATTATAGCTTTTGTTATGTTTGTCTTTTGCGGACGAGGTTTCACTTTTGGAACAAGCCTTTTTTGTACCAAATTTCAACCCTCTACTGTAATTGTCGAGCTTTCAAATTTATTTGAATAAAAAAAATTCAACACAAATATTCGATTTTTCATCATATGAGGCTTAATTATGTAAGAAATGTATCATCTCACAGCTAGGTGGATAAAGCTACGTATTTCTTTTTTCACAAAATCAGTTTTCTATAAAAGCAACGATCAACTAAAAAAAACTATGGAAGCGCATAATTTTTCAATGAAATAAAAGTATATTTCTTTATAAATGGTAAAGATTTTTGCATGCGGCGCATTTTTTTCTAACGCATCGAACCAATCATCGAATATAAACATAACAAAAGCTATAATTGCCAATCTGGCAATCATTGGAGACCCGTATGGTGATATTCGTATCAAAATTCGAACAATTGTACCAAAATTTCACATTGAAGTCAAACTTTCCAATAAGATTTTTTAAAATTTATTCCAATCGGATTTTGATGTATGGAGGTTTTATGTAGAATCATATCCTAAATAACTTTTGTTCTTGGACTTTTTTGATAAGATGTACCGTTTTTGAGATATTCACAAAAAACGTTTTCATTCGTATGGGGGGTACCGCCCCTAATGGTCCATTTTTGCCCATTAACGAACTTAGCCTCGCATTTTACGAAAAACGGATCTGCGCAAAATTTCAAGTCTCTCGCTTAATCCGTGCGCTCGCAATCCGCGCCACAGACTGACGGACAGACAGACGGACAGACAGACGGACAGACGGACGGACATCCAAAAATCAATTTTTTTAATCATTCTAAACTCACTGGTGTAATTCATTTTTGTGTGTGATAATGGGATCTTGGCGTTACAAACGGTAAGGCAAAGTTAATATAGCTTTTGGTTTCACCATACGGGTATAAAAATGAACTACATCAGAACAAAAGATTTTGATTTCCGCTTGTCCGCCCATCTGTCCGTCTGTCTGTTCGTGAACACCATAACTTTCGAAAGGATTGATCTAGAGCAGGGGCCATCAAAGTAACTGTCGCTACCCTTACAATCAAAGTTTATAACCACTACAAATAAAAATACAGTTCAATGAAACACAACCTTCCACGGCAATGGCTTGACATTACAGCACACAATAAAAGGTTGATTATAGTGGCTACGCTGTTAAAGCCAATATGTGTGATGAGCCAGCCGAGCCACTATCTGATGATGCCTGATCTAGAGACTTGAAATTTTGTATAGTTCCGTTTTTTGTAAATAGCAAGGCTTCAACGGCCAAAATCAGACCATTCCTTCCCCCCTCCACAATACAAACGAAACATTTTTTTTGCAATTTTCTCGACAACGGTGGGTCGTATTGAAAAAATTATAAAGGTAAGATATGTTTAGAATAGGATTTTACATAACTTATCTATACATCAAAATCCAGTTGGACCACTACCTCCCCCCTCCATCATACAAATTGGATTTTTTTTCTATTTTCTCGAAAACGGTGAGTCGCATTGAAAAATTTATAAAGGCCAAATCTGTTTAGAGTATGATTTTACATAATCGGTCCACACATAAAGATCCAACTCTTTTTCCCCTCTTCTATACCAATGATTTTTTTTTAAATAATCATTTTATCTGTCATCATATAGAGTATTTGACAATTGGCCCTTGAAAATATAATTGTTACACTGAATTTTTTTAACACATTCTGGTGGTAGATAGTTGAAATTTCCTCGGTAACTGTAACGTCTGTAATCTGCTATAAATTGTTATAAATTACTGATGTACTAATATAATAAATCTACATTTGTTAACAATGTTGCAATTATATTTAATAACCACTTACCTCTCAAATGTGTCAGAAAAGGTGTTTTGATTGCAAGACGCCCCAATGTCTGTCTCGGTGGTTTTTTATAAGCTGTTTCATGAAAAGCCGATTACGCAAGGTAACAACGGCAATAGTAGCACATAAAGTGCACATATGAACATTAAGCGTTATTCATTTATGTACATGGTTTGGCCCCCACAGAGAGTGGAGCGTACATTGACTCGAAGAAGTTTCTTAAGATGTTACTGCACACGAATAGAAGTCCAAGTGAGCAGCTGCCAAGAAAAAGCAGTCCACGCGGCTCCATTGCGTACCCCGGAGTGCCCTCTGTGCCCCTTCCTAGAAATTATAGAAGTGCACTACATAAAGCTAGAAGCGACTACTGGGATTAATTGCTGTGGCAATCAGCAAAAAAAAACTAAAAAAAAAAATCATAATAATACTAGAATCATGCTACTGCCACGATTCAACCATGCGCGATCGATGTGCGTTCGTGAGCTGTGCTAAGGTGAGATAATTTCAAGGTTTTCTCCTTAGTGAACATAAGCGAGTACGAAATTGAAAAGTGAGGAGCGCCGGAATAGAAGTTTGATTCGATTAAACGTGACGTTTGAATGTTTTAAGCGCTCTGTTCACGCGATCATCGGGTGGAAATTTTTAATACCCTAAATGATCTTTTCATCTTCATTAAGGACGACAGATTTTTTCACGATACTCTTTTCCGCTGTTATTTTTACAGGTTTGCAGACATATATTTTGAACAATTTACTGGATTATAACATTTGTAAGGTATTACACCCCATCAACGGCAGAGGGCGTAAAAATGCTGTTACCATCCCAATTGACCAATGTTGGAATTTTTGTGCCGTGTCCAAATGTACCACGCAATTTTAAAAAGTTTAAAATTCAACTTTATAAAGTTTAAGAATATTTGTGGGAACATTTGGAATTATGGAACTTATGGTACAAAAAGGATCATTTTCACAGGAAAAAATCTTGGATTTCCAGTCAAAATTCCATAAATCGTACCTTCGGTACTTGGTACGAGATGATTGGAAATCCAATTGGTTTTCCAACCAATTTGGTCAATTGGGATCAAGCAATATTTTCGGTAGTTATTTAGGTACAGAGAGCTGAGCAGGTTTAAACTCAAAACTGCTCAAGATTTGAAACTAACCTAGAATTTTCTGGATTCAGAATAGCCGCTTCACCATTAAACCATCGTAACTAAAAGCAGATTTTCGCAAAAATTTTCTTCAGCACTGGCACAAATACAGTTTGACCTAAATTACGAAGACAGGATGCAACATTTGTAAGGTTTTGTTATCCATCAATAGCGGAATAGGGCAGAAAAACAAAGATCTTGACTCTACAGTCAAGAAATATTACTAAGCAAGGGTTACGTCTATTGTCCCAGTGGCAGACCTAGAAATGTCAACCCCTTCCCCTATCGCGAAAAGTGTTTGTGGACACCCCAAAAATTAAAATTCTTGTTAAATCTTCTGTCGGGAAAAAGTGCCTTATCAGCAGATCGATTTTCGCGGCCTTTTAAACTCCAGAAAAAAATTAAGGATTTCAACACCTTGGAACATTTTTAAGATTTTTTATCCACCTGCTTTGCTAATTTTTCGTAAAACAGGAAGACAAGACCTTATAAATGAGGCGTTAAAAGCTAGAGTGGACCAACCCACATAATCGAGTTTTTGAAGCTTTTTCACTTTTGTGCTATTATTGACTATAAATTTTTGGGAAAAAAAATTGTGTGGACTTTATTACTCAATGCTGAAATGTTCTTTTGTGCATCCAAACATTTTTATCTAAAAACTCACTCGCAATAGTGATGCAAACACAAAAAAATTCACGATTTTGACATGTGGGTTGGTCCACTCTAGCTTTTAACGCCTCAAATGTTCCAAAAAATTAATTCCATCTTTCATTTTTGTAATATGAAATTCAGGACCCGCTTTTTAAATTTTTCTTTTGAGGATTTGGAAAAAATGTGGCGTAAAGATAAAAAAAGCGCTATAACAATCTTTTATTCGCTGCGATCGCATCATATGAGGTACAACAAGATGTTTTCTGAGCAATAGTAATCTTTCTTTTGTTGGTTTTTTTGTCTTTACGGTTCGAAAATCTTGAAATGAAAAGTTACTTGCGCATGCGTGCGTGAATAAGAAGCGAGAATTACCGATTGACCCACTACAAAAGATGTTGTTTTGCTTTGGTTTTTTTTTGTATGTGCAAGAAAGATACATTGTAAGATTAGATTTTAAGATTTTCTTCTTGATAATCTCTTTGGCTTTTATTCCAGCTGGATTTGAATTTTCCCCCTTACCTCTACATAATATTTAAACCAGGTTTGACTTTTTAGGTTCGTTTTTTTTATTTCATCTTATTATGCGGTCGCAATTACGGGCTCCATGGAATAAAAATGTTTTTTAAGCTGTCATTTTTTAGGTAATGATTTTTGCAATCTTAGAACCTGTTTGTCAAGTTCTTGGCATTAGGTTTTTGTTTGTTATTTTGAATTATGATTTTGCAATTTTATTACTTCGATGGAAAACTTTATGCCTAGTTAAGTATAAGTAGTCAATAGTTTTTCACACCAATTAATTGATCATTTCTTGAATACGATTAATTGGATATTATTAGTGTTATTGAGTTTTTTGGTTCAGAATTTATTTCAGGTTGAGAATATCATAAAAAAAATTGTTTTAGTAATTTTTTGTAAGTAAGTCAACTAGTTTTGGTTATAGTTTAGGGTTTGTTTACAAATATTTCAATGGAACGCAATTCCAGAGCTATGAAAAAAATGATTTTAAGAACATTTTTGGTTGTTTGAATCACTTGCTAGAAATATGGGAAAACGTAATAAAGTCGATTTGAAAACGTAGTGAAATCAGATTTCTAAAATCTTTTTATTTTGTTTTTTAAATCTAATTTTCGGACTAAAGATCTCCTATTTGTCGGAATTTTTGCAACTTTTTAACTCCAGAATTTGATTTAGCGGCCTCAAAAATCCCCGGATGGACTTTTCCTTACAGACTTCTTGACGCCAGAATCGGATTCAGCGATCCCAAAAACCTCTAGATGAGGAAAACGACCAAGTAGTGTCAATATAGTATTGTCATTAGGGCCTGCAAAAATACCGGGTTTCGGATTTACCGGTAAACGGTAAATATTTTTAGTAAAAACCGGTTTACCGGTATTTACCGGTAAATCGCTATTTAGATAAAACAAATCATGTATAGCATATTAGTGACAGTGAGAGGAAAAAAAACGTACGAAGAAATAAGTAACAATAATTTTATAATATTTATAGTGTAAATCATAAAATCAAGAAAACAAGAACACATAATTATAACAATTCAATAATAAAACCAAAATACGTTAATTACGGCTACAAATGCCAAATATGGTTGTTTTTTCTTTTCTGTTTTGTTTTGATTTTTTTTTCTCTAATGTAATATCGTCGGCTAAAAGTGAAATTGTGCTAAGTCCATTTGGTATAATTTTCCAAAAGAGCAATGAAAACCTTGTTAAATCGTTTTAATTCTCTTTCAATAAAACACAGAGTTTTCTTTAAATGGAAAAAATTGGGCTAAGTTTTCTTCAAATGAGACTCTGTTTTCTTTAAATGAAAATTAAAATGATTTAACAAGGGTTTTTATTGCTCTTCTGTCAAATTTGGTATAATGGACTTAGCACAATTTCACTTTTAGCCGACGATATGTATATTGCATATTACATATTTTATCATTTACTTATGTACATGTACTAGAAGTATACTTCAGTTTGCTCTTACATTCGGAAAGCTTGTAAATATTGGGCTTTTTCGATAATTAAGGTTTTTACAAAAAAATTTACGATTTTGACATTTTTGAATTATCAGAAAAGCCCATTATCATAAGTTATTTCATTAAAACATTTGAAGACTTCGGTGCAAAAAGCGGTCACCTCCACTTTTTGACGAAAATGAATTATTGCAGTTGGCGCAAGAATAAAAGAATGCGCATATTTGGCTGCAAACTCCGGACTCGTTTGAGGACTGTGTAAAAAGTTATTAAAGAAAAGGAGATGACTGAAAGCATTGTTTCATATAATTTGACGCAGAATTTTTTTTTCAAAAAATCTTTATTTTTTCTGAGAGTTTTGTTTTGTGAAATTGAATATTTTTTTATTTGTTTATTTTTAAACGCTTTTGAACATATTTTGGACTGTATTTTGTAGCCAATAATGCATTTTGAAAACCGCTAATATCCTCTTGGGTGCCAGAAACAGCTATCTCCAAAATTTAAAATGTCTATAACTTTTTCGAAAAAAAAAAAAAAAATATAGATTTATCTCAAATTAAAACGATGTAAGAATACATGTTTGATTTAAATTGTAATTTTTTAACTTTGTCCCAGAGCAAAAACTTCACGCTAATATCTTTTTTGTCTCTCCTGAAAAATTTGAAAAAGTGGGGATGACCGCTTTTTGCACCGAGGTCTTCATAGAAAAAAAAATTACCAGAAGTTGTGTTTTAATTTTCAGCCTGACGTTTCGAGCCTTGTTTTGGCTCATTTTTAATCAGGAATTCACAGTCGTCTTTTAAAATGCGGGTAAATTTACCGCTCGGTAATTCAGTCAAATTTAACAGATTTTTACCGAGACGGTAACTTGGTTCATGTAAAAATGAATTACCGAATTCGGTAATTGTATACATGCCTCGAGTCGTGTTTTTTAGCCTCGGTATTCGGTATCAAGCATCAACCGCGGGTGGCGCTAGTAATGTTTTTAGTTGTCAAATTTTTTCGCTGGTTATCTCATCGGACTGCAATTTTTTTCGATTTTGATAGCCGTTGCCACAATAGAAATTCAAAAGAATACATCAAACATGGATTTAAAGGTATGTGATATATTTTACAATCAAATTCGCAGTTCATGATTTGGTCACGTATCAAATAAAAGCGCTGTTCTCAAATCTAAGCTGTGGGATGTTCACAGCAGAATATTTTCAGTATTTTAATATTACCGAAAATACCGAATACCGAATACCGAAGAGGATTGTGAATACCCTCAATGTAACATTTCCACAAAGTTTTTACGGCTAAATATTAACAGTTATAACATATTGCATTTAAATGATCGTTTAACGCCTTTGAAGATGAACCAAAACAAGGCTCGAAACGTCAGGCTGGAAAATTAAAACACAACTTTTGCTTTTATTTCTTAAAATTGGACCGCTAAGCCCGCCAAACTAATACAAAAAAATACCGAAATACCGGTATTTTTTAAAAAAATTTACCGGTAATTTCGGTAGTAAAATTGGCCGGTAAAACCGGTAAACCGGTAAACCGGTTTCCGGTATTGCAGCCCCTAATTGTCATAGAAGTTACGTATTTGTGGAAAATTTCATGTCAATCGGGTGAGTGGAACTGAGTCAAAATTAGATTACAAGAATTGACCCTGACAGACCAAAAGAGGCAAGCTAAATAAAATAGTGTTTAAAAAGTTCTAGTTGCGATTTTTGTAAGAATTTGCAGCAAAACTATTTTTTAAAGGCACACAAGGGGACACCAAGTAGACGCAGTGAACCAAAGCTAATGAACTGTTTTGAGTTTAAGACGTTGTTTTCGGGATTTTATTTTGTTTTTTGTAGCATAATTGTCCAGAATTCCATTAATTTATGGTTCTGAAGTCATTAAAAACATCATAAGACACACTCAGAAAAATGTCAGGTCAACTTTTTGTCAGGTTAACTCTGATCTCTAGCTGGCTGACAGAAGTTTCCATTACATGACATTACATCCTCGAAATGCCTATCTAAGGTCAACTCGTGCAGCTCCCAATGCCCTACTTCACCTGCTCGTGGCTTAATTTCAGAATTTCTCCGGCCACAGGTCAACACAAGTTTTACTTTCCCTCATCTAGGCGAACGCGCGCCTCGCATAGGCTAAATTTTCCTGCCCGAGGCCAATTACGCCGTATGTAGACCGTCGAGTTAGCCTCAATTTTTCTGAGTTCAGTAAAGCAGTTCGGTGTCAATAAAAGATTGTAAACAATGAATAAATTTTCATACATGACGGGAAAACCGGATCATAATTTGAGGGTTTTCATATTTTTTCTGCGATTTAAAAAAAAGTCTGGGCATAGAATATGTCACACATTTGTGGATAAAGGAGGGTGGCGAGGTGGGCACTGTTCAGTAGTGTGACGGTGGTATTAAATTCCTTACAAAAAATTGAGAGAAAATTCGAAGAAGAGGGAAGAGCCGGGTCTGGAAATGTGGAAACTTGCGAAAACGTATTTTATGGACATTACGAATATTTGATTTAAAATTGCTTTTGGTGTGAAAGAAAGAAAAAAATACAATCCTCTACTTGCCTCAAAACTATCCATCATCGGATATCTATTCCTATATTTTAATTATTAAAATTTTAATTCCATCAGAAATAATTTAAAATATAATATTTCAGTTCTGCTTATCATCATCAGATAATTGCCTTAACCCTTGTCAAATCGATTTTTTTCTGTTTCTTACATTTTTTTTTGTTGTGGATTGACGTCACTCGAACATCACATATGAATATGCAATTTAACACAGTTGAGATGATTTACTGGCGTGCTGTGCCTATCACTCTAATTTGATGCTAAATAACCTGTCAAAACGAGGATCTTATTTGAAATTATATCTTATTAGACGTTATTAGCACGGTTTTTAATAAACTGTGTGGAAATTGGAGTAAAGAAATTTGTATTTTCTTCATAAACCAAAGGATGATTCGAAGAAAATGGTTTTTTTTGTTAATTGGTAATTATAATTTTTGATGTTACTCACAGGGAAATTGTTGCGTGATGTTAATTTGACATGTTTATATCCACACGAAATTGGAAATGGTTTTGATGTCAATCCATTTAAATTGGTTATAATTTGTCAAGGGACATCAATTTTGTCAAGATTTTGAAAGAAAAAAAATCTTAAATTATTTTTTATTACATAATTTTAGAGACAGAACTGAAGTTAGTAAAAGGGGTATCAAAAATAAAGGAGAGTGGAAATGTTTTAATTTTTATATAATCGCTAGAGTTAAGTCTAAAATAAAATTTGATTAGTGCCTTTGGAGTTAGCAGATAAGGGGTTGAATGTAAACCGGGTGCGGGGGATTTCTTTTTTGAAGTGTAGGCTTTACGATTCCATATTTTGTAGATTGGGAGGATTTCCTCTTCTTGGGTTAATTAACTTTTTCTTATATTGTTAGATTTTTTTAGTTATATTTATCAGAAATCTGTTTGCGAACTTTTGACCGGATTTTTGGCCAGATTTTCTAACGGGACTTGACCGAATCTAAGAAAACTAAATCTAATATACTTCTATATGATCTATATATACAAGAATGGATGTTTGTTGGTCTGTCTGTTGGTTTGAGATTACAAAATTCAAAAACTACTGACCCGATTTTTACGCGGTTTTTTGGAAAATGATCTGCGTTGCTATGCGGAGCTATTTATGGTTTTTTTTATGGTTTTTTTGGAATTCTAAAATTTATACAAAAAATTTTAAGCTGGCAACGTAGGGTCTGCTAGTATCATATAAAGTAGGGTGAAGTGGTTTATGTTTTTATTATTGGCCATAAAATGGTCAAAAATTGGAATTTTCGCATGATAAGATAGTCATATCGCAAGCGCAGGACCTAAGCTAACTTTCTGCATTCACAGATTGCCAACTTTATGACATTAAATTTAGATTTTTAGGCATTTTTCGAAAACTTTGATTTTTTGATTTTTTCAAAATGGTAGGGAGAAGTGGTCCACCCACAAAATTTTCTCAGAAATCGCGTAAACATAAAATTAAATGACAAATAAAAATATAATCATGAAGTTTGATCAAAAATATGGTTTATTCGAAAGTAACAAATGAGCGTTTGGTCTGTTTTGGTGTTGGTTTCTTCGGTATAATTGTTAAGTGTCTTTTTCCGACGCCTTTTTCTGCTTCTCGAATTCGGCTCGATTTTCGGGAGAAGTTATAATCGAGCTTCTCATCGATTTTCGGCCACGATTTGAAACACTCAAAATAACTCATAAAAAAACTTGAAAACACGAAATATGACATTGACAGGGTGGACCACTTCACCCTACCAAACGTGGACCACTTCTCCCTACCGACGCTATTTTGCAGAAATTCGGTGGATTTACAAAGTTCATAATGTAAACAACATTTTAGATTAATGAGCTTATTGAAATTGATGAAGAATTCGTCAAAATGTTGTTGAATGTGAATACTTGCGAAAACTTTCAACAATGTTTTTTTTGGCACTTGTCTGTGAGAGTCTGCACACGTCTGCACACTTCAATGACTAATAAAAAACAAGCTGTCATCAAGAGCAACTGATGAGAGTTGCATATTCTGTTCTAATGTCACTATTACTAACAAAAATGGTAGTGGACCACTTCTTCCTATGGACCACTTCACCCTACCCGACCATATAAATACAGGTCATCACCAGAAAATATTAATATTGAAATCTACCTAATTATAAACTAGAAACCATTAAATATTTTCTTGAGAGAATAAATTATGAAAAATTAAACACTCAGAAACATTTTCTAAATACCAATAATTGTCTAAAATATGTTAATCGAGGTTGATATCTTGTACTCATAAATGAATTTTTTTTTACATTTCCACGTAATTGGGTGAGCATAAATGAAATGCATTCTTATGATTTCTATGAAGAATGTTTATAATTATAGGCAGATAGGAAACAATGCTGCGTCTCATTGCCAATAATTATCAAGATATGCATATAAATAGATGTTGGAATTATGGTATATCAAAGTGAATATGTTTTGTATGTGCATTTCTGTGGTAAATTTACCATTAACATTTACTAATTATAAAATTTGCGGTAACAAGAGAGATAGGCAGTTAATAATAACAGAAATGATTTACATAAACCAGAATCTTGTTACATACCGCTCAATAATTAATTGTAATTAAGCTTTAGTTGCGTGCAATCGTATTCGAATATTCTTCTTATGTTTATTATGCATATATACAGCATAAAAATATTCATATTATGTGGGATGTTTTGATACGTACGATTATACCTGTGATATGTTACCTGAAGTCAAGCAGATTATTGAATGGGGTATGAACATATTGTAATACTGCTAAAACAAATGATTTTTCTCATATAAATTTTTCTTCTGCTAATTGATTATACGCTGTGAGTTCATTGCAGTTTTTAATTATAGTGATTTACAAATTGATTATATCATCTGGTATTAACGTATGTTTAATGTTTTTTAATTGAAATAAAATACTTATATTACAACATTTCAATTGTAGAATCTTTTGTGGATTGTTATACATTTTTAACGATTTTTTTAGTCGGATATTCACAAGTTTTATTTTGTTATATATAAGGTCTCGTTTTCACTAGTGATTTTTCTTGAATTTCACCACGAATTTGATTCAGAATTTATTCCGCGAATTTTATTTATCTATCGCAGAATAAACTCATTTAACAAAAGTTGTCCAAATTTGAATTTTTCCGGCGATTTTGTTTGAAATAAATCCAGATCCGACGTCATGCAGGAGTAAATTTCATAGTTTTGTGCCGTAATGTACACGCAGAGAAAAAATAGTAAATCTAACTATTTTATAATGGGGAATCGGAACTATAACTAAAAAAGTTAATTTCAATTATAAAAATTGACTATTTTTATAATAAATTTAACTACAATTGGCTGCTTTGTGGCCGGTCGCATTAAAACTTTTTGCAAATTGGTTACTTTGCAACTGGTTGCAAAAAACACATTGCAAATCGGTTACTTTATGACCAGTCAAATGAAAACCGTTGAAATTCGGTTATTGTGTGACTAGTCTGTGAGTTGTTGTTGTTTTTTGTTTTATTTATTGTGCTCTATTATCATTTACTTACCAATAGTGCTATCGAATTATAAATACTCAACTTTGGACCAAGCAATTCATACTTACAGCGTTTTTTGATATATATACTTGATACCCCCCCCCCCCCCCCCACCTCTTCCCTGTTGTCTAACTTCGTCACAGAAGAGTTTCTGCAGAAACGGTTGCGGATCAGTTATTTTGTACCTAATGATAGTCACAAAAAATTTCGCAAAAACGGTTGCATAAATTAAAAAATTGGACAAAAATTGTTGCGGCAACGTTGCTGGGACGTTGCAGTAACCAATTTGTAACAATTTTTGGTTACTTGGGTACATACACAAGCTTTAGAGCTTTGGAAAATTATTAGAGTCGGTCTTATGGTAAAGATTCTATTTTTTGGTGAAGATTTTTCACTTTTTCTCGAATAACTATATGGTATTTGCATGAAGGGACTAAAAACTCGATTACAATTTGTGTTTGTACATATATACTATTTTTCGATCTCAAGTATTTAAAATTACTAAAATATTTTATTTTAAAAAAATTAAAAACCATCATCATACTAACCCGGCCTTTACACGCGACTGTAAAGTCTGTCAGTAGCACAGACTTCAAATGTCAAATTACTGACAACGAATTAAAATACATTTAGCGAACTGGCAGTCAGTGCATTTACACGAGTCTGTGTCAACGACTGTGTCAGCTCTACAGACGCGTGTAAGGGCCGGGTAATTATACTAATATATAAAAATGAGTTGGTGTCTGTCTGTCTGTCTGTCTGTCTGTCTGTTTCTCTTTCACGCAAAAACGGCTGAACCGATTGACTTGAAATTTGGCATGAGTGTCTTTGGCAGTTCTGGTTCCAACATAGGTGTACGGAAACATAGGCATGCGCGAGAGGTGAGGGGAGTAAGGGGAGGGGATAAAGTGATTTCGAAACTTAGTTTTTGCGCTATGTTACTCTTTCGCGGGGAAACTACTGAACCGATTGGCCTGAAATTTGGCATAGATATTCGTCGGGGGTCCAGCCCCAACATAGACCCATTAAAAAGTAGCCCGAGAGGTGAGGGGAGTAAGGGGAGGGGGTAAAGTCATCTCGAAACTTAGCACTTCCTCTATGTTACCCTTTCGCGGGGAAACTACCGAGCCGATTGGCCTGAAGTTTAGCTTTAACATAGACCATAAAAAAAAATTGAAAAAACTTAACCCGCCAACGACGGGTATGCAAGCTAGTTTTTTTTATAAAAAGAAAAGCGACTGTTTCTTCACATGTGCTAAAAATCTACACATAAATACGAAAAAAATACTAAATTCTAAAAATAATCTCAATAATTCAATCGATTTATCCAATATTTATTTTTATTGCAATGAAAATGATTTGTAAAGATTGCTGAGTTACGTGATCAAAAGGGAAAAATAGAAAAAAAATTTGATTTTCTTATAATTTCCATATTCACTTTACCCTTCTAATCTCCACCTTAACATAACAGTCTCATAAATCAAATAAACTAAACTTGTTGCCCATTCTTTTATCGTAGACCAAAGATTTCTGTTTAATCTTTTTTTTTTGCTTATCGAATGTTAGTTATGTGATGTGTTTAGACCGAAGACGAAGTCCGAGAATATTTCAAATATTAAATCGTGCTGGGGAACAGCACAGCTTAAGTTAATACCGTTTGCCATCCCTTGACATGCCTAGGTGTATGTTGATAATACCTGCTATCAGGTAAGGGTGAAAACCCCTTTTTTCCTTGTGTTATTTGTGAATGCATTTGTTGTTGTTCAACTTTATTCGAAACCTTTTCCCTACTTCAATAGCCGTAGAAACTTGAACGTTTTCAATGTTTGCAAATCTGAAAATAAAATTTCACCAAGAAATGTTCGTTTGTTGTTTTTTTTTTTGTTTTTTTTTATCTCGTATATAACCTAACCTCAATCGTGCTTATTCTGATTTTTTTTTTTCGATTCTGTTTTTACGTTTTATTTTTTATTTGTTATTTATTTATTTTGGTTGAAGGTCCTTGGTTGGTACCATCAGATTCTTCTCCATCACGCATTAGCTTAACTTCTACATACACAGAGGGAGAGAGAGAGAAAGCGATTCAGATCCTGATCCAACTTCAACTTCAGTTCAAAGTCATCTTCTGTTTTTATAGTACATGTTTTCTATATTCTATATTCTGATGTATTCTTAAGAGGAAAAGGAGAAAATGTAATTGACGGCACCTTATTTGGATATTCACATCACGTCAAAGAGGCAGTTAAACACGTGCGTTCCTTAGAAAAGCGCTCATGAAATATTGCGAAAAGACTGTTTCTGACCTTTTTGCCTGTCAAAATCGGAGAAACAGGTTCAATTCCGGATATTAAAGTCCATGTAGCTGTAGATATACAAACTACGAGTAGATTTTGAAAGGTTTTCCTCTTTTAGAGTAAATCTACAGAAAATCTACAATAGTCTTACTTTTGCAAATACTTTTTTGGTATATATCAGGGGTGGCCAACTTTTTTGGTTGGCGGCCTATTAGAAAATGAAAGATCATTAACGGTCTACTAAAGGGTCTTCCAACAAGGACATAACAATTTTGTATTTTAATAAAAACGCACTCTAAAACTTTTTTTATGATCTGGCAATGCTAAAACGTCAGTCAAGGTTTACATTTTTATCATGGTGTAGTTCACGAACGAGCAATGCCACACAGCTGGTCAAACAATTCATCTATTGAAGGAGAAGTTCGGTAATCGTGTAATCTCGAGAAATGGTCCGGTCGAATGGCCACCTCGCTCATGCGATTTAACGCCGTTGGATTTCTTTTTATGGGATTATGTTAAGTCGTTGGTTTATGCCAACAAGCCAACAACGTTAGAGGAGCTCAGGAACAATATCGAACGCGAAATTGCCAACGTTCCGGCTGATATCTGTGGAAGAGTGGTGGAAAATTGGCTCCAAAGAATCAATCTGCAAACGTGCTCGCGGTGGTCATATGAACGACATCGAATTTCATACTTAAATGTAACATGTCCCCTACACCTGGAATAAATTTCAGCCTGATATCTCAATTATTCTGTGTTTTATTTAAATACAAAATTGTTATGTCCTTGTTGGAAGACCCGATATTTACTTGGTGTGGCTTAGTCCGAAGGGGAAATGATTGAAGGAAATGCAGAGAAAGCAGAAAGAAGTCAGAAAGCAGTAAATCTACTGTGATTTCCTATGGCTGCTTGAAATTGCCTTGGGTGCAGATGATATTGCTGCACCTTTTTGAAAATGTCTGGAGAAGGGTGAGCGATATTGATTTACTGTGAAAGGCAAAAAAGTGAAGAACATTGTTGTCTTTTCATTCAATTAATTTTTTTATGCCAGTCCCCCGAGAATTATTTTCAGAACTGTGTAAGGGCGGTGGTGGGGAGGGGGGTGGTCGGACGGAAGGGAGAGTAGGGGAGGGGGAGGGGGGAGGGGATTAATACAAATAGGTTTTGTAATTATTCCTGCACAAAAAAAAATCTAGCTTGGGATTTTTCTAGGAAAGAATTCTAGGATTCTTTGAAGCCAATTTCTTTCATAAATTTGGAACGAAAATACCATTGATTTAACCTTGAAAATGTACCTATTTAGAATACATCTGAAAAGGCTCTACACAAGTTTTATGCATCTTCAGAAAATTAAACCATTTATTTTTTGAGTTTAATTGGATTTATTCCGCGGGCTACCCAAAATCTCACCGCGGTCGATGTCTTGGCCATCCCTGGTATATATTAAATTTCCTGCGGTGTGTAAAATTCAAAAAACTGGAAAATCTAGAGCCAAGGGAAATCTTTCTATCTTGTATTATTCTCCGGTCGGATGTTTATTTTCTTTTAAGGTAAAATAGGTTAATTTAGCTACGGGTGGTCACAACTATTTACAAATCTGACAGATACCGGAAGTTGTAGATAGTATTTGCTTATAAGTTGTCGGATGTTATTTTATTATTCCATACAACATGTTCTCCTTTACACTGTTTTATATATTGGGTGTATATTCTGTTACCATTGTGGACATGGCGTTTGCATAGGGAGAACCTTAATTAAATGAATGATATGATGTAAGTTTTCCGTTTCGAACGTAAAAAGCAGCCATGTTAAGTTTTACTACAAAACAAGATGAAAACTTTTAAAGGGTAGTACTTCAAAACTTTTTTTTTCATTATTTGTGAGTCAAAAGAAAATTTTTTGCACAGGTATTTGTCAAATATATGAAATTTGTGATTAAAAATAAACTGAAACTAAGGAAATATAGATTTTTGGAATGCAAACACAGTGGAGTTAAATACATAAATACATGTTAAGGAATTAAATGATTTTTTTGCGGTGCTGATACATCTTTAACCATTACAGATTTGGTGGTACACACGAGATGTACTACTTTTTTCGTAACAAATGCTGCGCGGTGGAACCAAAATTGTACTACCGATTAAATCGTTTGCAATTGCCGCATGAAACTTTAAAATGGCACCACTAAAATTTGTTTTTTTGTTTGGTGTGATGCACGGGTAAAAATATTTGCTATTTTTCTGTGCGTCTAAGGCTAAACAGAGTTGCAGCGTCAACGTCATGTTAATGTCGACTATTCCCGCCGATTTGACAGAGTGGAAAGCATTAACGGCGGACGGCATTCCGTTTGTCTGTCCGTCCGGTCGTTTGTCCGTTCGTTTGTCCGTTCGTCTATCCGTCTGTCTGGCCGTTTGTCTGTCTGTCCGTTTGTCCGTTTGTCCGTTTGTCTCTCTGTCTGTCTGTCCGTCTGTCCGTCTGTCCGTCTGTCCGTCTGTCCGTCTGTCCGTCTGTCCGTCTGTCCGTCCTTCCGTCTTTTTGTTTGTGAACAGCATAAATTTCGAAATTATTGAGCTAAAGTTTGAAACTTTGTGCAGTTGCGTGTCTCGTAAATTGCATGGCTAAGTTCTTGAACGGGTAAAATCGGACCATTACTTCTCCCCTATACAAATGAAACAGTTTTATACACTGTTCTCGAAAACGGTGAGTTGTGTTGAAATATTTCTGTGGTCACAAGTAATAAGGGCTTAAGTCGAATTTCATGATTTTTCAGGAGAAGCATTTTAATATTTATGAAATTTTAACTGTCGGTGGCAAAATGGTATCAAACCGAATTCAAAAACCTATAACTACAAAACGTTATGAAAAATAAGCTTTTTACGATTGGTTTAATCTGGTTTATTCAAACTTAATATTTTGAGAGAAATTAAGGATTATTTTACTTTAGCCACTCGTTCAAAACTTTTTTATGTCTTAGAAATGGCTACAATCAATGGCTAAAGTCAAGTTAAGGCCCTACAAACCTACACCCCGATTTGAAAAAGAGGCTAAAACAGACTTTAGCCTGCTCGTTTGGGAAAAGTTAAAAACGAAGAATGAACTAACTCGACTTAAGCCACTATTCCACGTGCAAAGACGATCAAATTAATGCAGCTTCGCGCCCATAAGAGTGGATTAAGTCTATACAAAAATATATGGCATCTGACTTTAGCCGTTCTTCCAAATGCAACTTGGAAATTTTTTGACTTAAGCCGTTTGGTGGGGTAGCCTATTAACGGTCAAAAATGGTCATAGAAACTAACGGGTCAGTGGAATTAAAAGCATTTTGGAAATAGAAGGCAATTCTGTAAAAACATTGAAAACGGCTAAAGTCGAGTTAGGCCTTTACAACTTGTGACCACAGATTTATTAAGTTAAAATATGTTCAGAATATGATTTTACATCACTTATATATACATAAAAATCCAATTGCATTACTCCTTCCCCCCTCCTTCCTACAAATGGAAAACTTTTTTTCCACTTTCTCGAAAACAGTGGATAAAATCGAAAAATTTATAAACATGAAATGTGTTCAGAATATATTAAGGTTTTTACACAACCGCTCCATATGATTTTACATAACCGTTCCATACATTAAAATCGAATCCGACCAATTCTTCCTCCCTCTCCCACACAAATTGAGTTTTTTCATAGAAATTTTGTCGGCTCTCATGTAGAGTATTTGACGATTGGCCCTTGTTACGATTGGCCCAGCTGTAGCTTTTGTTATGTTTTTTTGAATATTTGTTATATATTTGGAGTCTATTGCGTGGTATTTCACGAGTTCGAAGGATGTCAAAGATGCGCTAGCAAGCCTCACAATCACCAGCATTACGGCCTCAAAAATTGTTTAGTTATTGGAAAATACAAAAAAACTTTGCCATCAGACATAGACATAAAGTGAAAAGTTTATATTTTTCCCTCATCGAAATACGATTTTTCTATGATTACTGGCGATATGCAAAAGAATAACATTGTAAGTAAATTGTAACACGATTGAGAAACGATGTTGACTTTTAGTCCAAAAATAGACAAACATTATTCTGCTAGTATATCGTGTTCATTAGGCAAATAGAAAAATTCTATTTATGTAGAGCTCGCCATTAAAGACTTTGTATTTATACTTGGGAAATTTATGCATCGAAATTGGTTACACGTGCACGAAATGATGCCAAAATGACAAATTACAAATACCAATGGAACTGAATAAACGCCTGTACAATTTGTATCTGACTTTTGACTACGAATATAAAATTTTGATGATAAAGTTGGCGACCAGCATACCACGACGGGGAACATTGGATGGCAACAATGTCGATGACTGTCGCTATGATCTGGAATATCGTGGTAATATCCGCCTTCGGTGCTCGTTAAATTCCTCTAATGGTTATTATAAAGGACGAATAGACTCGCATAAAGATACAACATGGTTTAGTTGTTGAAAAATACGAAAAACTTTGACATCAGACGTAGACAAAAAACGAGTGATTCAGTAGATTCGGTGATTGCGATGGGTCATAATAGCAATAATAATAATAATAATACTTATCAATCTAGATTCTAAGCTGCCATTAAACTAATCAGCGTCCTTTGCGATTAATTGCAATGAAATTAGATAATAAAAGTGAAATATCTTTACATTTAGGCATAGTGATATGTGCAATTCATTGCTGGATACTTGGCCGGCAATGGCTCGGACTCACATTAAACTCTTATATCCTGTGGCGACCAGGATTTTTACTGTTGGACCCCTGGCTGATTATGGGCATTTATTTGCTTGCGTATTGCTAACATTATGAGGTAATAATATTTTAAATAGAAAAACATAAACCATCCATTTTGATATTTCGATTCGATTTTAAACGTTAAAAAATTACTCAACGTCTATAATTTGATTATATTATGCTTAACAGAACTGTATTTTACTAAGTTTGAAGGACTTATTTGTGAAAAATTATTGTGTTAATATTCTGATGTTTTCTCGAAAACGGTGAGTCATATTGAAAAAGTTATTAAGGTAAAATGTGTTTATAATATGATTTTACGTAACTCATCCATATATCGAAATCCAATCGGACCACTGCTTCCCCCTCTCCCATACAAATGTAATACTTTTTTCCAGTTTTCTCGAAAACTGTGCAACATATCGAAAAATTTATAAAAATGAAATCTGTTTAGAATATGATTTTATATAATTGTGCCATACATCAAAATGTAATCGGACCACTATTTTCCCCTTCTTCTATACAAATGGATTTTTATACACGTATGGTGAAACCAAAGGGTATATTAACTTTGCCTTACCGTTTGTAATGCCAAGATCCCGTCATCACACACAAAAATGAATTACACCAGTGTGTTTAGAATGATAAAAAAATTGAATTTTCCATGTCCGTCTGTCCGTCCGTCTGTCCGTCCGTCTGTCCGTCCGTCTGTCCGTCCGTCTGTCCGTCCGTCTGTCCGTCCGTCTGTCCGTCCGTCTGTCCGTCCGTCTGTCCGTCCGTCTGTCCGTCCGTCTGTCCGTCCGTCTGTCCGTCCGTCTGTCCGTCCGTCTGTCCGTCCGTCCGTCTGTCCGTCTGTCCGTCTGTCCGTCTGTCCGTCTGTCCGTCCGTCTGTCTGTCTGTGGCGCGGATTGCGGGCGCACGGATTGAGCTAGAGACTTGAAATTTTGCGCAGATCCGTTTTTCGTAAAATGCGAGGCTAAGTTCGTTAATGGGCAAAAATGGACCATTAGGGGGGGTACCCCCCATACAAACGAAATCGTTTTTTGTGAATATCTCAAAAACGGTGCATTTTATCAAATAAGTCCAAGAACAAAACTTATTTAGGATATGATTCTACATAAAACTCCCATACATCAAAATCCGATTGGAATAAATTATAAAAAATCTTATTGGAAAGTTTGACTTCAAAGTGGAATTTTTGTATAACTGTTCGAATTTTGATATGAATATCACCATACGGGTCTCCAATGATTGCCAGATTGGCGATTATAGCTTTTGTTATGTTTAAAATAAACATTTTGTCATATAGAGCAGGGATACGCAATTAGATTTTTTGGCGGGCCAAATTTGAAATTTTAGGTTATACCGCGGGCCGCAGCAAAATTTTTGCAACTAGTAAACTAGTAATTCGGCGTTATGTGCTAATAAATCAATTTATTTTAAATTTTTTCTACGGGTCAAGCTTGGGCGTCGCGGGCCAAATCGAAAAGCCTCGCGGACCGGCAGTTGCGTATCCCTACTACAGAGTATTTGACGATTGGCCCCTGGCTATTGTAGATTTTCTTATGTTTATTAAATGTTTTCAAATCTATTTTTCTTTTGGGTGCTTGAAAAACTCCTTCCAGTTCTTTGAACCCGATTTGTGATTGTTATCGAAAATAACCTGAGTTCGTGCGGAGCTCACTGTAAAAGTTGTTTTATTTCTCCAATTTTAAACTAAAGATAAGGCTACCACAATCAGTACAATCAGACAAATTATAATGTTAATATGGTATAATCATTTCGTCGGTGACAAATAGTCTCGACCTACATAATATCATATTTCATGTGTGCACTATTTTCCTTTCTAGTTATTATTTTTTCAGTTTCTCGGTTGGTAATTTCGATAATTTTATCCAATTTCATGTTGAAGCGGCAGTTTAGATTCAAAGAGATAAAAGTTTTTTAACATTTCATGCTGGATTGATGTCCATCATATGGCTAAAAGTTGCCACCCACTCATGCACACACAATGCAATCAACATAGAATAAAGATATTATATTTGGTAGACATCATGATAACAAGTAATTTTATTGGTAAAATGGTAATTACGGATATTTAATAGAGTTTGCTGATTGAAAAATTACGTATCGTAGTATATTTAATTGTGTGGTTCTATTCGTTTAGTGTTTACTGATTAAAAGATATGCTGCTCTACATGTTTATCTATAGAGGAAAATTCTTATATCGACGTAATCGGTAACAGGAATCAGTGATTTACTGTAAATCGTTTGAAAATTGCCGATAGAATATGTTTATTTATATCACCAGATTACGACACTTAAAGTTTTTATGCTTTTATGCTTGCCAATGGTTTTTGGTTGGAACTAATTACACTGAGATAAGAATTTAATTTATAGCCTGACAGTCGTCATGTTGAGTAATTTACAAAGTTTTCGGTCTCGATTTACTATTCATTAATTAAAACGATTTCGTCATTTTGGTTGATCTAATTTTGTGGGACTTTACAGACGGATAATTTAATTTTTTTTTGTTTCATTAAAAATATTATTTGAAATAACACATTTCTGTCTCTCTTATTATTATTGTTCTCTAAAATAGGTTAAAAAAAATCTTTTTGGCAAAATGTTGGGCTAATGTGTTTTTTGGCAAAATTAGTTTTAACTTCTTATGTCCAGCTTAACTACATGCATGTCACAGACGAGATGAATCAGACGACAGTATCAGAAAAGCAGGTTTTGGAAAATGGAAATTTCGTTATAAAATCAGGAAAAAATACCAAAGTCAAAAACTATTTTAAACATAAGAAAAGCTACAATTATCAGGGGCCAATCGTCAAATACTGGGATAGGGGGGAAGGATAGGTCCGATTGGATTTTAATGTATGGAACGGTTAGTTAAAATTATATTTTAAACACGTTTCGTCTTTATAAATATCTCGATACTATGCACCGTTTTCGAGAAAATAGAAAAAAGTAGTCCATTTGTATGGGGGAAAGGGGAAAAATGGTCTAACTAGATTTTGATGTATAGATAAGTTATGTAAAATCATATTCTAAACACATTTCATCTCTATAAATTTTTTGATACGATGTACAGTTTTCGAGAAGACGGGGAAAAAGTATTGCATTTGTGTGGGAGATGGGGGAAGCAGTGGTCCGATTGGGTTTTGATGTATGGATGAGTTATGTAGAATCCTATTCTAAACATATTTTTCGTTAATAAATTTATCAATATGACTCACCGTTTTCACGAAAGTTACAAAAAACTGTCTCGTTTGTATGGGGAGGGGGGGAAGGAATGGTCTTCAAGATGGGTTCAAGAATTTGGCCAAGCCATTTACGCGGAATGCTCAATCCTTTCGAAAGATATAGTGTTCACGGTCAGACGGGCAGCAAGACAGACATACGGACAGATAGGCACAAATGGTTGACAATATCTTAAGGCAGAAGTTCCCTTTGGGTGTTGTTTTTAACAATTTTTCTGCACTAATTCAAAATGTTAAACAAAATTGAGGTAAATACAGTGTCAAAGTCAATTTTAATTCCTTCGAAAATCGTAGTTTTCTAACAACTTTTTGGAAAATAACGTTAGCCTCACATACAATAGGGCAATTCACTCTTGATCGTAGATAGTAAAATCGTAGATTGTACTGTACAACTACGATTGAAAAGTACAACGAAGCGTGAGAAGCGCTTTACTAGAGGTTGTGGGTTTTGTCGTAAATTTTTGACTCTTTTATTTATTTTCTTTACCTAAATTGTTTAAAGCATTTTTTAACTCTTAATTTATACTAAATCATATGAATACTTTAATTTACTTACTTTTCCAATGTCCATTTTAGAGTTGGCACCAAGTTGACATGTCACAAAACATGCCTCAACCTCACTTTATTAGAATTACGACAAAAACTAGTATGACAAAAACTTACCATACCTTCGGGTGTGGTAGATTGTAGTTTTCGTCGTAAAAAAATTTGTGTGGAGAACTGTCAAAAAACTACGATTTGTTTTACAATTTTACGATTCTACGAGTTTACGATCAACTACGATAAAGAGTGAATAGCCCTAATGTGTTTTTTTTGGCGAAAAAAAGTTTTTTGAAAATTTCACGGAAACTATTCGCTTTTGAGAAAAAAAATTTATGTAACCAAATTCAAAGAAAATAAAATTTTCTGTATTTTTTCCATCAACGGTTGTTACATATCTTTTACGATTCTTGAGAAGTTTGAAAAAATGTTATTTTTTACTTATTTTCCCTTTTTTTTATTTCAGAGCAAAGTTTTATGTTGATCAAACCAGCATTTTTTTTGGGCATAGAAAAAAGATTTGACAGAGTTTTAAAATCTAAGAGGCCCACAAAGGGCTCAAATTTCCAATATGTCACAAACAAAGGGCTCAAAATTTCCAATACGGCCACAAAATTTGAGCCATTTTTGGGCCTCTTAAATTTTAAAAGTTAAAAGATTTTTAAAAGATTTAAAATCAACAGCTTCAACTCCTTTGGTCCATTCACCAAGCAATTTGAATCAAATCTAATATTTATCAATCGGAAACGAAACCGATTTTAATTTTCTTGGTGGAAAAATTGATTTCTCTGCTTCTTAATTCTTTTAGTTCAGTCGTGAACGGATTTAAATTTTCCGCAATTTAAATTTACATTTAAGTCGGTACGAAATGATTGAATTTATGGTCGATTTACCATTTCAATAGTAATCTTATTTATTTCCTCGTGTAGATACTATGTTTGTGAATGTGTCAGTTATTGTTATTCGGAATTGAATTTGCAATTCGATTGTTGGCTATAATTTTCCACAATTTTCTCTATCGCCGCCGAAGTTGATTTTGTTAAAAATGAAAAGCGATTTCAGTGTCAGTTTTCCGTTGTGGCCGCATCAGTTTTTGCTCCGTCGTGACATAGTGATTGAAATAAATTCACTTATGCAGGCTATATAAGATCAAAAATTAAAGAGGAGAATGGCCATTGTCAGTGATAGGTTTATTCATCTAAAAAGCTATTATGGTACCTGGAAGCTTTGATGCAATACCTGAGGGTCTGTAATTCAGCGCACAACATGCGCGTGCATTCGACAATGGGTTCATATGAATATAATATTTAAAGTTTTTTTTTTGTAGCTTCGAGTTGATTCGTGTCTAAGGCTCATTAGGCTGACTCTAAAGAAAAACTTTGTTGCATTAAAATTTATTGCAAATTGGCACATATAGAACGGCTAATGTATGACAGAACGAATCATAGAGATAGGGAAACATTCTATTTAATCGTACCTATTGTATCGAAACACTTATATTTGAGCTGTGCAACATAGATGCGAATGGTTTGTTGCCGATCAAATGGTCTCAAATAGCTAGAAAGGGTTCCAACAGAATATACGATGCCATCTTCTTAATTGCAGCATCTTTCGCCTTTGAGTTTAGATTTCAGCCTACAAAAATGACTTTTTTCTTCGTCTTGGTGCTTCTGAATTAAAAACTTTCACAAAAATCTGACTCATTGTACGTGTTTTGTAAAACTTTGTTGATTACACAGGAAATGAGATCATATTAATAAAGTCTTGAGCTACCATAATTTTTTTTTTTCATAAAAAAATTAACTTTGTGAATCGCAGATATTTTTGTCTTCTCTGTTGTCCAAATTCGCAATTATGGGAGAAAATTATGACATTTTAATGGGGATCTATAATGAGATTAAATAAAGTTCAGAGGCGGATATTACTTTTAAATTATATTTACAAATAATAAAAAATCGATTATGGTGATTTCAGAATTATTGCTATCTATATGAGAGTATCTTTATGTAGTTTTGCTAATTGCAAACACGCGCAATTTTTGAATTTCTTGATTTTGTCATGTTTTTGTTTTTGAATATTAATATTTCTTGCTTCACTGGACGCCAGTGTCGATACCAACCTCTTTTTTTAGCGTATTTTTCTTCGGTGCATTTTTTTTCGTTTTTAAAAGTTGATACTGAATACTCCGAAGAGTTTTATTCTCTTTTTTGTCATTTATTGATACTAGTATTAATTCCAAATAATGTGTGATAAAAAATATATTAATAAATTTTAACATTAAAAATGCTTGGAATCTTCAATTTTTTAGACTTTTTCCAATTTAGATGCTCTTCTTTATTAGTTTGAGAGCCTTTGTTTTTTTTTCTCCAAATTTGGCTTGGCATATATCCCTATTGACGATTTTTATACCCGTATGATGAAACCAAAGGGTATACTAACTTTGCCTTACCGTTTGTAACGCCAAGATCCCGTTATCACACACAAAAATGAATTACACCAGTGTGTTTAGAATTATAAAAAAAAATAAACAAATTTTTTTTAAAAAAAGCTTTTATTAAAAAAGAATGCACTAAAAAGAAAAAAATAATTTTCTGGACGCTGTGTATCACAAATATAAAAGCTTTTTAAAAGCGAGATAAATTTTTATTTTATTGTTTTATGCTTTATCTCGCTTTTTAAAAGCTTTTATATTTGTGATACACAGCGTCCAGAAAATTATTTTTTTTCTTTTTAGTGCATTCTTTTTTAATAAAAGCTTTTTTTTTAAATTTTTTTTTTATTTTTTTTTATTTTGTTCTTTTAAGTCTTCGAATATATATCCTTACATTTGAGATGTCCTTACAGGCTTTTTAACTTGAGAATCGTATTCAGCGACCCCAAAAACCCCAGATGGGATTTTTTCCGGAAAATTTGAGGAAAATGATGACCACGTTATCCTTACAGGACCTTCCGTTATCCTTACTGACTTTTTAATGACAGATTCAGATTCAGCGACCCCAAAAAACCCCAGAATAGATTTTTTTCTGGAAAATTTGGAGAAAAGGATAATCACGTTATCCTTACAGGACCTTCTCTTATCCTTACAAGGACGAAGTAGAGAAAATATTGTATTGTCATCGGACTTATATAAGTGTACAAAATTTCAAGTGAATCGGATGAGTGGAAGTGGGTCAAAATTTGATTGCAAGATTTGACCCCGACAAACAAACAAACAGACAAACATGATAGTGAGCTAAATAAAAGCTTTTAATAATTAATTTCTGCATGTCCGTCCGTCCGTCTGTCTGTCTGTCCGTCCGTCCGTCTGTCCGTCCGTTTGTCTGTCTGTCCGTCCGTCTGTCCGTCCGTCCGTCTGTCTGTCCGTCCGTCCGTCTGTCTGTCTGTGGCGCGGATTGCGGGAGCACGGATTGAGCTAGAGACTTGAAATTTTGTGCAGATTCGTTTTTCGTAAAATGCGAGGCTAAGTTCGTTAATGGGCAAAAATGGACCATTAGGGGGGGTACCCCCCATACAAATGAAAACGTTTTTTGTGAATATCTCAAAAACGGTGCATCTTATCAAAAAAGTGCATCTTATCAAAAAAGTGCAAGAACAAAAGTTATTTAGGATATGATTCTACATAAAACTCCCATACATCAAAATCCCATTGAAATAAATTTAAAAAAATCTTGTTGGAAAATTTGACTTCAAAGTGGAATTTTGGTGCAACTGTTTGCCGTTCACTTATATCACCATACAGGTTTTCAATAATTGCCAGATTAGCAATTATAGCTTTTGTTATGTTTCTAACTAAGTTTTTCACAAAAAATCCTGGGGTGGCTTCATGTAACTTATTTTCAATCGACTAACTAGTCGAAGGAAATCTTTAGTCGATCAAAACTGATTAACTGATGAGGTGGGTCCAGTGGACGCACATTGACTTTTCTCTCGTTGCTATCTCTCATGTTTTCAGCACAGTGACTCTGAAATCTTCAGTACCTTCATACAGTATGGTGTTGTATGCTGAGTTAAATGCACGGATTTGGTATGTGATTAGAACGTAGTGAACGTGGAGCCCACCTCATCATTTACGCATATTTTCCCCTCATAAATTAAGGGTTAAACACCCGACACTCACTCTGGTGCACACAATATAAGAGTCTTTTCTGGGTAATTTGAGGTTGCTGTAACCGAATCTGGCAGTAGTTTGGCTGTATAAGATCTACTTTTTCCGATATGGTGGGTAACTCAACAGTTGGTTTAAAGATTTATAATCTGGAAATTAACATTCTTTTCCTTCAGATCTGAAAAAGTAGAGCTGGTACAACTAAACTACTGCCAGATTTGGATTCACCGGCCCCAAATTACCGAGGGAAGGCCATTATATCGTGTGCAACAGAATGAATGAATGATTGAATGAATGAATGATTGAATGAATGAATGATTGAATGAATGAATGATTGAATGAATGAATGATTGAATGAATGATTGAATGAATGATTGAATGAATGATTGAATGAATGATTGAATGAATGATTGAATGAATGATTGAATGATTGAATGAATGAATGATTGAATGATTGAATGATTGAATGAATGAATGAATGATTGAATGAATGAATGATTGAATGAATGAATGAATGATTGAATGAATGAATGATTGAATGAATGAATGATTGAATGATTGAATGAATGAATGAATGATTGAATGAATGAATGATTGAATGAATGAATGATTGAATGAATGAATGATTGAATTAATGAATGATTGAATGAATGATTGAATGAATGATTGAATGAATGATTGAATGAATGATTGAATGAATGATTGAATGAATGATTGAATGATTGAATGAATGAATGATTGAATGATTGAATGATTGAATGAATGAATGAATGATTGAATGAATGAATGATTGAATGAATGAATGATTGAATGAATGAATGATTGAATGAATGAATGATGGAATGAATGATTGAATGAATGAATGATTGATTGCTTAATCAGTTTTGGTCGACTGAAGATTTACTTCGATTGGTGAGTCGATCGATCGAAAAAAAGTTTCATTGAAAAGAAAATGTTCACGTTAGAGGAAAATAGCTGCGAGAGAATCGTTTCGAAGTGGTCGCTCGAAGATTCGAAAAGACTCGAATGAAGTATTCGAGCGAGAGCACAGTCCCTGTCCGAAACGTCTCGCAGAAGTTACAAATTTACAATTCTTAAATGCGATTGAAACCGAAAACCCTTAAAATGTATCAAGGGGTTAAAATAGAACTTTTATGCAACATCCATTGAATATTTTCTTATATGATTTACCGATTTTTTTCCGGAAAATTTGAGCAACAGGTCAATTACGTTATCCTTACAGGACCTTCCGTTATCCTTACAAGGAAGAAGTAGTGAAAATATTGTGCTGTCATCCGAATTACGAATGTTTGCAAAATTTCAAGCCAATCGGATGAAATGAAGTGAATGAAGATTAGATTACAAGATTTGACCCTTGCAGACAAACAAATGAAAAGCAAGCTAAAAAAAGCTTTTAAAAACATAAATTGCTGATGTAGCTAACAATGTTGGTACTAAAATATAATAAACAAATCATCCAAGGTTATTTATTTGCTTCAGTTCACTGTAAACAAATGTATCAATTGAAATATCCTATTCGCAGTCGAAATGTACACAAATATTTTGGTTCAATGACTCTCTAAGAACAACACAGCACTGTACCAATAAACAAATATCTTTAATTTGAACCAGAAATTGTAAAAAAAAATGAATATTTCAGTAGCGTTTAAAAATACATCGATCGGAGAGGAAAACTAATTTAAAAATAAACTCATAAAAAGTTAATTTTTCTCTTCAATAAAAAAAATGTTTTTTTTCTGCTTGGTTAAGTGATCTTGGAATCTCGGTATACATATATGTATATCGCTATATCATTATTTTGTATGCTTAAAGAAGTAAAATGCCAAAGCTGACCATAAAAACACTTTAGCGTTTTTTCACATAAAAATAAATATCGCCAGAGAGGTCCGACATTTACGCGCGGCATCCGATGGGGATGTGATTCTTTTATAGAGGAACCATGAAACGATATAAGCAGGGTAAAGTAGGGAGCCATGGTGATGGGGTGGTGGTGATCGAGGGTGGTTCTTTGATGATGGCGGTGGTTGGGCATTTATGATATGGGGATGCTGAAGATTGAAGATATTTTGGGCTTTAAGTATGGAAGGTTACAAATAACTTTCTTCGCCAAGACATTTATTGCTTTGGAAAATATCCTCGCTTCGTCGCGTAAACATTTACACAAAATTGAGATTTTATGGCTCAAGATTAAACACTCAACAGAAACAGCAACAGCAGAAGCAGCTACAGGACTGGGAAAAGCTATGTGGAGACCGATATCACCAACACCATTGGTGATAGCTTTTTTTTCGCCTCAGATCGGGGCGGGGGGCTCCACTGTATATTTCCTTACATGTAGCTGTGGTTCGGGAATCCAAAAAAAAGAGTGAAAAAAAAACGAAGAGCTAACAGTTTTTACAACATCCAGATCTATATAAAATTTATCGCTAAGATACTTATACGAGTATTAAGAATTCCCGATTGGGGCATATATGATAGCAATTCGATGGTGTTTGTTGATGTTGATAAAAATCAAATCGATAGAGTTTTTATTTTTCTCAACATTTCATTCTATTGGCGCATATTTCTTGAATGGGGCTAAAATTTCCTTATACGACTTAAAGGAATATCTGAAAAGTGTTATATATATCCATAGATGTGTATATAAACAAACAAAAAAAAATCAAATAAATCAATATTGGATTAAGCGTAAAACCTCACACTTCATAAATCATATTTGCTGCCATACAAGTAGGGGAAGGGCTCATACTTTGGACCGATTGTCCCTGGTCCGAGTGCTAAACCGTAATACCCTTGGAAAAACATCTTTTTATGAACTTTTTGGTATTTCTGTCAGTTTCCTCATCCTAGGGGAAATAAAATTTTTAAGGTAAATAAAATTTCTTGCATTTTTTCCTTTAACGATTTTTTGAAATATTTGAAAAGAATAACTATTGCAGAGGAAAACTGCAATATTTGCAGAGGAAAATTTTGTGTTGATTACAACTGATCTTTATACCCGTATGGTGAAACCAAAGGGTATATTAACTTTGCCTTACCGTTTGTAACGCCAAGATCCCGTCATCACACACAAAAATGAATTACACCAGTGTGTTTAGAATGATAAAAAAAAAGTTGAATTTAGCATGTCCGTCCGTCCGTCCGTCTGTCTGTCTGTCTGTCCATCTGTCTGTCCGTCTGTCCGTCTGTCCGTCTGTCCGTCTGTCCGTCTGTCCGTCTGTCCGTCTGTCTGTCCGTCTGTCTGTCCGTCTGTCTGTCCGTCTGTCTGTCCGTCTGTCTGTTCGTCTGTCTGTCCGTCTGTCTGTCCGTCTGTCTGTCCGTCTGTCTGTCCGTCTGTCTGTCCGTCTGTCTGTCCGTCTGTCTGTCCGTCTGTCTGTCCGTCTGTCTGTCCGTCTGTCTGTCCGTCTGTCTGTCCGTCTGTCCGTCTGTCTGTCTGTCCGTCTGTCTGTCTGTCTGTCCGTCTGTCTGTCCGTCTGTCTATCCGTCTGTCTGTCCGTCTGTCTGTCCGTCTGTCTGTCCGTCTGTCTGTCCGTCTGTCTGTCCGTCTGTCTGTCCGTCTGTGGCGCGGATTGCGGGTGCAATGATTGAGCTAGAGACGTGAAATTTTGCGCTGATTCGTTTTTCGTAAAATGCGAGGCTAAGTTCGTTAATGGGAAAAAATGGATCATGAGGGGGGTACCCCCCATACGAACGAAAACGTTTTTTGTAAATATCGCAAAAACGGTGCATCTTATTAAAAAAGTTCAAGAACAAAAGTTATTTAGGATATGATTCTACATAAAACTCCCATACATCAAAATCCTATTGGAATAAATTTAAATCTTATTGTAAAGTTTGACTTCAAAGTGGAGTTTTGATACAACTGTTCGAATTTTGATACGAATATCACCATACGGGTTTTCAATAATTGCCAGATTGGCACTTGTAGCTTTTGTTATGTTTTTTGCATCGATTTACACCTTATTCTGGCGTTTTGAGCGGACACAAGTCACAATTTGTATCGCGATTTTGGCACAAAATATGATAATTTTCCAGTGATTTTTTCCGTGATAATTGAAATGGGAAATTTTTTAAACCTCAACTCAGAGAACTGCAAGGTAGGGGAATTATACCGTGAAACTACAAAAATGTTATGACCGAGTTGTGAAATAGTAAGGACTTGTATTTTATAACAAAGTTAGCAAAGCTTCTTTATAGCAGTTTTCTTAAATTATGCAAAGATTTCTTCAAAGCGTTCAAAAAGTAAATTTCGGTGCAAGGTACGAGCTCTTCCCCTATATTTCGTTTGTTTGCAAATTCCACACCATCGTGGATTCATTTCATCTTACACGATTTTATCACGTAGTGAGTATTTTTTCGGACTTTTTGTAAAGAAATGGTAGATTTGAATGTTTTCCTTATTTTTATTAATCTTATAAATAATATTTGCGGTATACCTACTACCAGAAACAGCATTTCATCAAAAATAGTTCAGAGAGTGAAAGACGATGGGGAAGATGAATGTTAAGATGTGTATTCGTTTTGCTGCAAAAACTTAAAAAAAAACAAAAAATATTCAGCTAAGCTGCTTATAAGACGATTACTAATATTTTAAGAAACCACAACGACGATGACAACGATATCAAATAAATTTTCCGATCGATATTTTGTAACCGGAGTTGATAGGCCAATTTATGTGTTTATTATACTAAAAGATGAAGTGGTCTGATGTGTTTTTGAAGGAATTAAATTGGGGTTTTAGACGCATTCGCATAACTAATAACAATTAATCAAAATGAATTATTAGCTAATTTTATAAATACGAAATAATATCGTATTGTGATTGAATCTAAAAATAAACAATCTTTTGAAGTATTTTTTTTTGTGAAAATCGCATAAGTTTTTGCATGCTTTCTGGGACATAAAAAATGCAACGCTTTTTGTTAACGTATGTATTGTTCGAAAGTTTGAGAGGAACGTGTGTATATTTTTGTCTTAACGTATCAATAAATTATATTTCGTAGTTGACATTTAACATCTCTTTTCTTAACATCTTTTTGCTTTGCTCCTGACCGCTTCGCCTCCCCTTCTTCTCGGCCATCGGCCTTATCTACGTCAAAATCTCTTTAAAGTTTCAAAACATATATAATATCCATTAAAGCTTAGAAGATCAATAAAAATATTGAGAGAATAAACCAAAAAACCAATAATAAAAGTACAACCAATTAATAATTGGCCATTCAATCTATATTGGTACGTATTATAGACGCATTTTTGAATTTTCTGGTCATATCGGTTCCAGCGGGTTGCAGAAGTCGGAAAATTTAAGATCGAGCAACTTAGATTTCTTAATGGTAATAATGTAAACAATCTCTAAAAGTTTCATTTAGTCGTTACAACACATTTTGTTAGTGGTTTTTAATGGGTTAACAACGCATTTTGTTAGGAGAGAGTTCCGAGGATGTGACGGGGAACCTTAGCATAACCCATTGTTTAAAGCCCGATTCTTGATGCTAGTAACCTCCCCTTAAAGTTTCATCCAAATTGCTACAGTGGTTCTTGAGTTTTAAGGTAACATACAGAGACACAGAACCAGACACACAAGCCATATTTTATAATAGATTGTAAAAATTGTTAATTGTACAAAAAAGTGTTTGACATCGATGTGAAAAAATCCCATAATATAATACGAGGAATGTTTGCACAACGATCTCGAAAACCCGCCTAACGATTTTCACGAAATTAGGGATTTTCGGGGAAAAAATCCGATCTAGATAGGTCTCACCTCTGAGAAAATTCTCCTCGATACCCCTCGCCCGGTATCTTCGAATTGGGTGGTCCGATCTTAACGAAACTTTACAGTATTATTAAGGGGGCTAAGGGCTTTCGATTTTTTCACTACAAACCTGACTTTTCCCTCCCCTAGATACCCCTCGCCTGGCGTCTTCGAATTACGTGAAGGGATCTTAATGAAAATTCGCAATATTGCTAGGGCGTAAGGTTTTTCGATAAGCATTCTAAAAATATTACTTTTTAGATATCTATCGGCAGCGATAAATAGTAATTACAAAACAATCAAGTTCCTTGAACCCCATTATACGAATCATGTTGCAATTACAATCTATGTCGCTAATCCTGTATCTGACGATAGATTTTTAAATATTCGAAACGGAAGGTCCTGTGGTGATAACAAAAGCATCCTTTTTTCTTTTTTTTTCTAGAGGAAATTAGCAGAGGGGGTTTTTGGATCGGGAATTTCCAATATCAGCAAATTAACTATAAAGATAACGTGAATCTACTTTTTTCTCCAAAAAAATCAGCAAAAGGAGGATTTTGAGGTCTCCGAGCATGGCTCGGTCTTCCTGGTACTGTCAATAAACTTTTGACAGAAATCTTTTGCTTATTTCATTGGTTCCGTCATAAAATTTTTAAATATTTTTCTAAAAGAGAGTTATGGAAGCTGCGTTCTTAGCCAATCACTTTTCACACATTATACAGAAGTCATAAACCCAAATAATACTGAACCGAATTTAAAAAAAAATGCGAAAACCGACCACTTAAGCTAGTTGACGATGGATTTTCCTCAATTTTCACGCGGCAACACAAGAATTTTGTTATCAGCGACCTCCAAAAACTCCCAATGTAAATTTTCCAGAGAAAAATAGGATATTTGCGTTACACTCTTAGGACCTGCCGTTTCGAATTTTGAAATTTTAAGAAAAGCTACAATTGCCAGGGGGCATTCATTAAATCATACTCATCATACTAATATATAAACATAACAAAAGCTATAATTGCCAATTTGGCAATTATTGAAAACCCGTATGGTGATATTCGTATCAAAATTCGAACAGTTGTACCAAAATTCCACTTTGAAGTCAAACTTTCCAATAAGATTTTTTAAAATTTATTTCAATCGGATTTTGATGTATGGAAGTTTTATGTAGAATCATATCCTAAATAACTTTTGTTCTTAGACTTTTTTGATAAGATGCACCGTTTTCGAGATATTCACAAAAACCGTTTTCGTTCGTATGGAGGGTACCCCCCTAATGGTCCATTTTTGCCCATTAACGAACTTAGCCTCGAATTTTACGAAAAACGGATCTGCGCAAAATTTCAAGTCTCTAGCTCAATCCGTGCGCCCGCAATCCGCGCCACAGACAGACGGACAGACGGACGGACATGCAGAAATTAATTATTTTTATCATTCTAAACACACTGGTGTAATTCATTTTTATGTGTGATGACGGGATCTTGGCGTTACAAACGGTAAGGCAAAGTTAATATACCCTTTGGTTTCACCATACGGGTATAAAAATGAGTTGGTGTCTGTCTGTTCCTCTTTCACGCAAAAACGGCTGAACCGATTGACTTGAAATTTTGCATGAGTGTCTGTGGTAGTTCTGGTTCCAACATAGGCATACGGAAAAGTAACTCGAGGGGTGGGGGGAGTAAGGGGACGGGGTAAAGTGATTTCGAAACTTAGTTTTTGCGCTATATTACCCTTTCGCGGGGAAACTACCTAGCCGATTGGCCTGAAGTTTAGCTCCAACATAGACCATCAAAAAAAAATAAAAATAAAAATTTGAAAAAACTTAACCTAGCAACGATGGGTATGCAAGCTAGTACTCTATATGAGGACAGACAAAATGTTTACTTTGAAAAAACCATTTGTATGGGAGAGGGTGCAAGGAGTGGTCCAATTGGATTTTGATGTATGGAACGGTTATGTAAAATCAATATAAAATGAATATGACAGTTTCCGCTAAAATGGCAAAAAATCTGTTTTGTTTGTTGTATGGGGGAGTGAGAATGAAGGGTCGATTTTGCCTGTGTTGAGCTAGCGACTTGAAATTACTTGTAAATGAGTTCTTCGAACATCGCAGTTTCTATCAACTTTTGGAAAAGTAATGTTGGCTATAACGGGTACTGCTCATACAAATTTTTTCCGTAAAAATACGGTTTTTTGAAAATTTCTCGGAAACTATGCGCTTTTGAGAAAATAACTATATAATCAAATTTAAAGGATATAAAATTTTCTACATTTTTTTCTTTGGCAGTTTTTACGTATCTATAACGGTTCTCGAGATATTTGGTAAAATAATATTTTTTACATATTTTTTCCGAAACTTAATATTGCAGAGGAAAATCTTGCGTTGATCATAGTTTTTTATAATCAACGTTGAATTAATTATCTTCATTATGATGGAAAAAATCTTGATACGCCAAAAAAAAAACTGGTTACCGTTAATTGAAGCCTTCATTTAATCCCATTAGATTCATGTTCTTCAAATGCAACATAAAAAAAAATTTGAATATTCAATAGAGGATTAAATTTAAATTGGAATATAATTAAATTATTTGTATTGCTCTGTAAAAACGTTTGCTAAAATGCATAAGTATTCATTAACGTAAATACCGAAAAATGTTCAATTTTACGGAATTGCTTAAACGAGGAAAAAAACGCCACAACGACTGAGAAAAAATCAAATTAAATTTTCATTTTAAATGAGACGTTTGTGAAACAAAAATAGCCATTTCGTGATGTAGCCATTTTGTTGTTTTAGATAAAATGTATCTACACTATATTAGATTTTAATGTAGATATATTTAAATGAAAAGAATATGAATATATATATGTGTGTGTGTGGGTAGATTTGGTAAGCAATTTTGTATTATTTCAATTCCACCGCCGCCGCCAACCGGACTCGGACCCTTTTTGTTTTCCAGTCGTTGCTCGAAAACGGCAACAAGGTGATTTCTTTTGAACTGAAAATTGTCACCGCAAGAACACAATTGCAAATTAAGGAAACACCTCACGTACCTTTTTGCCTTTTAAAGTTCCATTAGAAGTTTTGCTTGGCAAAAGGCGCATGAAAACGTATTTTTGCAACAGCTGATGTGACTTTTAATTAATTCGCGTTTAATTTGAAGCGTTTTTTTCCCTTTATTCAACTTTTATTCCTTCTTCTCCAACCCCCTGCAATTTGTTGTGCCAATGCTTGACGTTGTTACTACTTGCCTACAAATCTAATGGTTGTTCTTTACCAGCCACGAACATTTCGGTTTTATGCTCTCACCGTCTGTATGTTTGGCACATAGAGCAATCTTATTCTATGGTGCAGGGAAAACCACGGTGAATAAATTTAAATGGAACGTGTGGCATAGAAGTTTCCCAACTGGTGTTTTTTTTCACAAAAATAGGGGTGTCCATACAACGCAAATTAAAATCAGAGAAAAAAAAATCCGAAAAGAACTTATTGACTTTACGGGGTTGATTAATTAATTAAAAGTGAAAGAAAACACATGAAAATCTTAAAGGTTACAAAGTATCTGTCGAGGATATTCTAAATGAAGATAATTTATATTTGAAATGGCTTTAAAAACTCACACACCGCTGTAAAAATGATTGAATTCAACTAATTGTGTTTTTTTCAATCACACGTCGTTATTTGCGTCACTGTTGACGCCATAATTATTGTATATTTGGTAAATTTACACCTTCGCAACAAAAATGTTGATAATTATTGTGGTTACTTAGCACAATTGAACTTATTAGGATTTTGTTAGAAAAAGAATTGGCCACATTTGCTAGACTGTGAGTGGAGAGTGTGAATTGATTACGCAAATTGATCATTGGATTAATAACACAGCCCGACAAAAATGCATATACGATATAAGAGAATTTTTTGGGGTATTTTAGGGTTGCTGAATCCGAATCTGACCGTGTTTTGGCTGAGTGAGCTTTACTTTTTAACACGTTGGCTACCAGCCAAAAAAACACTTACTCCGCTAGTATACACTGGGAAAAAACGCAAAAATCATTTCTGTACTTTGTGAGTCACCGGTGACTCAAACTCTTATTTCATTTTTGCACACTGTGAGGCACCGGTGAACACAAGATCAATACAGACAAAAACGAACGAATCGATAACGGAAAAAAACTTACCACAACAAATTTTTCACATGAAATATGCTCCACAAACAAAAAACCCCTTTGTACCGCACGAACAACTGCACTCAACCATGGAAATTGAGAAACTGACGGTAATGACAATAGTGTGTGTACACCGGTGACTCACATTGTCCCTGTGGGTGACACGCTGCGATCACCGGTGACTCACATGGTAGCCATCGTGTTAAGATATAAAGGAAACAATAATAGTTGATTTTCAAATTATAAATATTTTAACCAATTTATGAGTCACTCTTTATATATGAAAAAGTAGAGCTGATACAGCTAAACTACTGCCAGATTCGGGTTCAGCGACCCCACATTACCCAAAAGAGGGTCTTATATCGCGTGGCTCAAAATTAGTGTCGGCCAGTGTAATTTCAAACAGATGTAAGTTTCATTGAATCAAGAAATCTGAATAATTCCAGATCATCTATTACTTATTTAATAAATTTATTTGCACCATGATTATCTAGATTTATTTAGAAATCTTTCTTCGGAGAACATCAAATTGAGTACATTATTGTGTGTTTGTTTAGTGTTTGGTAACAATAGAACAATATATTGGGTAAGATTTTCTTTCATAAAGTTTTTAAAAATTTATTTAATATACTCATGCTCATTTTCGTATCTTCAAATCCCCCGCCTTTGTCACAATTTTCCGCGATTTATTGTATGGAATTCTATATAGTTGTCACATTACTACAACAAGCCCTACTCTCCCCTAAATTTGTGACGTATTTTATGGACTCCAGAAAACTCCCCTATCCCTTCACCCCTTCCATCGTTCTTACACGAATTCGGCTTTCGTCATCGCATTTATTTGGGTTATTTTGATACGCTAAAACTAGACCACAATTCCTTTTAATGGTTCAGAAGAAAATAGGAGGCAGGGTCCGTGTGGGAGAGCTAGAATTGTTTTTAGTGGTTGGAAATATTTCTGAAAGGTGGCGTATTTAATAGTGAAAATCTCGTCAAAATACCTACTTCTGTTCAAAAAATAGAAGGAGAGGGGGCTTACCAAGGAAGGGAAATTTTGGAACTGTGTTCATTAAGTGTGATGTTCAAGGCCTATGTTACACACGGAAACTTGGGAAGCGGTGGTCCCTCATTTCTCTCGCCTATACTTAAGAAAAGTCGCCGCTTAAAGTTGCCGTGTGTAACATAGGCCAAAGTCAACTAAGAGAGTGGCCACACAATGTTTGAAATTTTTATGGTGGGGTGGCAGTATGACAAAAAAATCGCGAAAAAGCGTTACAAGGAGTCGGGGTCTGAAGAAGCCTAAAATAATCGTGTCGTATTTTGTGGACAGCCTCTCACACAATTTGTGAACAGAATTTCAGGTTTCCCCTTTTGCTAACAAAAATATCCTCAATATCAGAATCAACCATCATATATCCGATAAATTCTAAGGCATTGCGAAATTTTAGGAGTTCACCTGTAATTTAAACTTTTCTAATGTCAATTTCTGAATTAATACCACACGATAAAATCAAATGCTGTATTCGGGGCATAAGTTAAATGCACTTTTTGACTCGTTTCAATGTTGTTGACATTTAGATGGTGCTAATATTTTTTTTTCGTTCAGATACATTTGAAGCTAGCAGCATAACGATAATCCTACCAAATCTAATTTTAATTCGTACCATGTTCTGTATGTCATTTAGTTAGTTTTCTGTTTTAGATTATGCTGAAAATGTAGGTGCGCCCAGGTAAATAGATGCAATTTGTGTATCTGTTGGGCCAGCACGTATCAACAAACCATCCAATCGACGACCCACCTACCTTCCTACCTACCTATCAAATTTAAATACGTACTTAAACAATCTAAAGCGAACCTACAACAGGCCCGAGCCAAATAATCCGTACGTGGTTAACTATTAAGCCTCTTGTAATATGCCTTTTGAATAATATTAACTAACTTTCCGTAGGCAAACAGATATGTGCATGGGTCTCGTCCGTCTCGTGGTACTTATGTTAATAATATATTCAAAGTTTTCTTTATTCTAATTTCAAGACCCCTAACAAAACAAAGTGTCGGACTATTTGCATGAGTGCATTCAGAAATCGTGACCATACACTCTGGGCTAAGATCGGTGGTAATAATTTTAAAACAACAAATCTCTTTTTAATCCCATTTGATTGCATTTACAAATATTATTTGTATGAAATCTATAAATGCGAGGTTATTTGCTTGTATGTCTGCACATCAATCAAAGAGTACAAATTTAGATACGAGGAGTTAGATTAAACTGTGTTATTTACCATAAGTTCATTTTAATCTAAATATGCTTAATGTCTAAAAGTATCAGTTGTGATTAATAGAAAACTTTCCTCTGCAAATTATTTAGTTTCGGAAAAAAAATGTAAAAAAAATATCTTTTTCAAATATCTCGAGAACCGTTAAAGATACGTGGTAATCGTTAGAGCAAAAAAAAAAATTTTATTTTAGTACCAGGAAGACCTTTAAAGCGAAAGCCCCTAGCCCCCTTAGTAATACTGTAAAGTTTCATTAAGATGGGACCACCCAATTCGAAGACACCAGGCGAGGGGTATCGAGGGGAGGGAAAAGTCAGGTCTGTAGTGAAAAAAACGAAAGCCCTTAGCCCCCTCAGTAATACTGTAAAGTTTCATTAAAATCGGACCACCCAATTCGAAGATAACAGGCGAGGGGTATCGAAGGGGAATTTTCTCAGGGGTGAGACCTATCTAGATCGATTTCTTGTCCCCGAAAATCCCTAACCTCCAAGTTTCGTGAAAATCATTAGGCGGGTTTTCGAGATCGTTTGTGCAGACAGACAGTCAGACAGACAGTCAGACAGACAGACAGACAGACAGACAGACATTCCTCGTATTATATTATAGGATTGTAAGAAAGATGATAAGAAATGCTTTTAATCATGTTGAATTTTTTATCCGTTCTTCTTCGTAGAAAATTCGTAATTTTCTAGATTATCTCGAAAAAAACATAATAAAAATTCGAAAAAGAAAAACCTCCAAAAAAACCTCCAAATAATTAAAAAATTAAAAATCGTTTAAAAAGGATAACATTTTTTGGAGTCAATTTATAATTGGTGTATGTCGAGATAGCTTTGCTACACAAAACCAACGAGAAATAGGCTTTCCCGATACACACCAATTTTAAATTCACTCCAAAGATTATATTATTTTATCCTTTTTAAAGGATTTTTTATTGCGGGGGTTTTAAATATTTTTAAGAGCTTATTTTAGTCGAGGGTTTTTCAAAATTTCGAATTTTGGTTTATGTGCAACGGAGATGGTTCTGTCCATAAAATATGTCACACTAAGGTTCGTTGTTTAAAAATTCTCCTCCTCTTGTCTTGTTTTTCATGATTTTTTTGTAGGGGAGTTTATTATTAGCATTTTTAGTGTATGCCACGTATCTGCCACTAGAAGTTTGTCTTATTTGGTGGCAGATATACAAAAAGTTCTAGCCACATTACCGTAGGTCTTGTTTACTCCCGCTAAATGTGTTGTGAATTTTTTTTGAATAGCTTTAAAATAATAATTTTGTTAATTTCTCGAAAACAATTTTAAATACCATCACAATAATTTCAGTTTTTCCCGTATTTTACATTTCATCATATTCAAAACACTCTTCCAAGCATTCACCTGAAAATTCTTCACCATTTGACCCAATTCACAGTCCATTATCTTAATTCCAGTAATCACCCTTGATTTAGGTGAATCCGAAGTTAAATGAAATTCAGTAGTTCTAGTATTTGATTTACATCCGTGTCGTTTGAAATTCTTTTGTTGGAAATAATTTCTGATAGTCACTTTAGGAAAAGTTCATTTAATTTGATGAAGTAATTGTGACAGACGAAATTACATTTGAATTAAAAGACTTCCGGTTGTCCGATGACATCTTCAATTAAATAAATCACTAATGACGTATTCCCTAATTTTATTCAACGTTTCTTGTGGTTTTCTTTTTCATCTCATTTTTTTTTATCAATAGATAATAAGAACGAAAATGAATTCCATTTACCTGTCGACTTTTTTTTTCCCTGACAGTTACCTGTGGGGAAACATAGAATGAATTTTATGCTAATTTACGAAAATTGTGTAATTGTTAACAAAGCGAAAAGTAAAATTCCACAAAACGAAGACCTAAGACCTAATTATTGAAACACAATGGAATCATGAGAAGTAACAAATGAGATGATTTACTTCAATCAACATTAATTTTTTTTTCAAGTCACTTTTTTTGGGGAAAACAAAAAATGATTTTATGAAAATTAAAATAATTTGACTTTAATAATGTTGATTGGAAAATGTGAAATCTAAATTTTTAAAGAGGAAATATTTTATGGCGTAGTCGAAGGGCCTGCCTTTATTGCTCAAAAATTGCTCAATCTAAATTTTAAATCAAATACAAAATTTTGACAATTTTTTTTCTAATAAAAGTGAAGTTCTATTGAATAAAAATAGACACCCCTAATTTTATTCAACGTTTCTTGTGGTTTTCTTCGGTCTCTAGAGTAGAGCAATTCGCAACTCTTCAGTCTCTAGAGTAGAGCAATTCGCAACTCTTCAGTCTCTAGAGTAGAGCAATTCGAAAAAATCTGTAATTCGATGAAAAATTGCATAGCCTAGTTGTGAGGCAGGGGGGACTCGATCTTCGTAGAGAATTAATCAAGAATTTAACAATTTAACAATTTAATTATTGAAGACTCCGGTGGGCTGGTCATGTCACTCAGATGAGTGCAAGTAACCCGGCTCGGAAAGTCTTTGGCGGTAGGTTATTAACAACAAGGCGACGAGGAAAACCCAACCTCAGATGGCAAAATGGCGCTGACCAGGACGCGAAGAGAATTGGGATTCACAACTGGAGGACATCGGCACGTGGCCGGAACTCAGGTGACAAGACGGCGTTGACCAGGACGCGAAGAGAATTGGGATTCAAAACTGGAGTACATTGGCACGTGACCGGGACCTCTAGCGAGAGACATTGCGGCAGTCCGAGAGATAGAGAGAGAAAGAGAGAGAGAGAGAGAGAGAGAGAGAGAGAGAGAGAGAGAGAGAGAGAGAGAGAGAGAGAGAGAGAGAGAGAGAGAGAGAGAGAGAGAGAGAGAGAGAGAGAGAGAGAGAGAGAGAGAGAGAGAGAGAGAGAATTATTTCGACTTGTAGGATTCTAATATCTTTCTTTGGATAATTCGGGCCAAATTGGAGTAAAACTATTATATCGGGTCTTTCAATAAGGACATAACAATTTTGTATTTAAATAAAACACAGAATAATTGAGATATCGGGCTGAAATTTATTCCAGGTGTAGTGGACATGTTACATTTAAGTATGAAATTCGATGTCGTTCATATGGCCACCGCGAGCACGTTTGCTGATTGATTCTTTGGAGCCAATTTTCCACCACTCTTCCACACATATCGGCCGGAACGTTGGCAATTTCGCGTTCGATGTTGTTCCTGACGTTGTTGGCTTGTTGGCATAAACCAACGACTTAATATAACCCCATAAAAAGAAATCCAACGGCGTTAAATCGCATGAGCGAGGTGGCCATTCGACTGGACCATTTCTCGAGATTACACGATTACCGAACTTCTCCTTCAATAGATCAATTGTTTGACCAGCTGTGTGGCATGTAAACGTAAAAAAACCTTAAAAATCAAAAATGTAAACCTTGACTGATGTTTTAGGATTGCCAGATCATAAGAAAAGTTTTAGGGTGCGTTTTTATTAAAATACAAAATTGTTATGTCTTTGTTGAAAGACCATTTAGTTGTGTAATGTCGTGTTTAATTATCAAAATTAATATGGACGTCCAGTATTTTTCAAATTATTTATTTTGTCACTAATTTTGTTAACTTGTGCTTCATGCCATTGTAGAACCTTGAAAATAACCATAAACATTGTCGAAACATTGGTTAATAAATAACCTAAAAAATTGAACCTATGTGAACTTGGCTTGCCAAGTGCGGAAACTCGAAATAAAATTTACATGAAAAAATTGTACTAAAATTGTACTAAATTGTACTGCATTTTGAAAAAATTGTACTCGAAAGGATTTGACAGAAATTAAAAATTTAAAAAAGACCAGCCGGCAGTGTTTTCGGAAGAAATTTTTTTTGATGCAGAATAATTGTACTAAAATTGTACTAAATTGTACCGCAAAGAAAAAAAAGTGTACTAGTACAGTTTTCTCAAAAATCGAAAAAAAAAAATATTTTTTGGTTTCGGAAGAAATTTTTTTTCGTAGAATAATTGTACTAAAATTGTACTAAATTGTACCACAAAGGAAAAAAATTGTACTCATTAAGGTTCCTCGGAAATTGAAAAAAATCGAAAAAAAAACGATTTTTCGCGAGAAATCGACAGTCTTGTTTCGGAAGGAAAAAATGTTTCTGCAGAATAATTGTACTAAAATTGTACTAAATTGTGCCGCAAAGAAAAAAAAGTGTACTAGTACAGTTTTCTCAAAAATCGAAAAAAAAAATATTTTTTGGTTTCGGAAGTATTTTTTTTTAGTAGAATAATTGTACTAAATTGTACCACAAAGGAAAAAAATTGTACTCGTTCAAGTTCCTCGGAAATTGAAAAAAATCGAAAAAAAACGATTTTTCGCGAGAAATCGACAGTCTTGTTTCGGAAGGAAAAAATGTTTCTGCAGAATAATTGTACTAAAATTGTACTCAATTGTACCGCAAAGAAAAAAAAGTGTACACTTTTTTTCTTTGCGGTACAATTTTAGTACAATTATTCTGCATCAAAAAAAATTTCTTCCGAAAACACTGCCGGCTGGTCTTTTTTCAATTTTTAATTTCTGTCGAATTCTTTCGAGTACAATTTTTTTAAAATGCAGTACAATTTAGTACAATTTTAGTACAATTTTTTCATGTAAATTTTATTTCGAGTTTCCGCACTTCGCAAGCCAAGTTCACATAGGTAAAAATTGAAATGATTTCTTATGTCACAACAAGACCGGAAAGCTTTCAAACAAACAAAAAAGAAATATAAAAAAAGGTCGACCCACACGTAATTATTATCCTAATGTATAAAAACAATTTTGTTATTTTCTGAAAAAAAATAGTGCATTTTTCTAGTTTCATTTGAAATTCGATTAAGATTTTTTCACCAGATATACATAATCTGTGTTGAAAAGAATTTCAGAAAATTCTCATCGCATATCCATAAAATAATGATGCTAATAAGAAATTATGCAATATACGATAAAGTTAAACAAATCTCATGAATATTAATATCTTATAACTGTGCACATAGCACCAAAGGCGATAGACTGTAACATTAATCGATTTTCCGACATAAATAATGTCCGTTACTTGTATAGAACTGTGTGATACCAAAATATAATCCTTGGGTATTCACTAACCCAACATAGTCGATGTCCACGAATATTACTGCACCGAAATCGCACCAAAAATTCTTATTTCCATCTCTTTCACACATCCTGTTTCGCTTTATTCTATTCAATATGTTGTTAATATGGATGCGGTGTCTAAAATGTTGTGCATGTATTGGAGATTTTCAAGAAAATTTATCTGGTAGTAATTTAAAGCTCGAAAAGCTGAACCACTAAAGCCTACTTTAACTAATAGTATTACGAATATAGCTCCAATTTGTGTTTGTAAATGGCAATAGCGCCAAATAAGGATGCTGCTGTGCCGAAGGGCTACGTATCGACGATTTGGAGTCTATGAGAGAGGGGATTACGTGGTGGGGAATCAAAGGCAAATATGGCTGAGTTTGGCATAAAAGCTCTTCTCGATGCATTCATAACACAAGTCTAGGCACTTGCAGTAAAGTAGTAAAGCCGTGGTGCAAAAGGATAATGGGCTTTATAAGGACATAAGCACATAGCGCGACAACGACATGAATACTTTTATGTTCCACTCGTTTTAGCTCGTATATATGCATTCATGTCTCGCACTGGCCTAAATTTTCAACCCGTTTTAATGCTCCATACGAAGATTTCTCTATAGTTATATAACGGCTACATACTGTCAGTTAAATACGGTTCAGATACCGATGATTTTCCTCTGAAATCGGATTTTGAACTCAAATTTAAATTCGATTTGTTATTCATAATGTATAGTGGGTTAAATTTTCTTTTTTTATTTTGGCAAAATTCTCGAGACTTTGAATTTTCTTTCCTTGGCAAAATTCTCAATAACACAAGAATTTACTTCTTTGAGTATTGTAGTCATGACGGAGACCAACTCGAGAATGGAGGCAGATAGAAACTTCCTGGTTAGTACGAAATCCGTTTCAGGCAAAATTGTGCATCCGTCTGTCGGTCTGTTGGTCTGTTGGTCTGTCGGTCTATCGGTCTATCGGTGTGTCGGTCTTGGTGTGTCGGTCTTGGTGTGTCGGTCTGCCGGTCTGTCGGTCTATCGGTTTGTCGGTTTGTCGGTTTGTCGGTTTGTCGGTCTGTCGGTCTGTCGGTCTGTCGGTCTGTCGGTCTGTCGGTCTGTCGGTCTGTCGGTCTGTCAGTCTGTCGGTCTGTCGGTCTGTCGGTCTTGGTCTGTCGGTCTGTTGGTCTGTTGGTCTACCGATCTGTCGGTCTGTCGGTCTGTCGGTCTGTCGGTCTGTCGGTCTGTCAGTCTGTCGGCTGTCGGTCTGTCAGTCTGTCAGTCTGTCGGTCTGTCGGTCTCTCGGTCTGTCGGTCTGTCGGTCTGTCGGTCTGTCGGTCTGTCGGTCTTGGTCTGTCGGTCTTGGTCTGTCGGTCTTGGTCTGTCGGTCTGTTGGTCTGTCGGTCTGTCGGTCTGTTGGTCTGTCGGTCTGTCGGTCTGTCGGTCTGTTGGTCTACCGATCTGTCGGTCTGTCGGTCTGTCGGTCTGTCGGCTGTCGGCTGTCGGCTGTCGGCTGTCGGTCTGTCAGTCTGTCAGTCTGTCGGTCTGTCGGTCTCTCGGTCTCTCGGTCTCTCGGTCTCTCGGTCTCTCGGTCTCTCGGTCTCTCGGTCTCTCGGTCTCTCGGTCTCTCGGTCTCTCGGTCTCTCGGTCTGTCGGTCTGTCGGTCTGTCGGTCTGTCGGTTTTGGTCTGTCGGTCTTGGTCTGTCGGTCTGTTGGTCTATCAGTCTGTCCGTTTTAGGTATCTTAAATAATTCGAGAATGCGTTGAGTCAGCGATTTGAATTTTTTTGTAAATGAATTTTACGAAAATTGTAGTTTTATATCGACTTTTGGAAAAGTACCGTTGGTTCCTCCCATGCAAAATTTTTGAAAAAACACAATTTTTTGAAAATTTCTCGAAAACTGCGCTTTTGGGGGAAAAAAATATAACAAAATTTAAAAAAAGGGAAATTTTCTAATTTTCACATATTTTTCACATATTTTTTTCGAATCTAAATATTGCAGAGGAAAGTTTAGTGTTGATCACAACCGATATTTTTAAAGGAGAAAGTGTTTGGCCTGCGTCTCAAATGTTGCACTATGTCTTCGTTTAGTTGGATGACTGGACAGTAAAACTTTAACGACAATAATAAAAAACCGAAAATTTAGCAATGTTAAATTGTTTTTTAACGTTTTGAAAATTTTATAATTTTTTTGAACTTAATTTTTTAGCAAATCTGAATCCATAACTAGGGCGATTCCCCTAAATTCATAGAAACCTATTTGAATTGCTCCATAGATTGGTCTCGCATATAAAGGAAGTAGTAATATTGTGCTTAAATGGCTTTTGGCTTCAATTCTGCATATTCAGGCCTTTCCCTATTTACTTGGCATTGATCCAACATTTACTGGCTCATTCTGGAAAACTTTACAGAGCTGCCGGTGTTTTGTATAGCTGCTTGGGAAAATGGAAAAACAAAGAAAAAAAACAACAGTCTGCAATAGCCGACCAAATAATCTATGGTTCTTGTATACCCGGAGTTAAACAAAATACTCATATATCCATAATATACCTGATTGTATATACATACTCGTATTCTAGTTGAAGATTATATCGTATTTTGTTTAATAGATACTATACAGATACTATGGATATCTATGGGACAGGTCGTTTTCGTATAATATATCGAAAATTTTCACATATTTACTTTGGTCCTTAGCAAATTTTTTCTTTCAAACGAGATGCTTGAATGCACCCTTTTGCGATGGAAAGCACTTTTAAAAATCCCCTAAAGGTCTTCTATTTCGTAAACATCCTTAACCCTTTTTCATATCTAAACTTCAATTTTGTTGTGCTTTGACCTGCCTTCTTGTTCTTCTTCTCTTAGGTTTTTGGACCCTTTTCGAAATCCTTTTTCAGTTTCTATCATCCTTATATAATATGAATGGATTTTTCTATATTTTTGTATGTTCACCATCCCCATTTCAATTCTACATATAGTTGTAGGTGAAAACCAACGCCACCCTGCTTCCTGCTCCCTGTATAATTTTTGCGACCGTTTTCAATGATTTCATTTTCGATGTCTTTTCGTTACGATGGGATATTAGGTTTCCATAGTATTCTTATCCTTCAAATTTTTTCTTCTTTTGTTAATGTAAGGATAGAAATACGTGGGTAGGTATATACGGGTATGTTTTTTTTAGCTATAGAAATGTGTGACATCAAGTCTAAGACAACACAGTATAGTAAATGTAGATAAATGTACGTACATTGAGCTGTATTTACAAAGTATAAGTAGTGTGTTAAAAATTCTAACAGAAGTGGCCCTTTTCGATGTATTTCTGTATTTTTTTGGTGTACATTTGGAAAACCCAACCGACGACCGACGGATCGACCAACCGAATGTGAACTGGAAAGTAGAAAAAATTATAGAAATGGTATCAGGAATAGAAGCAGCCGGAAATCGCATTTGCAAGTAAATTGGAATTATAAATTTGATAAAAATGGCAAAATGTAACAATTTCATATCCTTGCAACTTCCTTCGACTTCTAGTCGCATAAATTCCCAGTTTTCAACTTCTTTTCTCAGGGTTTTCCTCCGGTTTGTTGCTTTTTTGGGTTCGTGTTTTCCGAAAAATACTTTCTATAGTGAATTTTTGCTTATATAATGTGTCCTTTAGTAGTTTTGCATAATCAGAAGGTTTCTTTCGTTCTAAGCTATGATTATTGACCAATGCCAAGTAATATCGTTGTCAGATGAAAAAAAAAAGATTTTCCTATATTCGATGGTTTCTTTTGGGTATAGATATCGAGTGGATATAGTTCTTAAAAAAAACCGTTTTCTCAGATAAGAAAAGCTATTATTTTGTACATTTTATGTCGACAAGTGGATGAAAATAATGAAAATTGTTTCACAAGAATACTTGAATGTCTTTAATAGGATGTCACATTATTGCAGTTATGACAAATTCAAAGATTTTAGTCTTAAAGTGCCGTTCCACATGAGAGTAAATACGCGAGTAACTCTCAAAAACTCTCGAGAGTTACTCGCTGTCCACTTCAGAGTTAATTTCGGCGATTTTTCTATCGCTACTAGCGATTCTAGCTTCTAGCGTTCTCTAGAGCTACTAGCGAAATTCAAACGCTGTTCGTATCTGGCGAGATACTTTCAGAGAGTTGAGTGGAGGCCTGTCGACTAGAGAGTAGAATCACTTTTGACAGCTCGCAGAAACTAGCTCGCGAGTTTTTGCGAGTTTCTGCGATCGACTCTCAGAGACGTGTCCATTTGCGAGTAGCTGCTATCGAGAGGTTCTCGCCGGCATTTATTCTCATGTGGAGCGGCACCTTTACACTGACGGAAAAATTACGGGAAAATGAATTAAATTCAATGAAAAACCTTATATATTTCGGCAATGATTACCTAATATAGATGGGAAGTAATCGGAAGTTTCCGTTTACCTACGGCAGAGAAAAGAGATGCGCGATAAAAAAAGTCACCGAGCAACACCATCTTTCCCTTTTTTTCCTTCATGTCATATGGAGTTAAAGAAAAAACAAGAAACTTGTCATTTAGTCAGGGCTAAACCAAGCGAGATTTTCATATCCTTATAGCAGTCAAAAACTTGTATTATATTTACACAACCCTTGCACTAACACCATCATGCTTCCGACAGCGGCCTGACAGCTCACGAAAATTTTCAAGCAAATTATAACACTTTTTTAGTATTTAAATCGCGAAATACACTAAAAATCAACGAAATTAACACGAAAACTAAATTTTCCACCAAAATTGGTGGTTTGTTTTGATTTTTAACTAACTGACTGCTGAGATTCAAATTTGTGTATTGCCATTGTGCGATTTTTTTATGGTTTTTTCGAGGCGCATTACAACTAATTACGCATTACAACTGAGATGTGGGAACACTTGAGATGAGGCCGCACACATAAATAACTCAGTATTCACACAGAAATTGAAACCGCCAGCATGTCGCTAGTTGTCCCTCTCTCAAACCAAATATTTTAGGAGAACTTTCTTATCTATATTAGGTAATCATTGATTTCGGGTTCATCAAAAATTACATTGCTTTTATGATCAAAACTTCATCGATGTTACGACGAAATCGGCTACAAAATTCTTCATAAAATCAATGAAATGTGTCATAAATTCAATGAAATTTTTTATTCGAAATGACAACAAAAAAAGTGCTTGTGTTGCCTCGAAAAAATACTACTCCCCTTCAGTATTTTGTAAAAATCGGAAATTTTTGCAAAAAATCGGAAATTTATGCAAAAAATCTGAAATTGTCATCACCTACTGCACTCAGAAAAATGGAGGCTAACTCGACGACCTACATACGGCGTAATTGGCCTCGGGCAGGCCCGCGTTCGCCTGCATGTGGGCAAGTAAAACTGAGTTGACCTGTGGTCGGAGAAATTCTGAAATTAAGCCACCAGCAGGTGAAGTAGGGCATTGGGAGCTGCACGAGTTGACCTTAGATAGGTTAACTCTTACCGCTAGCTGGCTTACAGACCCCTCTGTAAGGTCAGAGTTAACCTGACAAAAAGTTGACCTGGACATTTTTCTGAGTGTGAATGCCAAAAACAGGACCGGAATCGGTCCAGTGGATCAAAAAGTGTTGTACAAAGAAGCAAACAAACAAACTCTCATCCCAAACGCATATACCCTCTCCGTTCCGTGTCGGGGGTAAAAAGTCGCAATTTAGATTTCAAAATGAATTAATTCAAGTTTTACATCATCAATCGATGGCAAGCATAAATAATTATTTGGAATGGTTGGGGCCTTAACCACGTTGTCAAAAGATTTCAAAATGTTTAATTAAACTCAATGTAACCGTAGTAACATATCGTAGCAAAAGTCTACGTTACACATTACTGTTTATATATTTTAGCTAATAATGTAGGTAATATTTATTGTACACAGCGCAACGCGAATATACCCAGTTTATATTTACGATCGTATATTGATAATATATAATAATACAAAAAAATAAATAGTAAATGAAACTTCACCTCATTGGCACGCAGGTACAATATAGGTATATACGCGATTAGGTAATCGAGCGGCAGTCAACGAGGTAAAACCACTTTGAAAGTTAAAGTTCGTTGTCCGATCGCGGCAACATGTATCTATAATGGTTAGACTAGCACTCCTTGCCTCTTAATTTGTGCCACAAATTGCTAATCTATCTGCCTATACCTGGAGAGCCTCACCTGCAGTGAAGCTCTGAGTTTTTCCAGATTAGAATTTTGTTGCAATATTTGAGATTGGCTGCTGTACCATAAAATCGAATGGCTATGCAATCTTAGATTAATGCCCCAAAGATTAAGAAATATTGATATGATGGATGGGGCACACGGGGAAAATATCAAATGGGCAATGAACGAATTGATTGCTGACCAGGTTGTTTCAACTCACCTGCACAATTTTTATGCAATCGATCAAATTTGCATTCAACTTATAGGTAGATATTAGAAATAAACTTGATACGCATATTAATATAAAAATATCAGTTGTGATCAACACAAAACTTTCCTCTGCTATATTTAGTTTCGGAAAAAATATGTGAAAAATAATATATTTTCAAATATTTCGAGAACCGTTAAAGATACGTGAAAACCGTTGAAGGGGGAAAAATGCAGTAAATTTTATTTTCCGCGAAATTTTTAAAGAATTTTTTTTTGATATGAGTTGAGAACCGTTAGAGACGTATCTATAAATCGTTAGAGCCTATAATGTAGAAAATCTCATTTCCTATAAATTTGGTTATATGCAATTTCCCATAAAAGTGCATAGTTTTTTAAAAACTTGATTTTTGTCAAACATTTTGGGAACCGTTGGAGATACTAAAAACTGTTAAAGCAAAAAGTGTAGAAAATTTTATATCTTTTAAATTTTGTTATACAGTAGAATCCCGATAATTCGTACCCCGATAATTCGTATATCCCGCTAATTCGTATGAATTTGCTGATCCCTTGAAATACGAATTATCGGGATTCTACTGTATTCATTTTTTCTTAAGAGTGCAAAAGTTTCGAAACATTTTCAAAAAACAACATTTTTTCAAAAAAAAAATTGTATGGGAGGAAATCGTTATAGGGTAAAGTATCCAGATCTGAGCCCCGGAACCAGTTCTGAGCACCCCTGTTAATTTTCCGGCTTAAACAAGAACTGTGGTGCTCAGATCTGGGTATTTTACCCTACCTATCGCTATTTTTCCAAAAGTTGATAGAAAACTGCGTTTTTGTACAACTCATTCAAGAAAAAAATTCAAGTCGCTAAATCAACGCGTTCTCGAGATATTTTAGAAACGGGCAGACCGACAGATAGACAGATAAATCGACAGACAGACCGACATACAGACAGGCAGGCAGACAGACAAAGTGACAGATAAACCGACAGACAGATGCACGAACATCCTCATAATTTTTACCTGAACTTGATTTTGTGCTTATCAGAAAGTTTCTATCTGACCCCATTCTCGAGTCGGTCTTCGTAATAAGTACAATACTTCCCCTCCAGAAATAGCAAAGAAAACTAAAAATCTGTATCCATGTTTGATTGAATAGACAAAAAGAAAATTTAATTTTAATTTAAGTACATATTCTATTTTGTTCAACATTTGGGATGCTGTCTAATGAACAATAGGTAAATTTTTCATTTCATTAAAATCAGTTAAGCGACTTATAGAGAAACATGAAACGGTGTGTAAGTTTAATGGATTCAAGTCATTTTTTTTAATGTTACTCGTTTGTTACTGGTGAGTTGTTACATAATTTAATGTTGGCCATAAATCAAATTTACTGAACGCAGTTGACTAGTAGGTACTTGTGACAATTCCCTGCCACAATATTAGAAATGCTAAATAAAATACTGTAATGAAGTTGTACACTCAGAGAAAAAAAATAGTTAATTTTACTATTTTTGGTAGTTGATGTTGATAATTCTCCGAATCTCGATGAACATCCAAAAATAGTTAAAGTTGTTAAAGAATAGTCAAGAAATAGTGCGAAATAGTAACCTTGTCTAAAATGCTCTCATTTCGGCGTTTACAGCAAAATAATCAATTTTAATTATAACAAATAGTTAAAATACAAATAACTATTTGGTACTATTTGTTTATCGTTTTGTAGTTGAGTTCTCTAATTCCAACTACATAATGATAGGTTTCAGATTTGAAATAATAAAAAAAATTATATAATAGTAAAAATGACAAATTTGTAATAAAATCTATTACAAATTTATTAAAAATTTACTACTTTCTACTGACGCGTCATTTTGCTCCTCGTTTTCGTGTGGTAAAGTTGTGAATTTTTTAAGTGCATTAAATGGAACAGTCAGATTATCAAGAAGCAGCTGAGGGTGCGCCGATTATTGTGTTGGATCAAACTTCACTGGATCCCCTATTCGTGTTGTTAGATTCTTGGGATTTATCATCTCTATATCCTATATTCAACGGTAAGATTTTTTTTTGCCTTTTTTTAATTTTTCCAACATTTTTACTTAGAAATAAAATTCGTTTCTTCCTCAACTTTCCAGAAAAATAAAATCTTAAAGAACTGTGCTAACAAAGAGACAGGCGAAGCAAACCATTCGAAAGCGGAGTGTTCTCTAACTGGTATTATTCATTTTTATGCTATTTTGTTGAATAAAAACTATAACAAGTAACAATATTTGCTTTAAATCACAGAGCACTAATACAGTTTTTTTAACTAGACGAACAAATCGAAAATAATAAGAAATTCTTGAAATATCTCCAAGATGATTGGATAAAATGCGTGAGCAAATGGGAAAGTCTACACACGCATTTTCATAAATTTCGTATAAAATTAAAGACAAACATAACGAGAACGGAAATACGACAGAAGGTAATTTTTTTTTGTTAGTAAATTTCTCATTTTACATTCTACTTTTTATATAGATTCTCGTGATGCCATCCTCATGCTAATGTGATTTTGAGTTTTTCTTTTGTGATAAATCCTTGTTAAGGTTATTTTTACTGGAAATAAAATATTTTTGTAGCACAACACATTCTGTTTCTTTTTCTGTTGAGTTTCTGTTTTTCAGTAAATTCAGGGCAAAATAATTGAAAAATCATTATTTTTCTAATAATTTTAACTAATTTGTAATAACAGTGATTAGAAAATAGTTAAAAATGACGACTTTTGTAATACAAAGTAACTATTTTAAAGTAATTTCAAACACAAAATAATTATTTTGAGTCTGAATTTCTACTATTTCGCAGTAGACTTAATGAAAAAATAATTGTTTTTTAATAAATATAACTATTTTTAAATTAAATCTATAATAAAATAATTAAAATTAATGATTATGCAATAAAATTTTACTACTAATGTAATCTGGCAAGAACTATTTTATTGTAATTATTTACAATTTTATATTGTGATCAACTATTCTTTATAATAAAGATCAACTACAAAAGTGATAGTCACGATTTGCCATTACTAAATAATTGAAAAGTTGTTAAAAACAACTATTTTTTTTCTCTGCGTGTAGTTGAATTTATGTATGATTGAAGATATCTGACGAAATAATTGTTGTTTAGCCATTGTCAAACAGCAGTAGGTAATCAAGCAAATGTACGAAGAACACCATAAGTAATTGCTTTATTGTTACACATGAAGGTGAGGAACCTTTTATCTAAAAGAAATGATCGAAAATGCACGTGAATGAATATATGATTGATTTCTTATAACGTGTAACGAATTTTTAATTAATTTTTTGTAATTTTTTTTTTGTAATTTGATTTTGATTTTCGGCCACAAAACTTTCTAAACGTTTGTTTTTTTTTTATTAGAAAAGTATGATTTGTAATAGGAAGTAAGGAAAATCTTTTTAATGCGATTTGATAAAATGTGTTACTTTCATTAAACTAGTGCGGATTTTTATTAAAATTTTTAAAAGGTTTTTCCTATTGGATGCTTTTTTGTGTAACAGATTTTAAAAAATAAAAACAAAAAAAGCGCCCTCTTTACATTTTTCTTCGAATTTTCCGGAATATTTTGAACACATATCGTCTTTATAAATTTTTTGATATGATGCACCGTCTTCGAGAAAATAGGAAAAAGTACTTCATCTGTATGGGAGGAGGTGGGAAGGAGTGTTTCATCTGGACTTTGATGTGTGGATGAGTTATGTAGAATCTAATTCTAAACACATTTCGTCTTTATAAATTTTATGATACAATGCCCAATTTTCAAGAAAACACGAAAAAAGTATTCCATTGGAGTTTGATGTATGGGATGAGTTATGTAAAATTCTATTCCAAAAACATTTTACCTTTATAAATTTTTCAATATGAGCCACCGTTTCCGAGAAAATTGCAAAAAAAACTATTTAATTTGTAAGAGGGGAGGAGAGAAGGAATAGTTTGATTTTACTCGTTCAAGGACGTCACTAGTCTTGCTATTTACGAGAAGTGTAATTGTAAAAAATTTCAAGTCTCTAGCTCAATCCTTTCGAAAGCTAAAGCGTACAGGGGCAAACGGACAGACAGACAGGTGTAGTTCATTTTTGTGTCCGACGATTGGTTCGATGCGTTAAACTAAAATCGATACAAAAATGCACCGCAGAGAAAAAAAGTGTAATTTGGAGCAACCGGCAGTAGAATTCGAGGCTATATTTAGTGAGCGTTTTTTCACTGTTTGAAAAGTCATAACATCAAGTTGAAACAAAACAAAAGCTATAATTGCCAATCTGGGGGTAGTACACCCCCCCCCTCCCCCCACCCCCCTAATGATCCATTTTTGCCCATTAACGAACTTAGCCTTGCATTTTACGAAAAACGAATCTGCGCAAAATTTCAAGTCTCTAGCTCAATCCGTGCGCCCGCAATCCGCGCCACAGACGGACAGTGTGTTATCATTCTAAACACACTGGTGTAATTCATTTTTGTGTGTGATAACGGGATCTTGGCGTTACAAACGGTAAGGCAAAATTAATATACCCTTTGGTTTCACCATACGCGTATAAAAATTCGGGATAAAAGTATAGTTTCTGGGACTGCATAATAAGTTTTTGTTCACAGATGAATTGGATTTCTGGTTTTTGGTTCCCCAAAATTTCAAAAATTGGGTCTGGTTTTGGTTCTCCAAAATTTCAATGTTTCAATGGGTTTATTTTTGTTGCGCTTTCAGACAATATGAGTTATAATTTTTAAGATATGGGGCATGCAAATGGTTTTAGGGTACTAGATTAACGTAGAAAAGTCCTAGACTCCAAAGCTGGTTGATAATAGAAAGTAATATTAAAACTTCGATTCTTAAAATTCAAATATGAACCGAATGGCATTTGTTTTAAAAACTGGTTTAGTTTTTTTTCGGTTTGTCCTTTTTTCTAAAAAGGACAATGTTTTGATTATGGTTCACTAAAATTTCAATGGTAAAGGTGCCGCTCCACACGAGAGTAAATGCTGGCGAGAACCTCTCGATAGAAGCTACTCGCAAATGGACACGTCTCTGAGAGTCGCTCGCAGAAACTCGCAAAAACTCGCGAGCTAGTTTCTGCGAGCTGTCAAAAGTGATTCTACTCTCTAGTCGACAGGCCTCCACTGAACTCTCGGAGAGTAGCTCGCCAGATACGAACAGCATTTGAATTTCGCTAGTAGCTCTAGAGAACTCGGAAGACGTCAAAAAAAATCAAGATATTGGTCTTGAAAAGAGAAAAATCGCCGAAATTAACTCTCAAATGGACAACCTCCTGCGAGTAACTCTCGAGAGTTTTTGAGAGTTACTCGCGTATTTACTCTCAATTGGAGCGGCATTTTAGTTCGGTTTGGATCTGTGAAAAAAAAAATATCACACATCCGTCCGATAAGCCTTATGTAACCACAAATATTGCAATTTAGTTCTGGATAGAAATACGAAAAATACGCCAAAAACAGCATTGTCTTGGACATAAAGGGTGTTTTTTTGACGTGTGGTTTTCAAGAAGAAATAAAACGCATATAATTTAATGTTATGGCCAAGAGTTTAGCTTTATTATAAAGATAAGGGTTTGCCATTATGTTTTAAAAATGATTTCGGGCAAGTGGCCGCCGCGGCTGGCTCGAATAAATTCCAGCCGAGAGGCCCAATTTTCGACCACTTTTTGCAGCAATTGGGGCCGTATGTCAGCAATAACGCGCCGAATATTCTCTTCCAAGGCGTCAATTGTCTCGGGCTTATCTGCGTAGACCAGCGACTTCACATAACCCCACAAAAAATAGTCACGCCACGCCACAGATCCACGACGCGAGATAATGCGCTCACCAAAAGTTTCCTTCAATAAATTGATTGTTTCGTTGGCTGTATGGCATGTAGCGCCGTCTTGTTGGAACCAAAGGTTGTCCACATCAACATCCTCCAATTCAGGCACGAAAAAGTCATTAATCATGGCTCTATAGCGTTGCCCATTGACTGTAACATTATGGCCGGCTTCATTTTTGAAGAAATATGGACCAATGATTCCCTCTGCCCATAGAGCACACCAAACAGTGACTTTTTGAGGATGTAACGGCGTCTGAAGAATGGCTTGTGGATTACCATCCCTCCAAATGCGACAATTTTGCTTATTGACGTACCCATTCAACCAAAAGTGAGCTTCATCGTTGAACAAAATTTTCTTGTGAAAATCGGGATCGGTGGCCATCTCGTTTTGGGCTTATTCACCGAACGTGCGACGCGCTTGATGGTCGTTTGACGAAATGGCAAACCAAACTGAGCATAAATCAAGTGACAACTGTCAAAAAGACCAACTCCGAAAAAAGTAGTGCCAGATTGAAAACCACACGTCTAAAAAAACACCCTTTAGATATTTTATTTTCGCTGGTGGAAAACCTTCAACTTGGAAGTGTTTCAATTTCTGCTTACCAATGGTTCAGCGATATTTGAACAGTAAGTGAACTTTTTATATCAAACGAAGTTAAATGAAAAACGGTGAGATAAATTTAAGAAAGAACAAACCTAATATTGAATTTTCAAATTAAAAATCACTTGAAACACACACTAACGTCTCCCAATAAAAAAGAAAGATTAACTCTTTTGAACATAACAATTCCATAAAAAACTTCGGTGACCGACGATAGAAATATTTTCTTCTAGGAAATTGGAAATCCCCTAATCGAATTTAGATGAACAGAACAAGTTGTAAAGTGTCAAGAGAAGAACCACTGAAACAATGTATATTTCAAGTGAATTTTAATTAAATTTCTTATCCCCAATAGCGAAGGATTATAGAGGGGTACAGGACGAGATGGCGTATAGAGTATTTTAAAATGTCTGGGCAGAAAGCTCATAAATCCTGATTGAATAATTTATGAAAATTGCGGACATTGATGCTACCGCATAATATTTCAACTAAGCGGAGTGCGGTAGATACTGCTGACCGTTTTCTATTATCCTTCAACGTATTCCCAGCAAGCTAGTATAAAGGAAGTTGTATATTTTCTATAAAGTATTGACTATCTACCTATAACCGACATAAATTTTATGCCACCAAAGTATGGTTTTGTGTTTGAAAAGCATAATATTTAATGTCTATATTAGATATGCTGTAATATTTGTGCATACTTATACCTACATTTTGTATCTGTATAATACCGTAATTTAATTTACTATCTCATCCATCAGAAAATTTTCCAAAGTTAATTTAACTTTAGTAACAAAATAATTAAACATGCCAGCTGACGACGACAAAACTAGTACGAGTACTCGTTCGGTTCTATCCTTTATTATGATTATAAGTGAATGTGTTTGATCGGCATAGGAAGTGGGATAGGTTTTTGTGCATTCGGAAACCATCCTTGCATAATAGGCGACGCAGCCATGAAATGGGGATACCCCCGATAAACTCGAGAAAAAGCAACAGCAATGATTTTTCAACAACCGACATTCTCAGAGTGGTGGGAAATATGGTGTTCACTTGGAAAAACTTGCCCGTTATACCGCTTAAAACAGCCACACTACATTTTCCATAATTTCATCCCGTTTGATAGTGGCTGGCGAGCTATTTTGCGCCAATGCCACAAAAATGTTACTCATAGTGTCGGATATGAAACTCGACGTGACAAAAACAAAAAACAAAAAAAAATCCGAGAAAGAAAAGCATTTTCCCCTGCAGATCCTTTGACCTGTGGGCTGATGTGGAGTAAATTATGAGGTCTTGGCTTACGAGCGATTCATATTTCGCCCCAACGTGAAATTTTATGGGTATATGCGGTTTTATGCTGTTTTTGATAAGAATATAATGTAGAGGGTTTTGTACATGAGAAAAACTTCTAGCACGACTTTTCTACGATGGGAAAATTAAATTTTTTATTCCACAAGATTTCTGTACGAAGAATTTCATCTCTATCTTATGAATACCGATGTCCAAAAATTAGTTTTTTTTTGTTTTTTTTTCCCGAGATAGTGTTGAGTAGTCATAGTGGAGTGACATTAAAATATATGTGAGTTACGAGTAGCACTTGAGATTAAACATCATATAGATATGTGCAGTTTTTAGAGCGCGAGGCTGTCTTCAGTGAATTTTGTTGGAATTTACTGAAGCTTAAAATCATCTTGGTGGCAGCATATCAAGTTATTTACGATATGCGATGGTTACACGGTTAAGATTTTTTTTAGCACTTTTTTGCTTGCGAACTTGGAATGAAAAGTTTGGGGTCTGGCTCTGGAAATCATTTGACGGATGAACCACCGATTGGTGTGACTAACGTAAATTGGGTTGAATTACGTTTCACAGACCAAATAATTTTTTTAAGTGTATGACACTTCGATATTCTTAAGAGATATTATCAGTGGCGCACCCGAGGAGAGAAGGGGGGAGTCAAGGCGCCCACCCCCTCATCTCAAAGTCGAATGAGATCACACAATAAAATATTCAATGGATGTGTTTTTGCATGCAAGACCGAGAGATCTCTCCGTTCTTGAGAGATTTTCCGAAAAGGGGGAAAAAGAGCATTTCAGTTTTTCGTGAGATTTTTTACTACAAATGCGAATGTGGAGTTCACATGGAAATATCATACTAATCATACTAATATATAAAAATGAGTTGGTGTCTGTCTGTTTGTCTGTCTGTCTGTCTGTCTGTTCCTCTTTCACGCAAAAACGGCTGAACTGATTGACTTGAAATTTGGCATGAGTGTCTGTAGTAGTTCTGGTTCCAACATAGGCATACGGAAAAGTAGCGCGAGAGGGGGGAGCAAGGGGAGGGGGTAAAGTGATTTCGAAACTTAGTTTTTGCGCTATGTTACTCTTTCGTGGGGCAACTACTGAGCCGATTGGCCTGAAATTTGGCATAGATGTTCGTCTGGGGTCCAGCCCCAACATAGACCCATTAAAAAGTAGCCAGAGAGGTGGGGGAGTAAGGGGAGGGGGTAAAGTGATCTCGAAACTTAGCTCTTCCTCTATGTTGCCCTTTCTACCGAGCCGATTGGTCTGAAGTTTAGCTCCAACATAGATCATCAAAAAAAAACTGAAAAAACTTAACCCGGCAACGACGGGTATGCAAGCTAGTAATTTATATTTGATATCTTTTTTTTATAGAAGCTTAATTTGTTGAGAGATACTTTAAAGACAAAGACTTTGTACGGCCATGGCAGGCGCAAAAAGTGCAGCTGCACAAAGCCCAGCTTTAAATGTCTCGCTACCTAACAATTTTTCCAAATAGCAAAGCGACAATATCGTAAGTCAGGGCTGTTAAACCTGATAGATGGTAGCATTGAGTTTTCTACACTAAAGTGAAGCTAATACATTTTATTTGTAACGACATTAATCCGACTTTTCGGGTATTTTTGAAAGTTTTTCCTTAACACCGCATTCACAAGGGGGTTGTATCCTTTGTAAAACGTGAAAAGGAAAGAAGTCTACTTTTGGAACTATTTAGCCATAAATTTAAAGGGATATTCGACTCTGATCTAAATAAATTTTCGCCTGCGGCTAATTTTTTAAAAATTATTTTAACTTTTTAACGTTCTTTCAAAAAATTTAGCCTGCAGCGTATTTGTTTCAGATATTCTATGCCTTTATGTTAAATGTGTATCACATTTTTTTCAATTGAATCGCTCCCCTCCACCCCTTCCCCATAAATAAAATCCTGAGTGCGCCACTGGATATCAAAATGTACTCATCGCAAATATCGCTATACTTGCTCGAAAAAAAAAAAAACATTTTTAGCTTTTACTGAAATTCTTCAGATCTAGTAACAAGGACGACGACCGATGAAGTCTCTATACGAAATTTGATGTTGTAAATTTTTGCTACACAGTTCATTACATAACATGTCGCTCTTGCAACTGTGTATTTTTGTATCATGGCAGTTGATATTCCTTTGCGGCAAATTTAAATATATGTACATAATTCAGGGAGTCACGAAATTGGATTTTCCTAAAAATATAAATTTCAAAATCATGATATTGTATATAATATTCATATACATATTTATTACAAAAATTTTCCCTTCTATTCCCATCTCGGTATTATTATTTTTGTATTTTTTTTTTCAGGACTGAATCTTTTTGTTGACTGCTTTTCCGGTGACTACCAGCGTTGAGCTTATGCTGGGACCGAGAGTTGGGGAAGATATTTTAGTTAGGTAAGGTACAAGTATTGACGGAAAAGGTTCTTAAACCGTCTATGTGTTTTTGATATACTTATGTAAGAGGATATATGATCGGATGTATGTACGTTTCATAGATAGATTGCGAAAGATATTCTCAAAAGGTAATATTTTGTCGTTATATAACGTTATTTCTTGGGGCCTGTCCTCAGATTATTTGGAATTTTTATTACTTTCAATGAAATGTGGTGCTTCTTGCGTTCGTTTTTTTTTTATTTCAAAGATTTATTGTAACATAACTAACAAAAGGGTGAATTGTGCTAGTCTAAAATCGAATCGGTTTTCAATGCGAAGGAGGATTTAAGAATCCGATTTGTATCAAATGAAATTTCAATTTCGATATTTCAATTTGATTTAATATTGTCTAAAAATATCCAGCAAGTTTAGATCTTTTATTGTGAATATAGCATTCAGCACCGAGACAATTTTAAGGAACCGGGTTTCGGTGCTAGAATCTTCGAGAACCGGGTACCCGGTTCTGGAACCGGTGCTGAAAATGTAAAGAAAAAATAAGAAATTACCAGTAAAAAATTGCAATTGCGACATTAAATTTAAACCTATACCACGGAACAATTACTATTATAGAAAGGAAAGCTCTAACAAAATTTTTTGCGTTGGAAGCGTACATCCGAAAATTACAGTTAAAAAATTCACATTTTGAATGACTGTGGGTGGCATTATAAGAAAACATCATATTTGATTTTTTTTCATCGAGTGTATGACAGCAGAAAGGAGAAGTAACACAGGGACTACATTAGCTTTTATTTCTGGTATACCAGCAAAATTGGTCGCTAAAAAGCCTGTGTGGACCAATCTGGTTTACCAGTTTTTCTGGTAAGACCGCATTGGTATACCATTTTCGTAGACAGCGCTGGTATACCAGGAGTGGAATTCCGTAACTTTACTTTTTCTTCTAACTCGAAACAAACGCTTGAAGCAAGTTATGGAATATCACTCCAGATTTTGACATTTCAATTGATTAAAATGGCGGAAACGAAATTTTCACGGAGCGAAATTATTAAATTGATAAATATTTTTCGCGAAAAAGAATGGTTGTGGAATTCAAAATCAAATAATTATCGAAGAATTGATTTGAAAAAAAGAGCATGGGAAAATATTGCCAAAGAATTGAGTTTAACTGTGGAAAGTGTGAAAAAGAAAATGAAAGGAATTCGTTCGTATATCATATTTAGCTTCGATATCATATTTATCCCGTAATGCTAAAAAGGGATTTACCCAATATTGTCTTCGTTTTTTCAAATTTATCAAAAGTTCTTCTTCCTCCAAACATTTTAAAGCCAATATTTTGGCAATTTTAATTTTCTGTTCGCCGTTTAACGACATGTCAAAATTCAAAATCATACTGAAATGTCATACCTGAATTGGCCCACGCAAAAAAAAACTAGTAGGCTATTATTTTTGGTGAACCAGCTAGTATACCAGAAATAAAACCTAATGTAGTCCCTGTGTAAGACAACAAAACCAATTTCTATAGTGTAGTGCTTACTCTAGTGGAAGTTAATGAGGAAAGGTCTTATTTTCCATTCTATATAATAGTTGTTCCCTGCCTATACATAAAAAACCATTTTAACTTTACAGGAAATTTAATATTTTCTGTGAGCGCATATAAATCTATTATATTGTCGTTGTTTTAAAGAGACTTTGTAAAGAAAATGTAATCGGATGGCTTAATTTTGCATTAATCTTTTAATTTACAGTTATTATTAACAGAAATATGTACTTACAAATATGTATTTCGTATATATTCAGCAGCGAACGAACAGTATTTTGATATTTTAGCATGTGAGAAATTGCTTGCTTTCAGCACCGAAAACCGGGTAATTTTACCCAATTCAAACCCGGTTTTCGGTTCCAGAAAATGGCCGGGATTCCCGGGTACCCGGGTTTCGGGTACCCGGGATTGAATGCTCTAATTGTGAACAATTTTTTTTATGAATTCAAAAAAGTTCCTTAGGGATAAGGCAATTGCTATAGTTGTCTGTTGTGTTAATAAAAAAAATTTGAAACATTCAGGGTATTCACAATCCTCTTTTAATTTTCGGTATTCGGTATTTTCGGTAATATTAAAAGACTGAAAATATTCTGCTGTGAACATCCCACAGCACAGATTTGAGAACAGCGCTTTTATTGGATACGTGACCAAATCATGAACTGCGAATTTGATTGTCACATACCTTTAAATCCATGTTTGATGTATTCTTTTGAATTTCTATTGTGGCAACGGCTATCAAAATTGAAAAAATTTGCATCAGTCCGATGAGATTAACAAAAAACCAGCGAGAAAATTTGATAACTAAAAACATTACTAGCGCCACTCGCGGTTGATTCTTGATACCGAATAACCGGGCCGGGAAACACGACTCAAGGCATGTCTACAATTACCGAATCGGGTAATTCCTTTTTACATGAAACAAATTACCGTCTCGGTAAAAATCTGTTAAATTTGACTGAATTACCGAGCGGTAAATTTACCCGCAATTTAAAAGAGGACTGTCAATACCCTGATTATAGTGCTTTATGTGTTGAGGGTAATTTCTATAAGAAATATCATGTTTTATACCCCACACAAAGTTTTTAAACCTAGTGGGGTGGCTTCCAGCCTTTTATCTCTCGCTACCCCGTTTTTCGAAATATTGAGTTATAAAAGGATCAGCGACCTCTTTTCCAATTATAGGTCGAGAACACGACCTTTCCAGGTTTTTTTCCACTCGATTATTGTAACGCGGAATTAAGGTCAATTCATATTAGCTTGGCAACACTTGTATTTTGACCTTTGAGAATTACTCTCTTAGGCCTACGTTACACGAGGCAACTTTAAGCGGCGACTTTTCTTAAGTATAGGCGCGAGAAGTGAAGGAAGCGGTGGCTAATGTCGCCAGTTCCGAAAGTAGAAACAAGGCGACAAAATACGCACACAAGCACAAAATTCACAAAGAACTGGTTCGTTCTTCACACAACTTCACACACACATGAAACACTCACTGTGTAATATACAGAAGTCTCCGGCAACTTGTCTCCGCGTGTAGCACAAACGAGCAACTTTTTGTATTTTGTGTCGGTTTAAAGTTGCCGTGTGTAACATAGCCCTTAATCACACGCCTCTAGTCATGCGGCTCTAGAATACAGTCTTCTTTGACCTGGAAAATGTATGGACGAGTTGCGGTTGAGCCTGTTTACATAGATTGTGTTTACATTAGGACTCTTTTTGAGGCGGCACGTCTTTCCTCATTTTTCTGCCGTGTGCACACGGTTCGCTTTATCTGGATTCATAAACCGGTTTCATCAACAAAACTAAACGACAGGTTTCAACGACCAGACTCAAAAACCGGTTTGCGACCGATAATTTTAAGTGAATCTAAACTTCGTTCGCTCTTTTTGGTTTCCCTCCCCACCGCGTCCCTCACCCTCACGAATAACGTGACGCCTCAAAGTGAGTCTCAATGTAAACAGGCACATTGACGTGACGCCTCAAAAAAAGTCCTATGTAAACAGGCTCGTTGAGATCACAGCTTTTGTGTGATAGATTACCTAAAACTAGTAGTTAAGGAAACTGCGCCGCAGGCGAATAGGCGAACAGTTTCCTTATTTCCGTGTTTTCCAATATTTTTTACTAGGAAGTTTGTCGATTTTTTAAAAAAAATCAACTCCAAAATCACTCTTTGAGCTAAAATTTTGAATCACATGTTTTAAGGAAAGAAAAAAATAAAAGGAAAAAGAAATAAAAGGAAAAGGAAATAAAAAGAAAGAAAAGGAACGAAAAATTATTTTGTACTTGTGACAAAATAGAAAACGTTTTTAACCAAATTTTGGTTTAAAAATATTTACTTTTGAGATGGGTGAAATTTAATGCAAAATATGTAATTTTTCCAACAGTAAAATAAGTAGAGGTTCAAATTTTGAGTGCAAACTTTCAACATAAATAAATTTTGACACGGATTCCAAGGTAAAAATCGCAAAATTCATTCTGTAACACGTATTAAGATTATGAATTAAATTTTCAAAGCGAAAAAAAAAGATTTTTTTTATGTAATCCAAACAAGCAACACTTCAACAAGTCATGACACTTGGCCAATGTTTTCTGTTCCCATTTTTTGTACAAGTTCTGCAATATATTCTTATTATCCGTTAAAAAGTCTAACAACATGATAAAATATTATCCTTATACCTCGATTTACTTTAATACTTTACTGGAGAAAAATTATGATTTAAGGGAAAAATTCAACTTAAGTAGATTACACTCTTGCCATCGCACAAATACACACTTTCCATGAAAATCATTTTATATCCAATCCGCACTTACAAAAAGGTAGGTACGAATATAGCATAGAGCTTTCGGCCATGGTGTGAAATGCTATAAATAACCTTAACGTTGAATTTCCAATTAAGATTAAAACGAAAATTTTCTTGCTGTAGAAACGCAATGCTGAAATGTTACACGGCTCAAGAAGCAACCTATATAGTCAAAAAGGCAACCAGCATGAGTAACAAAAAAAATGAGCGAACTAAACGACATAACGAGAAGGAAAACGAAAAAGTACAGACATGATCCGGAAACCTAGCAGAAGGCAAGAAAAAAAGGTAGGTATCTGGAAAAACGGAAAAGAAATATGGACCGAAATGTACTGGCGAGGGGAACATCTTGGGGAAATATAACTCAAAAAGTTTTTCCTGCAAAAGAGAAAAAAAAAATAGGTTCTGCCATATACCGCATATATTGATATCGCCGCCCAACGTTACAGTAAAATGAAATTGATGAAAGTTTTCCCCGAAAACGAGTAGACGGTATATACCGAAATGAAAAACCTCTATCAAGTATATCGAGTTCTGATAAATTCCAAAAGAAGTAACTGAGTCAAAATTTACCTGCTACACGTGTAAACCAGCATCTTTTTCTTTTTTCTTCATTCTTATTTGCTGTTGCTTCATTTTAAGAGTTTTCCTTCAGTATTGATGTTCATTTCAACCTAGAAGTAGACGTGTATGTAGCATTTATAAATATTTACCAAAATTTCGTACCTAGATAAATATGTTTAGAGATGTGTACTCAAAAGGATGTATGATACGAGGAGAATTCTTTTTTGTACAGATGTGAATTTTGAATAAATCAAGAAATTGCTCCAGATATATACGACCCCAGCTGTTGGGTTTCATTTGAACGAGAGTCGATTGGTGAGTGTCCTTAATGGTAAATATATAATTTTGGTTTGGAAAAGGCGCCAATTCGGACGGATCGAAAAGTAAACTCGAATTCCAAATACTTTTTGGCTATAAATACTATGTGAAAAATACAACAAATTACTATATTTGTATAAAATAGAGGAGACGGGAGATGATAAATGAGAATGATAAGAATAGAGGGGAAGAAATCGCCTAAACTAAATCATTCAGACTTAGCTCCTTCCCTTTCGTTTATCCTATAATATAATACGAGGAATGTCTGTCTGTCTGTCTGCACAAAGGATCTCGAAAACCCGCCTAACAATTTGCACGAAACTTGGTGGCTAGGGATTTTCAGGGACAAAAAGTCGATCTAGATAGGTCTCCCCTCTGAGAAAATTCCCCTCGATACCCCTCGCCTGTTATCTTCGAATAGGGTGGTCCGATTTTAATGAAACTGCACAGTATTACTAAGAGGGCTAAGGGCTTTCGATTTTTCCACTATAAACCTGACTTTCCCATTCCCTCGGTACCCCACGCCTGGTGTCTTCGAATTGGGTGGTCCGATCTTAATGAAACTTCGCAGTATTTGTAGCGATCGCTGTCTTCGGGCTTACATCCTAAATATAAAAAAAAAAGGTTGACAATCCCTGAAAATCTAGATGAGCCATTGCAAAACTTAGGGATTGTAGAACAAGCGGCACAAGACGGGTATATATTCATTTTTAATATAGAAAAACAATGCGACTTTGGTCAGTAATACGCTTGGAAACAGCAAGAATTTATACGAGTGGCCCTTCAATTTGAATAAACAAAAAAAAAAACTAAAAATCCTTGCCGTTACTAACATCTGCGGACCAAAGTTCGAGAGTAATAAAAGTTCAGTTGGGATCGTGATGGGAAAAGAGCTGGTGATCCGATCAATTTTTACGTTTTTTTTTTTTGATTTTTCTAGCCAAGTAGTGAGAGGCAAATTTTAGATTAAACTTCTTAGAATCTAGTTAAGATTCTTTTTTACATAAAACGAACTAACAAAAACCTACGAATAAATTAACCAAAAACAAGACGAGTGCGATAGTGAACGCATCTTAAACCTAAACGTGATTTCACTGTAAAACATAATACACGTGGAAAGAGATCTAAACAACAGCGTCGGCACCTCCGTTTTATTTGGCAATAGCAGCAACGCGTAACAACCCTTTTTCGAGGACACGTCAACATCTCAACTTCTTGCAACAAACACAAAGAAAAAGAAACATTTCACAACACAGTGCAACATGCATCGCAGTAAGTAGGCGATTCTGCTAGCATAAAACGAGCATACATGCGTGACAAGGAAGTATCAAGCAAAACGCTTCAGACAAATCACATCACACAAAATACAAATCACACGACCCATCATACAACAGAAATCATAACACAGCATACAGCGGATTCACACGATAGCACGCTCAAACACCATTCATTCGAGGAATATTGAGTCTGCAACATCTCGCAGCCAATGCAAACAGCAACATTCAGCTTCATCAAGCATACGGCAGACATTTGTATCTCATACACACCAGGAATTTTCAACTCACATTCTGCGAGCATCAACACAAACAATTTGGACAACCAACACAACTACAATCAACAAACTAACAGAGTAAATTAACATATGTATTTTCTTTTTTTTATTTATTATTGCTTTTCTTTTATTTTGAATTAAAATTGTCATCATTATATAATTTAGTTAGAATAGTGGCCACTGAATAGTAGCATATTTAAGATAAGTTTAGAAGCGTCTTTACTAAAGGCAAAGAAAAATTTAACTATTGAATAAAAGCAAATTTATGAATTATAAGCCCAATCCCTGGTGTTTGCAATGTTTTTTTTAGTGCAGTTCCTTGCCTCCTTGAGAGGATGCATTTAGATTCAATTTCAGTTAGCTACATAGTGATGAAGTTCGCCTAAGCGCGCGGTAAAGGGGGAGGATGTCCCGAAACAAGGAGATGAGAAAATGAATGTAAGTGAACCTGCTTTCAAGCAGAGGTAAATAGGTGATGGATCAATGGGAGGTGAAGGAAACATCAGTAATTTTTGGAGTATTAAAGGGAAGACTTGGCCAATGGCGGGTCAGATTTTCAATCGGCTTATTCTCACTAGGAGTCTAAGAAGGGGTGGGCATAATCGCCGTACGTCGCGCTCTCTATCGTTTAGTAATAATTTTTATGGTATTTTGGTCCGTCCGTACTGCTAGAAGTTCCGGTTTTAACGATTTTTTTCCGTAGCAATTAGACCAGGGGGGTTCTTTCTCCCAGGTTTGCTACCCCTCATAGCATATCCACCTTGTGTATGGCGGTGCTGAGATGAGTACCTCACGACCCCAGCTGCTGAGCTAGTGCGGATAGAAAAGGATATGCTCTCGTCTCACATAAGCACCACCCACACACTCGAATAGTAGGCAGCGGGCGCAGCTGCCGCCGCCTGTGACCTGTTCGAGGTGTATTACACACCTGGCGCCCAACGGAGCACCTGCTTCCACTTTTATTTGGATTTATTTTCACAAATCTCTTTGTCCTTCTGTTTGAAATAAATCCTCCACAAACTGAACATTGTCTGATAGTCTGGTTCCGATTGTAACATTTTTTTTAATGCGCAATCTGTTAAGGACTTAACATTCAAATGTTTTGTTTCACCGGTAGAGAGCATAAGTTACGTTAGGGAAATTCCATAACATGTACTGACGCACGATTCTACAGTCACTGGCTGAGACGATGCCGTACATGTTTAAGAAAAACCATGTTGTTCACTTGAATGGAGCAAATCAGCTTATTATAAAGATGTCTTGTCCGAGGAGTCTTTTAGCTTACGTCATAACGTAACTCGGATCCTTTATAAGACGCTGCTTCGAAATTACGTAAAATATTGTCATTATATGCGTACTTTCCCATTCTGCGACGGTATTACTCAATTTGCATGGCGTTCAGATTGTCAAGAAGTGATGACATGCCACTTAGGGTGTACCTTAGGGGTATCTCACCGTTTGATAGTCGTTCTTAGTGCAAATGCGTAATGAATATCTAATCAAATAATGACATTATATGTATTTTAAGTAAAAAGCAAAAGTTTCCTGTTTTACACTATTGATCCAATCATTTTACATCACAAAAATATGACCCTTGTTAAGGACATCCTCCTCTTTTGTTCATGAATTAAATTGTTTACAAATTAGCAGTAGGTATTTAATCAGAGAAATACCAATTTTCTTTCTATACTAAAGAAAGTCAAATAAATAAATAATAGTACTTGAGAATTTTAGAGAAAAATTTCTACATACACTCGTATTTATAGTTTTTTTGGAATTTTATTTATATAGCTTTTTTTTGAATTTGAGTACACAGGGAGAAAAGCACTCTTTTCTTAGTTTGGTTTTGGTTTTCACATTTACCTATATTTTTTTTGATAATTATATTACTTATACTATTACTTAGATCACATTTTTGTCTTGGATTTCGAGAACAACTTTTCGAAATTTTTCTACAGTTTTCTAACGTGGAATTTTAAAAAATTAGTAACCCATTGAACTTTTAAATTTTTTTTTTGACGTACGTTTAAATTTAAACATTTGAATAAGGAGTATGGCTGACCAACGAACCCCAGCTCCAAATCTCGGTGCTGTCCCAAAAAGAGTAACTCGACAGCAGACGAGAAATAACCCAAATTTGTTATTTCCTGAAAGGACCCCCTTCATGCAAAATAACAGGCAAATGGGTCACCCACCAATTGAAATACAGTCTGACCGCTTAACACGAAATCCAGCGTTAGATCGCGTTCGACAAAGCCTACAATTCGATAATCTGAACCTGTCGTTCCCCAATTTAAACTCAAGACCACCTTCCCCTACACTCCGGCGTCCGTCTTCGTTAGTCCCTCCACTGGGAATGAATCCTTCAACATCTCAAGGATTTGGTGGATCAATGGCTGCTAACGATGGTGCAAGTGGACCGAATTCTGGTTTATCGTGGGACCCCTCATACGACGCATACACCAAAGCGTTCAATTCCGTTTCACACCCAACTCTAGGTCCAAGTCAGGTTCCACAGCTAGCTCCACACCCAACATTAAATGAATATTACGAGCGGCTATTTCAGGAGCAGGCCCGGACAATTCGGCACTTACAAAAAGCCTTATCTGAAAGGGATTCAAATGCACAAAACGATGCTACACGCCACCGCCCTTCGCAAGTGCCTCCCATACCTTATCCCCCTCCACCTCGACCAAGAAACGAATCACCACCCAGACGTAGGACCGCATCACCAAATCAAGAAAGAGATCATTCGCCAATACGATTCAGAAATGAATGGCTAAATCGAATGAGGAACGATTCTCCACCTCGGAGGCGACATGAATCGCCATCACGAAGGAGAGATGAATCGCCGAATAGGATGCAGGGACAATATTGTCGGTCTAAAAGTCCTATGGCATCTTGGAAAATTAAATTTGACGGTTCTCCGTCAGGTATGTCGGCCAACGATCTAATATTCCGACTGGAAGCTCTATGCCAATCAGAACGGGTATCCCGTGAGGACTTGGCACGAAAGTTTCACAGGTTTCTCGCAGGACGCGCTGATTCCTGGTATTGGCATTTCCTTCGAACCAACCCGAGACCAGATTGGAATGTCATTAAAAATGAACTCATCGGTCAGTTTAGACGCCAAGAAACCGATCACGAGTTACTTCTTACCATTACAACTAGGAAGCAACTTCCTCGGGAAAGTTTTGATGACTTTCTTTATTCAGTCCTCTCAATCAACGACCAATTGAGATCCCCCTTGCCTGATATAGAACTAATTGAAATTATGCGGAAAAATCTTCTACCTCGCCTTTCAATGATGGTCTTTTCGGCTAGGTTTTATACGGTGAAGGAGTTTCGAGATCTGTGTCGACGAGCCGAGACTCAACTACAGACACTGCGATCTTCTGCTCCTTATAACGATCACAATAAATTTGTCCATGAAGTAGATTTCAAGTCGAACGAGGAACACCCAGATTTCCATTTAGAAGCCTTTAATCGCTCCTCCCAACACGTCATTCGTAACCGACTGCCACGAGATAAATGGGTCTGTTGGAATTGCGATAAGCTAGGGCATGGATATCGCGAATGTCCGGAAACTGGGCATGATCCTTTTTGCTACGGTTGCGGTACCAAAAATGTCACTAAAATTAATTGCCCGAAGTGTACCCAGAAAAACCTGAAAGAGAGCGGGATGAACTCCGGGAATCCTCGCTCCCAGTCTTAAATCCCGGAATAAACCCCTGTGTCGTGCCACCATCTTCTACCACTACCCTGATTTCGATTTTGACTAAACCAGATGTGTTGCCCAACTCGTCTCCTCAACGGATCTCCAGCCCCCCTCTGAAATCCCTACATGAAAGAAAGAGAATTTATGCTGAAACTCGCGCAAGGATATTTCAAACGTCGCAATTGCCTTCAGACAAAGCCACAAAGCGATCTACAGCGAGATTGAAGCAATGGTACAGCGCGATTAAAGCAAGACAAAAGGCAATCATTTCATCGGTGTTAGTTGTCTCTGACGATCTGAGACCCTACGCAAAAGTCCTTATAAATGGACATCCTTTAACTGGCCTTTTAGATTCGGGAGCCTCTGTAAGTTGCTTAGGCAATGGTTGTATGGAGTTACTCAACAAATTAAATTTAAAATCAATCAAAATGAAATCAGCAGTCAAGACAGCAGACGGCAACTCCCAAGCAATTGTCGGTTATGTTAAGACGATGGTAACTTTCAAAACCGAATGTAAGGAACTTACCCTTGTTTTAGTGCCAGGATTGTCGCAAACCCTATATCTTGGCGTTGACTTTTGGCGTTTATTCGATCTTCTACCACCCCAAATTTCAGAAATAACCTCCGACACCCCACAAATGAACACAAACATGCACAGTTTGACCGCGTTGCAACAAAAACAGCTCCAAGAAGTAATGGCTTGCTTTCCTTCTTGTGAGGTTTTGGGTCTAGGTAAAACTCACCTGGAGCAGCACAAAATAGAAACTACGGACGCAAACCCCATCAAGCAAAGGTTTTATCCGGTATCACCGGCAATACAGAAGGCGATGTTTCAAGAGATAGATCGGATGTTAGAGTTAGGCGTAATAGAGGAGAGTGTGAGTGCGTGGAACTCGCCGGTTGTTCTAGTAAGGAAACCAGGCAAAGTGCGGCTTTGCCTGGATTCCCGAAAGATAAACGCGATCACTGTGAAGGACGCTTACCCCCTTCCACACGTAGACGGACTCCTCAGCCGACTCGAAGACACCCGATATATCTCAAGCATCGACCTTAAGGACGCCTTTTGGCAAGTCCCCCTCGAGGAGAAATCGCGCGAACTGACGGCCTTTACAGTGCCAGGGCGTCCACTGTATCAATATACTGTGATGGCTTTCGGCCTCTGTAATGCCTCACAGCGCATGTGCAGGTTAATGGACAAAGTCTTGAGGTCCATGGCGACAGAACTTCGTCCCTATGTGTTCGTCTATTTAGACGACCTGCTGGTCATAGCCCCAACCTTTGATCTGCACTTGCGAATCTTGAAAGACGTTGCTAAATGTCTCCGTATAGCAAACCTCACCATAAACGTGCAAAAGAGTTCATTTTGCATGCGCGAAATTAAGTACTTGGGGTATGTAGTGGGAGAAAACGGCTTGAGACGGATCCCATGAAGGTAGCCGCCATTGCTGAGTTCCCCGCACCGAAGTCCCAGAAACAGACTCGACGGTTCCTAGGGTTAACTGGTTGGTACCGAAGGTTTGTACCGAATTACTCAGCAATGGCTGCTCCAATCACGGACTGCCTCAAAAAAACATCCGGCAAATTCCATTGGACCGAAGAGGCACAGAAGGATTTTGAAAGTCTTAAAGTTTCGTTGAGCTCATCGCCAGTACTCATAAATCCGGATTTCACAAAGCCATTTGTGATCAATTGCGATGCCTGTACTACCGGAGTGGGTGGGGTGTTGTGCCAATGCGATGAGGAAGGACAAGAAAGACCCATTGCATACGTCTCGTATAAACTAAACGCAGCCCAGCGAAATTACACTATTACCGAGCTGGAGTGTCTAGCTGCCGTATACTGTGTGAAGAAGTTTAGAGCGTATGTAGAGGGTCATCCATTCCGCATAGTAACTGACCATTCGAGCCTTCGCTGGTTAATGAATCAGAAGGACCTAGGCGGTCGCCTCGCTCGATGGGCCCTAAAATTACAAGCGTTTGACTTCCAAATAGAACACCGGAAGGGAAGCCAAAACGTAGTTCCTGACGCTTTGTCGCGAATATACGCAGACGAAATCTCAGATCTTATGGTGACGGAAATAGATTTGTCAGATGTCAGTTTCCAATCCGCGGAATACAAAAACCTTTTGGATGTCATACAAAACAATCTGGACAAGATGCCTGACGTCTGTGTGTCTGAAGGGTTTGCGTATAAGCGACTGGAACCGCGGAGCGGTGATCCTGTCCAGGAGGACAACGCTTGGAAGTTGTGGGTCCCAGAAAGCCTTACGCCTTCACTAATATCTGCTGCTCACGATCCTCCCAAGGTTTCGCATGGTGGCATAACAAAGACTTTAGCGCGGTTACGTACCTGGTACTATTGGCCAACGATGGCAAAAGACGTGAAAGAGTATGTTGGTAAATGCGAAGTTTGCAAAGCGACGAAAGCCCCTAACTCAGTCCTAAGACCTCCAATGGGTGAACTGATTGAATCCGATCGGCCTTGGCAAAAGGTGTATGTCGACCTTTTGGGTCCATACCCGCGTTCGTCGGCCGGAAACACCATGTTGCTTATACTAGTGGATCACTTCACTAAGTTCACACTGCTAAAACCTCTTCGACAAGCCACTTCGAATCCAATTGTATCTTATATTGAGCAAGAAGTTTTCCTGACGTTCGGAGTGCCGGAAATACTAGTTAGCGACAATGGACGCCAATTTATTTCCTCTAAATTCCAGAATCTGTTGTCGAAATACGGGGTAAGACATTTTCGAACGGCAATCTATTCCCCCCAAATAAATGCCTCGGAGAGGGCAAATCGCGTTGTTCTTGCGGCAATAAGATCCTACCTGGAGGACAATCAAAGGCAGTGGGATTTACACATAAAGGAAATAGGGTGTAGCTTGCGTACATCATTGCATAGTGCTACTGGTCAGAACCCATACTACCTATGTTTTGGGCAACACATGATAACGCATGCATCAGCGTACCCCTTGATTCGACGCTTGAAAACCATAGGAGATTCTGAGATTGATACGGCGCCAGATAGACTCAAACTTGTCAGAGAAAGGGTAAAAGAAAATCTAGATTTAGCACATAAACGGTATGAAAAAGGATATAACTTACGATCTAATGCTAGAACATTTTCGGAAGGGCAAATAGTCTATTGTAGAAATTTTTCGCAAAGCAGTGCACCCAAAGTTTATAATGCAAAATTAGCGCCTAAATTTTTAAAAAGTAGAGTTGTTAAGAAAATTGGTAATTCGACATATTTATTAGAAGATATGAAAGGCAAAACTAGAGGAAAATACCATGCAAAAGACATTAAATCATGAACATTAAAGAAAATATATCGGGATTGTGCCCGGCTTTTTAGGTGCATATCTCAGGGAGTGGTCGAGCCACACTTGGAGCACCCGGAAACAGCAATTCGTTTTTTCAGCTCCCCTGAACACCTGAGCAGATGTCCAGGGAAGTTGATGGTGTAGCGATCGCTGTCTTCGGGCTTACATCCTAAATATAAAAAAAAAAGGTTGACAATCCCTGAAAATCTAGATGAGCCATTGCAAAACTTAGGGATTGTAGAACAAGCGGCACAAGACGGGTATATATTCATTTTTAATATAGAAAAACAATGCGACTTTGGTCAGTAATACGCTTGGAAACAGCAAGAATTTATACGAGTGGCCCTTCAATTTGAATAAACAAAAAAAAAAACTAAAAATCCTTGCCGTTACTAACATCTGCGGACCAAAGTTCGAGAGTAATAAAAGTTCAGTTGGGATCGTGATGGGAAAAGAGCTGGTGATCCGATCAATTTTTACGTTTTTTTTTTTTTGATTTTTCTAGCCAAGTAGTGAGAGGCAAATTTTAGATTAAACTTCTTAGAATCTAGTTAAGATTCTTTTTTACATAAAACGAACTAACAAAAACCTACGAATAAATTAACCAAAAACAAGACGAGTGCGATAGTGAACGCATCTTAAACCTAAACGTGATTTCACTGTAAAACATAATACACGTGGAAAGAGATCTAAACAACAGCGTCGGCACCTCCGTTTTATTTGGCAATAGCAGCAACGCGTAACAACCCTTTTTCGAGGACACGTCAACATCTCAACTTCTTGCAACAAACACAAAGAAAAAGAAACATTTCACAACACAGTGCAACATGCATCGCAGTAAGTAGGCGATTCTGCTAGCATAAAACGAGCATACATGCGTGACAAGGAAGTATCAAGCAAAACGCTTCAGACAAATCACATCACACAAAATACAAATCACACGACCCATCATACAACAGAAATCATAACACAGCATACAGCGGATTCACACGATAGCACGCTCAAACACCATTCATTCGAGGAATATTGAGTCTGCAACATCTCGCAGCCAATGCAAACAGCAACATTCAGCTTCATCAAGCATACGGCAGACATTTGTATCTCATACACACCAGGAATTTTCAACTCACATTCTGCGAGCATCAACACAAACAATTTGGACAACCAACACAACTACAATCAACAAACTAACAGAGTAAATTAACATATGTATTTTCTTTTTTTTATTTATTATTGCTTTTCTTTTATTTTGAATTAAAATTGTCATCATTATATAATTTAGTTAGAATAGTGGCCACTGAATAGTAGCATATTTAAGATAAGTTTAGAAGCGTCTTTACTAAAGGCAAAGAAAAATTTAACTATTGAATAAAAGCAAATTTATGAATTATAAGCCCAATCCCTGGTGTTTGCAATGTTTTTTTTAGTGCAGTTCCTTGCCTCCTTGAGAGGATGCATTTAGATTCAATTTCAGTTAGCTACATAGTGATGAAGTTCGCCTAAGCGCGCGGTAAAGGGGGAGGATGTCCCGAAACAAGGAGATGAGAAAATGAATGTAAGTGAACCTGCTTTCAAGCAGAGGTAAATAGGTGATGGATCAATGGGAGGTGAAGGAAACATCAGTAATTTTTGGAGTATTAAAGGGAAGACTTGGCCAATGGCGGGTCAGATTTTCAATCGGCTTATTCTCACTAGGAGTCTAAGAAGGGGTGGGCATAATCGCCGTACGTCGCGCTCTCTATCGTTTAGTAATAATTTTTATGGTATTTTGGTCCGTCCGTACTGCTAGAAGTTCCGGTTTTAACGATTTTTTTCCGTAGCAATTAGACCAGGGGGGTTCTTTCTCCCAGGTTTGCTACCCCTCATAGCATATCCACCTTGTGTATGGCGGTGCTGAGATGAGTACCTCACGACCCCAGCTGCTGAGCTAGTGCGGATAGAAAAGGATATGCTCTCGTCTCACATAAGCACCACCCACACACTCGAATAGTAGGCAGCGGGCGCAGCTGCCGCCGCCTGTGACCTGTTCGAGGTGTATTACATATTACTAAGGGGGCTAAGGGCTTTCGATTTTTCCACCACAAACCTGACTTTTCCCTCCCTTCGATACCCCTCGCCTGGTATTTTCTAAAATAAGTGAATTTTCAACCACCTATTATGGTAAGATAACGTGAATCTACTTTTTTCTCAAAAAAAAAAAATCAGCAAAAGGAGGAATTTTGAGGTCTCCGAGCATGGCTCGGTCTTCCTGGTACTTGTAAGAGTATTCAACACTCAGAAAAATGGAGGCTAACTCGACGACCTACATACGGCGTAATTGGCCTCGGGCAGGCGCGCGTTCGCCTGCATGTGGGCAAGTAAAACTGAGTTGACCTTTGGTCGGAGAAATTCTGAAATTAAGCCACCAGCAGGTGAAGTAGGGCATTGGGAGCTGCACGAGTTGACCTTAGATAGGTCAACTCTGACCGCTAGCTGGCTTACAGAAACCTCTATAAGGTCAAAGTTAACCTGACAAAAAGTTGACCTGAACATTTTTCTGAGTGAAGGGGCTGTTCATAAAATACGTCACAATTTCGGCTTTTCAACTCTTCTTCAACCATTGTCCACAGATTTTTCACAATTAAACTTAGTATTGCTCTTACACTATTGTAGCCCCCTCCACCCCTCCCGAAAAATGTGACGGTTTTTATGGACAGCCCTTCACTACATTTCCGGATCCTTATAAAAATTTCAATAAAAATGCGTATTTCGTTGAATTCCACCATTTTGGAACCCCCACATTCTACTCGTTCGACTTTTTCGATATTTTTTAAATTTTTGATTCAATACCGTCCAAAAACAACCGGTTACTCCCCTGCTTCCAAATGTGTGCAATTTTTTATAGACAGTCCCTAAAACTTGTCACAAAAAAGCTACATCCGCCTTATCAGCCAGACATAACTCTTGCATAACTCTTTGCTTGCATACTTCCGAATCACTCCTCGTATGTATAACTGATATTGCACAAGAGTAATGAAATTTCCCTGAAAATGTGTTTCATTGTTGGAAGAAAATGTTATCTTACTTTTTGTTTTGACAACTTTTTAAGATTAATGTCGATTATATCAAGATATGTCTTTCATTGCAAAAGACGATGTTTAAGTTTAAATGAAAAGCAAACACGAATATGAGATTGAAGTAGTAAAAATGCATTTCCCGTATTTTATAATAAAAATTAATTTAAAAATAAAAGTTCAAGAAGACATAGATATTCTAGTGAATAGTTGATTAAATTAGTTTTCACAGCAATATTCGATGTACAAAGGAAAATGCGTTTAAGAGTTTTTTTTAAAAATCTTTAATTTGCTTTTTTGTTGGTTACAATTTTGCTTGAAAGGCTCTAACAGTTCTCAAGATATTTAAAAAAAATCAGTTTTTTTGAAAATTTCTCGAAAACTATGCACTTTTGTGAAAAAATGCATATTACCAAATTCAAAGGAAATAAAATTTTATACATTTTTTCCCTTAACGGTTTTTACGTATTTGTAACGGTTCTCAATATATTTGAAAAAAGATCAGTTTCTTTGAAATCTCAACGGTTCTCAAGATATTTGAATAAAAGATATTTGAATAAAATAAAAAATATGATTTTTTTTAAATCTCTCGAAAACTATGAACTTTTATGAAAAAATGCATATAACTAAATTTATAGGAAATAAAATTTTCTACATTTTTTGCTTTAATTGTTTATACATATCTCTAACGGCGCTCAACATATCTCAAAAAATGTAAGTGTTTTGAAAATTTCTCGGAAACTATGCACTATTACGAAAAAATCTATATAACCAAATTCAAAGAAAATACAATTTCCTGCATTTTCTCCCTTAATGGTTTTTACGTATCTTTAACGATTCTCAAGATATTTGAAAAAATATTTTTTTTAGATATTTTTTTCCGAAACTAAATATTGTAAAGTTTTATGTTGATCACAACTCACAACTGCTATTTTTTAATATTTTTAAGGGCATTCAAGACTTGGCTTTTGTGGATTTCTGTTATAATTCTTGTAACATTTCTCACGAATTCCTATCTAAATCATACTAATATATACTAATATATAAAAATGAGTTGGTGTCTGTCTGTCTGTTCCTCTTTCACGCAAAAACGGCTGAACCGATTGACTTGAAATTCGGTATGAGTGTCTGTGGTAGTTCTGGGCAGCAATCATGTATTCCGACACGTCTCTGTTCGACGCAGCTTTTAACTCTTGACTTCGCCATATCAGCAGCTTCAAATTTCATGGAGTGACAGTCAGAATCACATTTCGATTCATAGTGACGATTCCGCGAAATTTCAAGCTGCAGATATGGCGAAGTCCAGAGTTAAAAGCTGCGTCGACAGAGACGCGTCGGAATACATGATTGGAGCCCTGGTTCCAACATAGGCATACGGAAAAGTAGCGCGAGTGGTGGGGGGGAGTAAGGGGAGGGGGTAAGGTGATTTCGAAACTTAGTTTTTGCGCTATGTTACTCTTTCGCGGGGAAACCACTGAACCGATTGGCCTGAAATGTGGCATAGGTGTTCGTCCGGGGTCCAGCCCCAACATAGACGAATTAAAAAGTAGCCCGAGAGGTGGGGGAGTAAGGGGAGGGGGTAAAGTGATCTCGAAACTTAGCTCTTCCTCTATGTTACCCTTTCGCGGGGAAACTACCGAGCCGATTGGCCTGAAGTTTAGCTCCAACATAAACCATCAAAAAAAAAAAAAAAAACTTAACGCGGCAACGACGGGTATGCAAGCTAGTATTAAATATGTAAAAAAGTCGACCAGCGTTGCCGTACTCCATGTTTTTATGCAAAAAATTAATTTTGATAACGGCATGACGCATGATGACGATTTTCTCAGGTATATTTAAAATTTTCCAATATTTTTTTTTGCAAAATATTCGAGTTTTTTTTTGCTAATAGAGTAATATCGGTGAATACATTAAAATAAAGACGTTCCAATTTTTTGTTATTAAAATATGAAAAACTGGGAGAGAAACAATTCACAAACGTCTTACCTTGAACTCTTATAGTAACATCACGCCATGCTAAATTTAAATTAATTCGCATAATCAGAGTCCATAAGAAATGAGATCGATTCCATCAATGAATGAGAATTTAATGCTATACCGAATAATAATAACATTCCTTTATTATTATACACTTACAATGCGTGAAATTAAATTTATTCCATTCGAATCCTGATGAGATTCTTTCTTTCGTTTCTTCAGCTTAAGCTAAATGCTATGAACAATTAACATTCATTAAGATGAGATGAAATCGTTGTTACAGTAAAGCATAGTATAGAGATACTCGTTGTGTTTATGTTGAATAATAGAGCAAGTATTCGTATATAGATGAATTGGTATCTCGTCGAATAAATTTAATTCTTATACACGAAATTATTTTTCTAGTGCTATCAACTGAATATTTTGCCGCGATGATGGTCATTGTTTATGTATCAAGGTCTTCATGTTAAATTACCATTTCCTATAAGTCAGTTAGTAACTACTAGCATATAATTTTCTCCATTCGAGAATGATAGTAGTCCCGCCATCCGACTCCATTTTTGGGCTGAATGTCTTCATTCTTTTTGGGGCATATTCTGAATTTCTGAAAAGCAAAGCAATCAAATCCATTCACACTATGGCGTACCATCACCATAGTCCTACATTATGTCTTCTTATTGTACATAATTTTTTTTTTGCTCAATGAGTTCGAGGGAAGCATGAAAAAAAAAAAATGTTTTTGTGTTACGAAAAATATCTCCGGGGTTTTAGGGCTTTTTGGCACCGCACCGGAATCTTTTTTTGGCGATTTACTCCGAGAAATATGTATGTAGTACGACAAAAATGTATAGAAATAAGGAAGGAGCATCCGTTTTGGCCGGTATTATGATTTTAATACTGGTTTATGCTGTATACGAATTTATGCACTCGTATATAGTCGGATGTGTAGAGTACATGCTTAGCGAGCGTAAATACTTTACGGATATGCTAAGGGTGACCATACGTCCTGGAACAACCGGGACAGTCCCGAATTTAGGCATGTTGTTCCGGCATCCGGAAAACGAAACTTTTGTCCCGGAATTATGTAATCCGGAAATTTCTTGATCACTAAAAAAATCGTCTTCGACATAACAAAAGCTATAATTGCCAATCTAGCAACTATTGAAAACCCATATGATGGTATTCGTATCAAAATTCGAACAGTTGTACCAAAATTCCAATAAGATTTTTTAAAATTTATTCCAATCGGATTTTGATGTATGGGAGTTTTATGTAGAATAATATCCTGAATAACTTTTGTTCTTGGACTTTTTTTGATGAGATGCACCGTTTTGCGATATTTACAAAAACATTTTCGTTCCTATGGGGGGTACCCCCCCCTAATGGTCAATTTTTGCCCATGAACGAACTTAGACTCGCATTTTACAAAAAAACGGATCTGTGCAAAATTTCAAGTCTCTAGCTCAATCCGTGCGCCCGCAATCCGCGCCACAGACGGACGGACGGACAGACAGACGGACGGACGGACGGACATGCTAAATTCAATTGTTTTTTATCATTCTAAACAAACTGGTGTAATTCATTTTTGTGTGTGATGACGGGATCTTGGCGTTACAAACGGTAAGGCAAAGTTAGTATACCCTTTGATATACATACCATACGGGTATAAAAAAAGAAAAAATTCGCTTGTGGCGCAATTTCCTCAAAAATTACTGCCTCTGCCACATTTTTCTTTAAAAAAATCGCTTGCGGTGCATTTCGTTAAATAATTTCCACAAATGGTATGTTTGCTTCTCAAAGTTTTGCCTGCGGCGCGATTTTGGTTGCATTTTCAAATGATCTAATCATAGACAAAAATTAAAACAAGCCTTTTTTCCTCCGATAAGGTTTTCAAAATTTTCACGAATAATTGCGCTGCATTAAAAATTTCCTCACACGTCGCCTCCCCTCGCCCCTCGCCCCTCTTTTTTCCTCCCCGCGCTCCATAGGTAATCTACCTCGGTTCACACACAAAAAAAAATATGTTCACCCTAGCTATGCTTGGTATGTTGGATACATACTTTCATATTTTAGATACGAGTACAGCATAGTGTTCCGGGTGGCTTAAATTTGAATATCAAATATCTCTGGTAATGCTTACATCTTAAAATAACAATGTCACGCATTCTCGTCTCTTTAAAATTTGCATAAGCCCCCGATTCAATTCGCTTCTTTCGTTTTTTTTTCTGGTGGTGGTCTAACCTCTGGCCGGATTTTTGGGATGCTGGGTTAGAGACTGTATCATGATGATGCCCTGCTGCTGGTCGTGCTATTCGAGCCCGAAAGCTCAAAGAAATCGTTTCACTTAACGCAAAGAAGTCCGGGCAGATCCCATCGTCGTCATCTTCTCGAATTTTCGTATTCTCAAGAGGGCATGCCAAGAGGAAGCTAAATTTAAATTGAGCCCACTAGAAAAATAATCGTCCTTTTTATTCGGTTTGTCCTGGGACTGGGCTGAAACGCCACCCCACATCCCCTATATCGAATCACAACGACCAGAATCATCTAACCATTCATCTAGAAGGAACAGAGCATTCAAGTAATTGCAAACAATGAGAAAAAAAAATCTTTGACACAACTAGGGGATGAGATCATTGTTGTAAAACTGCGTGGAAAAAAAGAATCCCCATTGCCCATTCAAATCGTTTGAATGTCCTCCGTTGTCCTACGAGTATTATGATGTTTCTCTTGGGTCGTTTACTCTCAACTGTTCCGACATCTTCAAAGGACAATCTAAACATTTATATACCGTCGTCGACTCTACGGAGTTAGAAAAGTGTGTGAAATGTGCCACGCAATGTGTTTCTTTGCCTAAGGGCAACGTCTGTAACGAAAAGGCATTGCTGGCCAAGACACGTGCAGTTAAATTACTTCGTAAGAAGTTGTTGACGTGCAAAATATTATTCACTTAAGGTTTTTATGGTAACTGTCGTTTAACCTTGAAAACTTGAATGTGTCATCTTAATAATGAACTAACAGGAAAAATAATAATTTAACTCAACCCGTTTTCATACATTATAGTCAATAAATTGACATTTTAGAAATAAATTTTGTTGAGATTTTATAAGAATCAACAAAAAATATCAGTTGTGGTCAACATAAAACTTTTCTTTGCAATATTTACAATAATTCCGGAAAAAATACGCAAAAAATAATACTTTTTCAAATATCTCAAGAACCGTTAAAGATAGGATCAGGTAGGGTAAAGTGGTCCGTAGGGAGAAGTGGTCCACCACCATTTTTGTTAGTAATAGTGACATTAGAACAGAATATGCAACTCTCATCGGTTGCTCTCGATGACAGCTTTTTTTTATTATCTGTTTTTTATTACTCATTGAATTTACACACTCTCACAGACCAGTGCCAAAAAAAAAACACTGTTGAAAGTTTTCGCAAGTATTCACATTCAACAACATTTTGACGAATTCTTTATCAATTTCAATAAGCTAATTCATCTAAAATGTTGTTTACATTATGAACTTTGTAAATCCATCGAATTTCTGAACTTTTTGCCACAATTGTTGCAGCAGCGCCATTTCGCGCAAAATTGCGTCGGTAGGGAGAAGTGGTCCACGTTTGGTAGGGTGAAGTGGTCCATCCTGTCAATGTCATATTTCGTGTTTTCAAGTTTTTTAAGAGTTATCTTGAGTGTTTCAAATCGTGGCCGAAAATCGATGTGAAGCTCGATTATAACTTCTCCCGAAAATCGAGCTGAATTAGAGAAGCAGAACAAGCCGCCGGAAAACGATGCTTAACAACTACACCGAAGAAACCAACACCAAAACAGACCAAACGCTCATTTGTTACTTTCCAATAAACCATATTTTTGATCAAACTTCATGATTATACTTTTATTTGTCATTTATTTTTATGTTTATGCAATTTCTGGAAAGTTTTTGACGGTGGACCACTTCTCCCTACCATTTTGGAAAAATCGAAAATTCAAAGTTTTCGATAAATGCCTAAAATTAAATTTAATGCCAAAAAGTTGGCAATCTGTGAATGCAGAAAGTTAGCTTAGGTCCTGCGCTTGCGATTTGACTATCTTATCATGCAAAAATTCCAATTTTTGACCATTTTATGGCCAATAATAAAAACGTGGACCACTTCACCCTACCTGACCCTACGTAATTACAGTTAACACGTTGACTGCCAAACCAATTTTCCAAAAGTTTAAAAAAGTGCCAGAACAGTTTCTTTGTGATTTGTGCTGTTTTCCACTTATAGTTATGTTTTTTTTAAAGCCATGACCCCCAGGGAAGCACCACTGTCTACGATAGATATGGCTTCAAGGAAGCACTACTGGCTATCAAACATGATAGCCATGGCAGTCAATGTGTTAAAGAAAAAAAGTCAGAAAATTTTATTTCCTTTGAATTTTGTTATATCCAATCGAGTTCTTTGAAATCGAAAAACAATTTAGGACTTCAAAAGATTTAATTTTTTTCTTTGATTCAAACTGAATGTCAAAATATTTGTTTCAATGAAAATTAAAAGTATTTCTACGAAAAACTCGTAAAAAAGTGTAAAAAATGTATGTTCTTTTAATTGATTCGATATGTAGAAAAATTGGGTACATTTGGTAAAGATTTTTTATTTCCCGGGGAACAATTTACAGAAAAGTTGTTGTTTGCGATTGACAGCAAATTTTTATCTGGGTTTGCTCAAATTTAAAAATTTTAAAACTACTTTAAAATAGAAATCGAGCACGGTGAGGTGGTACTAAAGGTGTCACTTTTTTTAGATGTGTCACTTTTTTATGATGTTTCTCTTGGGTCGTTTCTAATGTCAGAAAACAGCATTTTAATGTCAAGATCCTTGACATTAGAATGCTGTTTTCTTTGAATGATGTTTTCTTTCCTTGCTGGACAAAAGAAGTTTTCTTATCCCGAGATCAACCAATTCTTCGCGGCGTAATTCTGGGATCATCGATTGAAGTTTTATAATACAAGTTAAAAATCTCAAGAAAGAAAATCGTGCCTGATGAAATTTTAGATAAATAAGACCCCTTGAAAGTTTCTCCCAGACCCATTATTGATTTATCGTGTGATCTGTCACAACCCCTAATGTGATTTGCAATTAAGCAGGTACAGTACACCGTTTTACAAGGAATGTTAAGTCATTCTGCAAAACTTTCCCTTTTTAGTAGCCCTCATTGTTTTGTTATTAAACACTGTTAAGTATTTACTTCGGGGGTACTTTATTAACGCAAGGGTATTCCCACGTCGAAAGCGTGATCATGTGGCAATCACAATTTCCTTCGTGGTCCTAATTCACTTCAACATAAAGTCCACCGCCACCATTCAGTGTCGATCATCGAATGGTGTTAAAAAGGGCACCATGAAAATAATAATTTCAAACACGTGGTGGACATTTGCTGTACGTGTGCCAACCGGTGAGTGTTTTTTTTCTCAACAATACCGGTGAGGTAAAAGTTTCTTTCTAATACGATTTCGACTAGCTGAGGAAAATTAGCTCCGGCTATGGGGTGGTAAAATGTTTCACTTTCATTATACGAACGTTATGGTGGCGGCAGGGTAGAATAAATGTGTAAAAATGTGTTTGTATGGCCATTAACTGATAAGGACGTAAGTTAATAGCGTGATGCTATCAAATGGACAGAAATTGCCAAAAAATGATGAAAAATGTGACAAGGCAAATGGCATTAAGATAAACATTAAGAAAAGCTTTTTAGTTGCCTATTTAAAGAATGAACGTTGATATTTCTTTTTACGTCGGAAGCATGATTTCATCATTAGATCTAGTTGTCCCGCCCTTAAGATATGCTAGAAAACGAAGAAAAAAAAAAACAGACATAAAAGTAAACGATATGAATAAACACTATGAATGTAATACTTGAAGATAGTGATATATTACTAGTAACATTGTAGACAACTTTCGCTGACAAAGAATTATTCAAAATATTTGTAAAATTTATGTCCGTCATATAAACGGCAATAGTTCTAGCGAAATTGGTATTTGATGACAATAAAAATGAAATTGGAGATGAGAAGAATGTCATAAAGTTTTAATGGAAACTATTCATGTTTGAAAATACCAGTTTTGCTTAAAACGAGGCTTAAAACACAATTTTTTTAAATGTATTTTTTTTACTTACCAGCAAATTTACGGAAGTGTCACTTTCCAATTTTAATGAGACTTTGCACATTTACATAAATATGAAATCCGACACGTACTTTTTTCTTTGTGCAGTAATTTGGATTAAAGGGGTTTTCCCTTATAGGATGTCCATGCAACTTGATATCAAAGCAGGATGATTTACCCTATAAAATGATTTTTCCTATTGAAACGCATGGTACCAAAGAAGGACGATTTACCCTATAAAATTATTTTTCTCATTGATTATGGGTCTAGATTGCTATCACAACCTCTGCTACTGATGAGTGGCAACGTAAAAACCTTACAAATGTTGCAATCCATAAAAAACTGTAGGTGCGAAGCAGGGAAGAGAATTGCTACGAAAACTTCAATTGAGAAGGACATGTTCCACTTTGGGATGTAGAACCTTATAAAGGGTGATCCAATTGGAGGTACTTGTTCCAATAGGGTTGTTTTGACAGTTCTTATGTGTCAACTGGCTTGTCTATATGACGTTTGTGTTCAGTATTCAGTGCCATGTCATCCTGAATAGACTTAAGTGTGAACAACGTTTACTAATTGTGGAAACTCATTTCCAAAATCAGTGCTCAGTTAGGAATTGCTATAGAGCTCTTCGTCCACATTTTGGACGTCATAATCGTCCCACTGAATGCACTATTCGTGAAACCATCACCAAATTTCGAACTAATGCGGAAGGAGTGCGTGTTGCCCAAAATTCAAGATATTGGTGTAGCTGACTTGTGGTTTCAACAGGATGGCGCTACGATTTTCAGGCGAAACCAAAGTGGTCTGTATTTGCATTGACTTAAGGTGTTTTTGCCACTGATATATAGACTTTGCCACAAACTTAAGGGGTTTTTGCCACAGCCTTTTTGCCACAGAAATTTTAGCTAGAAATGCAAGAATAGGGGCACACAAAATAGAGGTGAAAAATTATGGTCTCCAGCATCATAAAAAATTGACAAAAAAAAGGAGGCTCTTTACCAGTAGATCATTTGGTGAGAGGCTGTGGGGAGTAAAAAAAGGGTGGTTGGGGCTTATTGGTCCGCGAAGCAGGATGTCAGTCTTTATTATACTTACTAGCTTGCATACCCGTCGTTGCCGGGTTAAGTTTTTTCATTTTTTTTATGGTCTATGTTGGAGCTAAACTTCAGGCCAACCGGCTCGGTAGTTTTCCCGCGAAAGGGTAACATAGAGGAAGAGCTAAGTATCGAGATTACTTTACCCCCTCCCCTTACTCCTCCCACCTCTCGGGCTACTTTTTGATGGGTCTATGTTGGGGCTGGACCCCCGACGAACACCTATGCTAAATTTCAGGCCAATCGGTTCAGCCGTTTTTGCGTGAAAGAGGAACAGACAGACAGACAGACACCAACTCATTTTTAGAAGCTTTTATTTAGCTTGCCTTCGTGTCTGTCTGTTTGTCTGTCTGTCAGATCAAATCTTGCAATCAAATTTTGACCCACTTCCACTCATCCGATTCACTTGAAATTTTGTACTCTTATATAAGTCCGATGACAATACAATATTTTCTCTACTTCGTCCGTGTAAGGATAACGGAAGGTCCTGTAAGGATAACGTGATTATCCTTTTTCTCAATTGTTCCGGGAAAAAATATATTCTGCGGGTTTTGGGGTTCGCTGAATACGATTCTCAAGTTAAAAAGCCTGTAAGGACATCTCAAATGTAAGGATATATGTATATTCGAAGACTAAAAAAAACAAAATAAAAAGAATAAAAAAAAAATTTAAAAAAAAGCATTTATTAAAAAAAATGCACTAAAAAGAAAAAAATAATTTTCTGGACGCTGTGTATCACAAATATAAAAGCTTTTAAAAAGCGAGATAAAGCTTTTATATTTGTGATACACAGCGTCCAGAAATTATTTTTTTCTTTTTAGTGCATTTTTTTTAATAAAAGCTTTTTTTTAAAATTTTTTTTTTAATTTTTTTTTATATTTTAGTATGATATTAAGATCATAGTGAAATTATTGTCTACTTTATGAACCAACAGTTTAATGAAACTGAGCCAATGTTGATAAATACGTTACAGAAAACTAATTTCTCAAGAATTTAATTCTCTGCAAATTTCTTGATACCAGGTTTTTTTTTAAGTTTAAATGCGACGCTTTTGAAACAAACGAATAAGAGCTGAGTAATTGCTTTTATTTTCAAGAATTCCTTCAATACAATTTTGTGCGCTACGAAAATAACGTGGTATTAGTAGGGAATCAGAAATAGGGACAAAAATGGTAAAAACAAATCCAAAGAAGTTTTTGTACTTTCAGCCGTGCACAATTCAAAGGAAAAGTTACTTTGAAAAACTCTTTCTAATGTGGTAGACTCTTTATGCTTGGCCAAAAAATTTTCTGTTTATTTCATTTCTTTTCCACAGTTATTTTCCTTCTACATCTTTATTTTTTAAGTAGGGAAAAAATCCTTTTCTCGAGTGTTAGATGCAAGGCGACGTTTATATTTCAAAAGTGTTATTATTTTCAGTTCTTTGTGTGGATTCTAAGTTGTTTTTTTTTGTTCACCATCTTCATATTTTCCATTATATGAATTTTCCCAGTGCGGAAAGAGTTTTTCCAAGAAGTAGTTTTGAATGGAGGCTTTTGGAAGCTTTGTGAAGCATAAGCAAAAATGGTCTCGTAGTTATGACAATTGAAATTCGCCTATTATTTATATAAATGGAACTTTGATTATGTTTGTATGTCGTGATTTTTTTTGTTGTTGTTGAGATTCGTTTGGAAATCATACGGCTGTGTGTTTTTCAAACGAATTTTAATGTTAGGTTGTCCTTGTTAAGTGTGTTCTTTTTAGATGTCGTTTTGTATGGGACAAAGTATGATATTTACAAGGGTAGGTTGTGTTATATCATTCGCTGGAGAGAATTTTGCTTAGGAAGGTCTTTTCCACCCACATAAAATATTTCTAATTTTAGACATTCGATTGAGCCCAAAGATTTTCTTTCCTGGGGAGTAAATAACATACCTGAAATTGTTACGTACCCTATGTGATAAAAATTTGACTAAAATCTTGTTGCCGCACACTTAAAATAATAGAAAAATATTTTATTCAGCATTAAAAAAGTCACTGCATCTTAAACTCTCACCAATTCTATAAATTTGTGGTCTCCGCGATCAATTTGCAATCTTTTGTAGTAAAATCGTGCAACCGACAAAAGATTGTAAAGTGATCACGGGACCACCAAATTCATAGAGTTGGTGAGAGTTTAAGGTGCAACCCTCACTTTGGGTCCTCTTGTGTTTTTTTGGGATTTTCCTCAAATTTTTTGTCAGCTTTTATAGTAGGTGAGCGCTTGCAATGAAATGATTGTTGGAAAAAGGGTTGTTGAAAAACAAAAATTTTTTTACACACTCTCCAAATAGCATTTAAGTAGCAGCATTGTCTTTATTCATATACTAGCTTGCATACCCGTCGTTGCCGGGTTAAGTTTTTTTAATTTTTTTTTGATGGTCTATGTTGGAGCTAAACTTCAGGTCAATCGGCTCGGTAGTTTCCCCGCGAAAAAAGTAACATAGAGGAAGAGCTAAGTTTCGAGATGACTTTACCGCCCCCCCCCCTCTTTTACTCCTCCACCTCTCGGGCTACTTTTGAATGGGTCTATGTTGGGGCTGGACCCCCGACGAACATCTATGCCAAATTTCAGGCCAATCGGTTCAGTAGTTTCCCCGCGAAAGAGTAACATAGAGGGAAAACTAAGTATCGAGATTACTTTACCCCCTCCCCTTACTCCTCCCACCACTCGGGCTTCTTTTTAATGGGTCTATGTTGGAGCTAGACCTCGGACGAACATCTGTGCCAAATTTCAGGCCAATCGGTTCAGTAGTTTCCCCGCGAAAGAGTAACATAGCGCAAAAACTAAGTTTCGAAATCACCTTACCCTCTCCCCTTACTCCCCCCACCCCTCGCGCTAGTTTTCCGTATGCCTATGTTGGAACCAGAACTACCACAGACACTCATGCCAAATTTCAAGTCAATCGGTTCAGCCGTTTTTGCGTGAAAGAGGAACAGACAGACAGACAGACACCAACTCATTCTTATATTTATATTAGTACTAGCAGACCCTACGTTGGCAGCTAAAAGTTTTTTGTATGAATTTTAGAATGCCAAAAAACCATAAATAACTTAAAAAGTTTTGGAAAAAAATGGTATCCTTACAGGACCTTCCGTTACGAATTTTGAAAATCTAGCATAGCTAAAACCTCGCTCCTGACAACGCAGATCATTTTACAATGAACCAAGTAAAAATTGGTCCAGTAGTTTTTGAGTCTATTATTTTTGCACATATAGATTTAGAATGCCAAAAAACCAACTTAAAAAAACTTGAAAATCAACGTAATCCTTACAGGACCTTTCGTTAGTGTTATTGAAACTGAAACGCCGGATTCGTAATCAGCGACCCTGAAAACCCCTCAATACCCATTTTTTCGGGAAAAACGGGAAAAAGGACATTTGCGTTATCCTTACAGGACCTCCCGTTTCAAATTTTTCTAAATCTAATACAGTAGAACACGCTTAAATGCACATCGAATTTCGCAGAATTTTATGTGCATTTATCCGTGTTTTGCATTTATACGTAGCACAAAAGCACGGATAAATGCACATTAATGTGCAATTATGCGAGTAAAAGATAAACATGCAACTTTAATATTCCTGTAATAAACATTTAAATTCAACAAGGCTACACAAAAACAAAGAACCTAATTAAGAATTCATTTTATCAAATAAAAATAACAATAATCAATTTTTTTTGTTGTAATTACATTTCATTTTTGCACATGTGCATTTAAGCGTGTAAAATTTCATATAATTTATACTTTTGCGGATGTGAAAATGGTTGCATTTAAACAAGTATTGCAATTAAGCGTGTTTCATTTATCCGTGTATATTTATATGAAAAATGCTTAAAAATCCTCCATGCACAAATTTTGCGTGCAATTACACGAGTTTTGCATTTACGCGTGTTGCATTTAAGCGCGTTCTACTGTACCGGATTCGTGATCAGCGATCCCAAACATAATGCCAATCTTTCCGGGGAAAAAGGATATTTGCGTTATCCTTACAGGACCTTCCGTTTCGAATTTTAAAATTCCAACAGCAGAGCCGTGATCAGCGACCCCAAAAACCCCATAATGCAAATTTTTCCGGGGAGAAATGGGAAAAAGGATATTTTCATTATCCTTACAGGACCTTCCGTTTAGAATTTTGAAAATCTAATACCGGATTCGTGATCAGCGACCCCAAAAACCCCATAATGCAAATTTTTCCGGGGAGAAATGGGAAAAAGGATATTTTCATTATCCTTACAGGACCTTCCGTTTAGAATTTTGAAAATCTAATACCAGATTCGTGATCAGCGACCCCAAAAACCCTATAATGTAAATTTTTCCGGGGAAAAAAGGGAAAAAGGATATTTTCGTTATCCTTACAGGACCTTCCGTTTCGAATTTTAAAATTCCAACAGCAGAGCCGTGATCAGCGACCCCAAAAACCCCATAATGCAAATTTTTCCGGGGAGAAATGCGAAAAAGGATATTTTCATTATCCTTACAGGACCTTCCGTTTCGAATTTTGAAAATCTAATACCGGATTCGTGATCAGCGACCCCAAAAACCCTATAATGTAAATTTTTCCGGGGAGAAATGGGAAAAAGGATATTTTCATTATCCTTACAGGACCTTCCGTTTAGAATTTTGAAAATCTAATACCGGATTCGTGATCAGCGACCCCAAAAACCCTCTTATGCCGATTTTTCGGGGGAAAAACGGGAAAAAGGATATTTACGTTATCCTTGCAGGACCTTCCGTTTCGAATTTTGAAATTCCAACTCCAGATTCGTAATCAGTGACCCCAAAAACCCCATAATACCAATTTCTCCGGAGAAAATTGGAAAAAGGACATTTGCGTTATCCTTACAGGACTTTACGGTTAGAATTTTGGAATTCCAACACCGTATTCGTGATCAGCGACCCCAAAAACCCCATAATGGCAATTTTTCCGGGGGAAAATGGGAAAAAGATATTCGCGTTATCCTTACAGGACCTTTCGTTTCGAGTTTTGAAATTCCAACACCAGATTCGTGATCAGTGACCCCAAAAACCCCATAATGGCAATTTTTCCGGGGAAAATGGGAAAAAGGACATTTGCCCTTACAGGACCTTCCATTTCAAATTTTGGAATTCCAACACCGGATTCGTGATCAGCGACCCCAAAAACACCCTAATGACGATTTTTCCCAGTAAAAACTGGAAAAAGGATATTTGCGTAATTCTTACAGGACCTTCCGTTTCGAATTTTGAAAATCTAATCACGGATTCGTGATCAGCGCCCCAAAAAACCCCCCTATACCGATTTTTCCGAGGAAAAACGGGAAAAGGGATATTTATCCTTACAGGACTTTTCGTTTCGAATTTTCAAAATATAATATCGGATTCGTGATCAGCGACCCCAAAAACCCTATAATGCAAATTTTTCCGGGGCAAAATGGAAAAAAGGATATTTATGTTATCCTTTCAGGACTTTCCGTTTCGAATTTTGAAAATCGAATACCGGATTCGTGATCAGCGCCCCAAAAACCCCCCTATGCCGATTTTTCCGAGGAAAAACGGGAAAAAGGATATTTATCCTTACAGGACTTTTCGTTTCGAATTTTGAAAATCTAATATCGGATTCGTGATCAGCGATCCCAAAATAATGCCAATTTTTCCGGGGAATAATGGGAAAAGGATATTCGCGTTATCCTTTCAGGAACTTCCGCGTCAGTTTTGCAAATCTAATACCGGATTCGTGATCAGCGACCCCAAAAACCCAATAATGCAAATTTTTCCGGGGAAAAATGGGAAAAAGGATATTTTCGTCATCCTTACAGGATCTTCCGTTTCGAATTTTGAAAATCTAATACCGGATTCGTGATCAGCGACCCCAAAAACCCCATAGTGCCAATTTTTCCGGGGAAAAATGGGAAAAAGGATATTTTCATTATCCTTACAGGACCTTCGGTTTCGAATTTTGAAAATCTAATACCGGATTCGTGATCAGCGACCCCAAAAACCCTATAATGCAAATTTTTCCGGGAAAAAATGGGAAAAAGGATATTTTCATTATCCTTACAGGACCTTCCGTTTCGAATTTTGAAAATCTAATACCGGATTCGTGATCAGCGAGCCCAAAAACCCTATAATGCAAATTTTTCCGGGGAGAAATGGGAAAAAGGATATTTTTATTATCCTTACAGGACCTTCCGTTTCGAATTTTGAAAATCTAATACCGGATTCGTGATCAGCGACCCCAAAAACCCTATAATGCAAATTTTTCCGGGGAAAAATGGGAAAAAGGATATTTTCATTATCCTTACAGGACCTTCCGTTTCAAATTTTGAAAATCTACATAGCTAAAAACCTGCTCCTGGCGACACAGATCATTTTGCAAAAAACCGCGTAAAAATCGGTCCAGTAGTTTTTGAGTTTTGTAATCTCAAACAAACAGACAAACAGACAGACAAACAGACAAACATCCATTTTTATATATATAGATGATTTCGCCACCATGCGACGATTAGCAATTCTTGTCGCGGGCACATCACCGTGTCATGGGAATGGGATGTGCAACGACACCCACAGTGGGAAACACTTTTCAGTGATTTGCCAAGTCGTAATGTAGACACATTACACGCATCTTCAAAGCGAAACTGGCATTCAGGTTCCACAGCTAATCACTGAAAACCGTCAAATGCCACTCTATCGTTGCAGAATTTTCATGAAGCGAATATTGACCCAAAGTCGGCTCGTCGCTTACCAATTTCCTTATTAAAGCTATTGTGGCTTTGGAGACACATTATTAATCTGGGTATCGTTCTCATCGCCTTCATATGCCTCTTGTACGCGGATATGAATTATAGATCTAGATCTTTAGACCCAGTTGTGTAAATTGCTGCATTTTTATGTCGCAACAAACAAACTTCATGTGACTGTGCTTTTTGGTGCTATTTGCGTTATACAGTGAAATCTGTCTAAGCCGGACTCGCACGGAACCATGAAGTCTATTCGGCTGATCCAGAGTCCGGCTTATACAGGTTTTACTGTACTGTCATTGTTGATATAATTGGGTACTCGTGCATAAAACAAAATTTTCTTCTTCAAAATAGTCAATTATACGGCATTCTCTTTAACATATTTTCCATATATAATTCAAGAACAAAAAAGTTGATAAAGACAAGTGCAAGAGTTAAAAAAAAATTAAACAAAACAAAAAAAAATAAGAAACTTTTTTGAAATCATAGATTTTTTTTTGCATTTGAAAAAAGTTGAAAACTACTACTAACCGATCAATGAAGAAAAATGTCCATCCGTTTCACATTTTCAGCTAAGGGTATTGTGAACATAATTTTTATGTTGCGCGATAGAATGATTTCAAATTATCCCACTTCTGTGGGCGTTTGGTTTAATGCCAATATTAGAAATGTAATAAGGAAATTGATTCAAGTTTTCATAGAAGACTCGTTTCATTTATAGCTCATAATGGATAATTTTTCCTAATTTTAACACAATTTTTCCTCCCGATTACTTTTTAGATTTTCTTGGCGGATCGTAAACAATTCAGTGGCTCACTTCAAATTTTATGCGTTTTCGACTATGGGCTCCACAGGGAGTCTTACATAGAAACGTTAAAAATATCACTGACTAGCGATGTAAAAAAGATTTCTTGTAATAATATTTTCTTTTTATTTGCTAAAACTGGCCGATAGACATTTTCGGGATATAAAAATTTTATATCGAGTGGTAAATGAAATTGACGGCATGAAGTACTGAGATTAGGATTGACCCAAATTTAATTTTGGTGTGTTTAAATGCTGATAAACGAATGGAATTGGCGTATAATTTTATAGTAATATCGTTAGGTAGTCCGATTTGATTTTATGGATTTAAAGAATATCAAATGGACGAAGATTCTTGTGTGTCCATCAGCTTTATGCGGCAGTCACACGACGCTGTTTTGCCAGCGCTAGTGGCTGTTTGGCTGTTAGCAGCCGTTTCAGCAGCACCGTGTGAACCCTAGTGCGTTGCTACTACCAGCAGTAGCGTGATGATTTTAGAAGCGCTAGTGAAGTAGAGACCATTCTACTTTGCCAGCGCTAGTGAAGTAGAGACCGTTCTACTTTGCCAGCGCTACTAGAGATCACGTGACCCTGTTACATGGTTTCTGAGCTGTCAAAAGTCTGATAAGTGGTAAAGTTTGTTGATTGTAAGTTGTTATTTTACGTTTATTTATTTAAATTTGTGTGTAACGTTTATTATTAAAAAAATCTCCCAGATTAAAATGTCAAACCACTGTTTTGCTACTTGCCAGCGCTACTAAAGTAGAAATCGTGTACGCTGGCTGCTGTTGCTACTTGACAGCGCTACTAATCAACAGCAGCCAGCGGCTGGCAAAACTGCGTCGTGCGACCGCCGCATTAGTATTTATCCAGACTGCAGCTCTATGGAAAAACCGTGTATGTAAGAGCTGGAGGCTTAAATTTGAGTATGGAAGAAAAGTCTCCGGTAAACGGAATTCGTAATTGTCAAAACCGGCGGGCTGTCATATATGTTGGTGATAGGAGGAGAAACAGTAGAAGGAGGGGCCACTGACTTAAGTGTGTAGATTTTTTTGGGCGGTCTGTTTAAGAGCGAGAACATGGTTAAAATTGCTTTAGCGGTTCAGGAAGTAGCACGCAAGGGGTAAGAACAAAGGGGAATTTTGAGTTAGGGGCTGTCCATAACAGCAAATTGTAGATTTTTTTTGCTCCCTTCCCCTTCTGCCCTCCGTGAATTTTCCTTTTTTTTTGGCGATTTTTTGTATGTAATTTCATATAGCCGTCAGACCCCCATCCCCAGCCCTTTAAATGCGTGGCGCTTTTTTTTGACAATTCGTAACGCATGTCTTTTAATGCTAAGAAACTTACATAGGGTCTAAAACTGTTAGCCTGGCAGGGAAAATACGTGATTTGTGAAAAAATGTCTTCTTTACTTTGGGTCCTTCCTGTTAAAGGTGTTTATACCCGTATGGTGAAACTAAAGGGTATATTAGATTTGCCTTACCGTTTGTAACGCCAAGATCCCGTTATCACACACAAAAATGAATTACACCAGTGTGATTAGAATGATAAAAATAATGAATTTTGCATGTCCGTCTATCCGTCCGTCTGTCTGTCCGTCTGTCCGTTCGTTCGTCCGTGGCGCGGATTGCGGGCGCACGGATTGAGCTAGAGACTTTAAATTTTGCGCAGATTCGTTTTTCGTAAAATGCTTGGTGCATTTTATCAAAAAAGTGCAAGAACAAAAGTAATTTAGGATATGATTCTACATAAAACTTCCATACATCAAAATCCGATTGGAATAAATTAAAAAAAAATCTTATTGGAAAGTTTGACTTCAAAGTGGAATTTTGTTCGAATTTTGATACGAATATCACCATACGGGTTTTCAATAATTGCCTGCAATTATAGCTTTTGTTATGTTTTTAAGTTGTTGTTTTTTTTAAGACAAGTAAAGTCAGGCTTTAGCTTGTTTTGTATAATTGCAAGTCCAATAAAGTTGAATTGTTCATTTTCGTAAATATTGCTTAAGATATCCGGTTTCCCACATCTGTCCGTGGAATACGGGCAGCTACATAATAAATTTCAATAATGCAATAATAGCAGTCCTTCACTTTTAGAAAGCAAAATAACCAAACGTAATCCAAACAGCCGATATAAAGGAAAATAATTACCTCAATTGTACTTTAAATTAGCCCACTTAAAAGGAAAACAGTTTCGAATTTCCACCAAACTTTCTCCTCTTCTTGTATAACACCCAGTCTCAATTTAGTATCTCAATAGCACGGCAATCAAAAACCTCTTGGCAAAAAGAAGAAATTTCCCTCGATGGAATTTTCTTCTCAAAATGACGTTCATCAAATTAAAGTTTCATTGAAACAAATGGTGTACATATAAACAGAAGGCAATAAAAGTTAAAAAAGGAAAATAGCAAAGCAGCCATAAATATCCTTTTGCTCTCGTTGTACTCGTACCGAACACAAGTTATATTCAGAATTATCGCCATTCAGCTGAATATTGGCAAAGAAAATAAATTGGTTCCAGAAAATTCAGAAAGCGGCAATCCTTCGGCCAGAAAACCTACGAAATTCATTTAAAAGTTTCTTTTCGTTTTAAGGATTTTAGAAAGGAATGAATAGACAGGGTCGATGGCTTCAATTTTTCGGTAATAGTCGGTACATGACATTCAACGGCCTACGATAAGAAATATTTTTGTTGTCTATATTTTTGATTTATAAGCGTATCTTCGTTCAAATATATATTATGGGATATGCTATATTATTAAGAAGGGAACTCAAAAGAAAATTAGGTCCCGATTAAATTTTCAAAACACTACGTATACATTCATCAAAGGGAATAGAATTTCGTTGGTATTTTGTACGCCTTTAATACCAATAAGAGTAATGAAAGTAGCAACAACATTTACGATTAATCATCGAAAACCTGAAGTCATATTTCACTTTCTTGGGTACGTGGAAAATTTCAAAAACCTCGGCCACCAGCCTTTATTCGACGTTTCGTTTGTTTGTAGTTAAATTTTACGGAAGAGTTTTACAGGAGCCGGGATACCAAGGTCAGATGCGCACTACAGTGGCTTATTTCGCAATTTTTTCAAATTTGTATTTACAAGTGTTTTTCAAGTATTTTTTTTTTAACAAAACTTGTAAATTATTGGCCTATTTTTCCTTTAGTACAAATTTGTAATTGCAGTTTGATGAAATAGGCCACAGGTGACCAGATCTCCGGTTTGGACCCGGAGTCTCAGGGTTTCAACCCCGAATTTCCTGGCTCTGGGTTTTGTCACGAAATCTCCAGGTTTCGCCAAAAGTCTTCGGGTAACACCAAATGTTTAACAAAATCGTTTCTTACTTTCACTCTCTGGAAAAATCCGTTTTTTATTTAATTGTGATTTAAAAAAAATGGAAATAAAAGAAATTTGTTTAAAAAAAGTTTTTTTTGAATATAATGTAATAAAAAAAAAATTTTTTTTGGGTCTGTGCATCAGAAATAAAAGCGACATAAATATTTTATTTCACTTAATTTTTATGCTTTTATTTCTGACCCCAGCACCCAAAAAATTATGGCTTTTTTATTTTACTTCATTTTTTTATACTTTTTAGTCACTTTTTTTGTTTAGTATGACTAAAAATCGAACATGACTGCCGTCTTTCGTCACGCTTATATAAATTGTTTTTTCTTTTTAATAGATACAGCCAGAGCTTAGGGGAAGACCCTTTAAATGCCGAAGCACAGCTCGGGATGGTCGGAAGGACAAAAGGAGATGCCGATTTATGTTCTCCTTGAACTTCTGCGGGTTATAGTCCGGGGGGAACACATCGGATGGTAAATTGTTCCAAAGTCTTGTTGTTCGCGGAATGAAGGAACCCCTAAACTATACTGTACGAAAGCGGGGAGGCTCAAGGAAGAAGTCGTGCGCACGTGTAGCTGTACGAGAGGGTCTAGGGAAAATATACCGTGGAGGAATAAGTTGGGAAATTTCGGTGGAACATTTCCCATGGAAATATCTATAGAATATGCTAAGTACCCCAACAGAGCGACGATGCTCGAGAGACGGTAGTGAATCTGTCAAAGACTTGTCTCCAATCAGTCGGATCGCACGTTTTTGAATTCGGTCCAGCAGTTGCAGGACAGTTTTTGGGGCTCCAGCCCAAATATGAGTTTGAGTCTTTGAATATATTTACCTGCTTTTGAGATATCACTACGGATTTTGTGGCTCCAGAATCGGAATCAGAATCCGATTCAGCGACCCCAAAAACCACCAGATGAAATTCTTTTCCGGAAAAATTGAGGAAAATGATACAAACCTCTCCGTTATTCTTACAAGGACGAAATGGAAATGGTAAAAATTTTATATTGCTACACGACCTACGTATGTGTGCAAAATTTCAAGTCTATGGGATAAGTGGAAGTAGATCAATGTTAGATTACAAGATTTTACCCTGATAGACAAAAAAACCAGCTAAATAAAAGCTTTTAATGCATCGCGATGCCATTGAATTCTTCGAGAACTCGTTTGTTTTTCTGTCCCGATCAGGTAAGAGTTATCGAGGTTCGACTGCAGTGTAAGTAATAGTAGACGTCCGTGCCGCCCTCCATATTAGTTCTCATGCATTTAAAAAACTCAAACTTCCACTTTGGCAGTATTCTACAGAGTTGCCATCGCAGTACGCACCTGCTCTAAGAGCTTGTTGAGTATTCTGGCCCACAGGATAAGTTTCCAAATCCGAATATGAAAGAATGCGTACCAAAGGTATGTACATATATTCGTCTTGTTGAACCTTTTTACTTTTCATTTGCCATTTTGGCCGTTAGAAAATTAAGGATAATGAAAAGAGAAACATCGTCATCGACAACCATCGCTGGAAAACATGCCTTGCTGTTAACTGAAAATCCTAAAATTTTAGGAGTTTTCCAGCAGCTTTAGAGTTATTATTATTTTTGTGTTGAAAAGCCAAACCGTAACTTGATGAGAATCAGAAAGGGAAAATGTTTTCAATGTTTGGCCCCAAGGAAAATGATGAAAATTTTGTAAATTCTTGTTGGTTCGGTACTAGAGGAAGATATATAGCTAAATTGTGGAAATGTGACGGTTTTCATCATTTTGGTCACATTTGAAAATGAGAACGGCTTGGAGGCACCTAACGTTCACAAGGACTCAAACCGGGAATTCATTGGGAGGAAAATGAAACATACTGCTGTGTCATATGAGAATATTTGATGCCTTTTCGTATTACCCCTCGTACATGGCAAACGAATATTGCAAAAACATCGGTCTGTACAACGTAACGAGAATTTTCCTCTTATCCATGCTATGTACCCAAAAGATTTGTAGGTTTTTCAAGATCCATGGCCACAACAAATGATCCACAATGGCATCATTTCTCTTTACTCTCCGTAATTCGTCCCATTTTAAACCCTCAATGCTGGTTTAGACCCTTGTGAAAAATGACGAAACACAGCAAAACGAATGAATTCTTCGACAAATTACTTTAATAAACTAATCAAAGTTTTAAGCAGAAAATTATTTTTGCCCCGATGAGAAACATGGAGCGTTATTACGAAAGTCAAAAGGGATGTGTTTCGTGTTTTATTGGACGTGGCCCTTTCAAAATACTTGGAAAATATGCTGCTCATCCCTCACCCCGTCGATATCACAATTAGGGAAATTCTTCCAAACGAATCTGTTTCTATGTTTTTCCGCTGGAAGGCATATTCGTAACAGTTGAACTTGATTTAAGTTATCGTTTTAACCAAGTCACCACCATCCACCCTTGAACTCTACTCATATCTATATCTTAAGGGGTGTTCTTCAAACGTGCCTCATAACCGCCCTTTGCCCTCGAGCGAAAATGTCGAAAAAGGGTGATGGCATACTTATTTATATTGTATTTGCCCGATTTTCTAAACTATATAGGAACACAAGTTCATTCGAGATGGCGATAGTTAAACAGATAGTAGTCGACTATTACAATGAAATGTTGTATAATATTTCGATATACTGTGTATATTAGCTTAGATAGAGACAATAATAATTTTCCATTTTAAAAATTTATCACTTTTATGCCCTATGCTATAATTTTCAAGACTAATTACAATAATTAAACAATCTTTTTTTCTGGTTTTTGAATAATTATTCTGAAGAATGCATATTTTATTATGAAAATTAGTAAAATTTTGGGGTTTTGAAATTAACTTGAAATTAGTTTTGTATAATTTTACGGGTTAGTAATTTTGGTCAATCGAATTTGATTACCTACGTGTGTTGTTTCTTTATTTAAATTATGTAATGACTAGAAAATGAATTTAAGGATATTTTGTTTGCATTTTCAAACAAAATAATTACCCTAGATTAAAAAAAATTCGAGGTTTTTAATTGTGTAGTTGGACTAATTTTTAGTTTTAAAAACGGTGCATGATTTTTTTTCTTACAATTTCCAGATTCTATTTCATAGCTTATGATTTTACATTACTTATACACACATCAAAATCCAGTTGGACCACAGATTCCCCCCTCTCTCATTCAAATTGAATACTTTTTTTTCTATTTTCTCGGAAATGCTGAGTCGTATTGAAAAATTTATTAAGGTGAAACCTGTTTAGAATATGATTTTACGTAACTCATCCATACATCGAAATCCAATCGAACGACTGCTTCCCCCCTCTGCCATACAAATGGAAATTTTTTTCCAGTTTTCTCGAAAACTGTGCAACATATCGAAAAATTTATAAAGATGAAATCTGTTTAGAATATGATTTTACATAATCCTTCCATACATCAAAATCCAATCGCCTCACTTTTTTCGCCCTCTCTATATATATCCTTGCCTTTGAGATATCTAGACTCGGATTCAGCGACCCCAAGTAGCCCCAGATGAAAATTTCCCCTAAAATTTGAGGTTTTAAAACATAATTTAAATAAAAGCTCAACAAATCTTTGGTAGAACATCCCAAGTAGCACAAAAGGTCATAAAGTGGTCGTCGCGACCATAAAGAGTCGATGTTAACGTCGCTACGACTACTTTACGACCTTTTGTGCTCTGCGGGATTCTTCTGGAAGATCAGAAGGCGATTCTTTCCAGCGGAACGAAGAAAACGAGATCACGCTTTGCATTCGCCTGCGACTTTTCTATACGGACATTAACTGAACGCTATTGAAACGGAATATTTCATTCCTTTAAGTTACAGGAGACCGAGAATTGAGGAGAGGTACAAAAATTTCATGTACGCTTTTTATCTTTTGTTCTTTCAGTTGATGATTCCGCTGTGAATATTAAGTTTTATTAAATTGTTTTTTAAAAAAGAGAAACGTTTTATTATCGCGAGCGTAATCGCCGAACATTCTTCATGAAATTCTCCCGGGATTCTTCTGGACGAATAATGGGGAATTCTTCTGAGTACGTTAGCGACGACATCAATTATTTCATATAATGGAAGAAACGCCTGAGATAAAAATATGACTCCGCGGCAAACGCGGAAGAACGAAAGAAGAATCTTGCGCGACATGAGAGCGAATCCCAGTGTTTGCTGGGAGCTTTTTTTTATACCCGTATGGTGAAACCAAAAGGTATATTAACTTTGCCTTACCGTTTGTAACGCCAAGATCCCGTCATCACACACAAAAATGAATTACACCAGTGTGTTTAGAGTGATAAAAAAATTGAATTTTGCATGTCCGTCCGTCTGTCCGTCTGTCTGTCTGTGGCGCAGATTGCGGGCGCACGGATTGAGCTAGAGACTTGAAATTTTGCGCAGATTCGTTTTTTGTAAAATGCGAGGCTAAGTTCGTTAATGGGCAAAAATGGACCATTAGGGGGGGTACCCCCCATACGAATGTAAACGTTTTTTGCGAATATCTCAAAAACGGTACATGTTATCAAAAAAGTGCAAGAACAAAAGTTATTTAGAATATTATTCTACATAAAACTTCCATACTTCAAAATCCAATTGGAACAAGTTTTAAAAAAATCTTATTGGAAAATTTGAATTCAAATGAAATTTTGATACGCCGTTCAATTAAATCACCATACGGGTTTTCAATAATTGCCAGATTGGCAATTATAGCTTTTGTTATGTTTTTTGATTAAATTTGATTTCTCGGGATAGGAAATAAACCCATATCTTTTCGCTTGGAACAGTTGGGAACGGTTATGAAAAGTTTTAGAACTCAAGAATTAGTATCAGGAAAGCTGGGGAGGCGGAGAAAGTCCGAAATTTCATTAAAATCATTAGAGCCGTTTAGAGTTAATTAAAATTCACCATAATTTTTATTTTCCAAAAGTCAAGCAATTTTTCAATGTTCCTATGTTGGACTGACCCCTTAAAACCTCTCTATTGAATGGTAGGAAATATCTTTTTTGCGATTTTTTTAGCCAATATTTGTGGTAACAATTAATTAATCGTGAAACTAGTATTTTCTCCTGTTTCTTCTTTTTTTTGAAAGTCAAAAAACAATAACTTGAAAGTAACTAAAAAAATGCTTGTGTAGCTACTGTTTGAAAAAGCGCAGCAGTAAAACGATTAATAAAATCGGATTCTTTCAGCAAAAAAATTTAAAAAAGAAAAAACGAGTAGAGGGCAACATTTTCAGTGTAATTAATTTTAGACATTTTTGCACAATCATTTTCCAATCTAAAGACAAAGACTTTAAAATAAAAAATAATAAAACTAGTCACGTCATTCGTATTTTATCTTAGCATGTCAGAACCAGCATAATCGTCTGTTATACATCAAACTAACTGATGAAACATAAAAAAAAGAAGCAGCACCCAACCATATAGTTAGTTGAAAATGGCAGCTGAACAGCTTTGTATGACATAGAATTTTGTATATTTTACCTATCTACATATTTATACGGAATATACTTTAGTATACAGTATTGGATAGAGGAGGATTTTAGTTAGTTTCCCTTGTATATTTCACAGTATGCTACTGCTGCTGTATGCACACATGCCTCAGCGATATAAATCAAAACAAAAGCAAATTAATTACTGTCATACAAAGTCATAAATCAAGGAATTACATGAGACGACTGCAGTCATTTTAGCATATTACCTCCTAACGCCTGTAAAATATCGACTCAAAAACATTATTTCCACAAACGGTTTCCAACTCGGCGTTGTAATCGGGAAGAGATTCTGCACGGTTATTATGGCTTTTCAAGGGAATTCCCCGAATGCCCGAAAAGTGAAGAATTTATAATTGTAGACAACTGACTATAAGTTTTTGCCCTGTATCACAATTTCATCCCACAACCTATCCAGGTGATGGATTTCACCACCTCCTCCCAACGGAGTTGGGGATCCACGCTGCAAAGCTTTTAAGTCGGTACTCATCTCGAAATTTTTCTTGAGGATTTTTCCACTGGCATTATTTATTTGTCGTATTTGGAGAATTTCACCATCAGGAACTAACAATAACTGAAATAAATGGCGTGTTTTGAATGTGGATACTGCATACAACAACCGTGTTAAACAAATCCTTTGTATGTTAATCTATGCTCCTTACATAATACCATATAATGTGTATCCAGAAATATTGCGAGAAACGGATTTTACGATGACGTCGTCTGTATGCAAATTAGTGTTAATCTAAATATTATGCATTAGTCCAAAGTTAAAGTTGAATGCGAAAGTTTCGTCATTTGTCATGTTATGTGACACTTCTTCGTTTGCCGGATTTAACCCAGACCAACACGATTTAGCATAGCCAAACCCGAAACCCTATCCTGTTGTCTATGTTGTTGCCGAGTTGCTGAGGGATAGATACGAACGATCTCATAGATTTTCTATGACATAAGCTTGGGGTGACCATATTTATTTTGTGTCAATCCGAGACAAAATGAGTGTTGGGGTGGCGTGGATTGTGTGGGGGGGGGGGGGGGGGGGCTAAAGGGAAAACAGATACAACCCTTATTTGTTTTTTTTAGAAAATAAAAAAAATGCATGATTGAGAATTAGTAAATAAAATCGAGGCGCGAAAAATTATTAAAATTATTAATTATGCGCCGCAGGCGATTTTCTGTTAAACAGAATGTCGTGCAATTATTAATTTAAGACCCACATAGTCAGAAGTGAAAGTAACTCAACTTTTCAGGCTTTTTTTCATAATCGTCATACAAACGCTTTATAAATTCAAGTTTATAAATAACAGATTCTGAAATTTTGAAAATGCTGAAAAGGTAAAATCGTCCCTTGAATGCTAGTTTGTGCCATAGTTATACGTTTTGCTGTACACATGGCCGAAACCAACATTCAACTGACGAAATGTGTCGCACGCCAAAAATTATTGAAGTATTTGCGCCGCAGGTGAAAATTCGTCGGAAAACTACGCCTCAGGGGGAGAAATATGATTTACAGCAACTCCCAGCCGAAGTAGAGTAAATATTTTGAATAATGTGACCATTTGTTTCTACCTTTTGATACATGAGGCGTTAAAAGCTAGAGTGGACCAACCCACATAATCGAGTTTTTGAAGCTTTTCCACTCTGTACTCTTATTGACTGAAAATTTTTGGAAAAAAAAAATCTGTGGACTTTATTACTCAATGTTGAAACGTTTTTTGGTGCATCCAAACATTTTTATCTAGAAACTCACTCGCAATAGTGATTCAAACACAAAAAAAATCACGATTTCGACATGTGGATTGGTCCACTCTAGCTTTTAACGCCTCACATTATATCAATAGATTGAAAAATCCGGGATAAAAGTTTATTATCGGCGACGCCGAGAAAACATGCGTGATCCGCAACTGTCCCGGTCAATCCACGATGTATGGTCTAGTCACCCTACATTAGCTTTTTAGCTATAGACACAAATATTTATCTATACATATGTGATGTATCTAAAAAGGGTTTAATCTTCTTCTCATCTGTGGCCAAGGGTAAATAGCAGCCAATGGGTTCGTTTTCGTTTCGTTCCAATTTTCCTAAAAATATATACATATATAGAGAGAAAAAAAAAACCATCGTTCGGACGGTTTGGAGGCACTATAACGCAGGGTTGAATGAAGTGTTTTGATCATTGCCGCCATATAATCATCCCCCTAGCAAGCGAAGAACGCGAGCGGTGAATTGGCGAAGAGTTATGAGATGGAGTTTTTTTTCAAGGAAACTCGGATAGCAACTATTTTCCTCTTAAAGTCTTCAAATGAAAAAAGGGTAAGAAATTGAAAAACGATCGTTTTGAGGTTAATGGGGTGTTAAGAAGTTTGCCATGCTGCTGCTATTTGGTGATTTGCATTTTCTTAGCGCCATTTGACAGACCATTTAACTCTATAGTACGATAGGTATATCTCAGTGTATCATTGAACCTCTAAAACGTGTTTTTGTAAATCTATATCAAATTTCGATACGAATCCTAATATACACAACGACACAAACTAATACAATGTAATGTAATAAATATATTTATATATATATACGGGTTTGTATGACGATTATGAGAATCTCGTATTATTTATTAGTTTTCATGTGAAAGGTGTTCACTTCTGTTTCTAAATTAATTTTAAATTGAAATTGATTTTCGTGCACGTTTAATGCAATTTTAAGTGAATTTGAGGTTTTGATTTATTACGACTATGTGATAAGTGGAGGAGCATTCAACTGTATCTACATACGTTTTGTTATAATTGCTTTGAAGAAATATGGTCGTTTTTGTGGTGAAATTTGAATTGCAATCAATAAAATCTTATGTGTCAGAAGCGGTTTAATGTTACCTTGTCTGCAACAATGTTATTCCATGAGTTATTGTAGATAATGGAGCACAATATCAACTTGAAGATTTTATTTTTGTGAATTTAGATATTCCAAATCTAAAATCGAACCTGAATAAGTAGGGCCTGGGCAAGGGGCTGTCTATAAAAAACATCATTCTAGTTTTCGGCATTTCAAACCTCTCTACCTTCTTTTTAGCAATTTTTGGTACGAAAATGTGTACAAAACACTACCGCATACCACCCACCCACTATATTTTTAAAAAAAAACCCAAAAAATTACGTCTCATATTTTTTCGCACCTGAAATTCCATCAGAGGACACAGGGAACGAAAGGGTTTTAAATCAGGAATAGCACAACACTATTCTGAGAAGTTTTCCAGTTTTCTGGGCAGTTTTCCGGATTTCTGGCAAGTTTTCCGGTTTTCTGGGCAGTTTTCCTGTTTTCTGGGCAGTTTTCCTGTTTTCTGGGCAGTTATCCGGTTTTCTGGGCAGTTTTCCGGTTGTGACACTGAAATTAAACTCTCCTCTAGAAATATTTAGTTTCGTAAAAAATAATATTTTTTTTTCAAATTTCTCGAGAACCGTTAAAGATACGTAAAAACCGTTGGAAGAAAAAATGCAGGAAATTTTATTTTCTTTGAATTTGGTTATATCTACACTCAGAAAAATGGAGGCTAACTCGACGACCTACATACGGCGTAATTGGCCTCGGGCAGGCGCGCGTTCTCCTGCATGTGGGCAAGTAAAACTGAGTTGACCTGTGGTCGGAGAAATTCTGAAATTAAGCCACCAGCAGGTGAAGTAGGGCATTGGGAGCTGCACGGGTTGACCTTAGATAGGTTAACTCTGACCGCTAGCTGGCTTACAGAAACCTCTGTAAGGTCAGAGTTAACCTGACAAAAAGTTGACCTGGACATTTTTCTGAGTGTATTTTATCCAAAAAAGGCTAGTTTGCGAGAAGTTTTCAAAAATTTGTATTTTCGTAAAACTGATTTAAGAAAAATTTCAAGGCGCTAGCTGAACGCGTTGTCGAGTTATTTAATATACGTAAAAAAGACAGACTGACAGAGAGATTCTCGGACATTCTCATAATTTTGCCTAAAATGGATTTCACAGGGACTCTGCGTCTTCTCCCGTTCTTGTGTCGGTCTCCGTCATGAATACAACACTTTTCTATATAGCAGAGGAAAGTAAAAAGTCTGTTCTTCTTTTAGCCGAGCAAAGCTTAGCTTCGCATCCTTACCCCTTTCCTGCATACATTTTTCTATGGAATTAATTTTCACGGTTTTTGGTATTCGAGGGTTTTTGGGGTCGCTGATTACGAATCTGAAGTCAGAACTTCAAAATTCAAAATGGCGGATCCAATATGGCGGTCAAAAAAGATAAAATTCATTAGATTACGCTGAAAACTAGTACGTACCTAATTTTATCTTTTTTGACCGCCATATTGGATCCACCATTTTGAATTTTGAAGTTTTGACTTCAGATTCGTAATTAGCGACCCCAGAAACCCCCGCGTACGAGTTTTCAGCGTAATCTAATTAATTTTATTTTTTTTGACCGCCATATTGAATCCACCATTTTGAATTTTGAAGTTTTGACGTCAGATTCGTAATCAGCGACCCCAAAAACCTTTACAAAGCTAATCACCGAATTTTTAACTGTAATAGAATTGCCACAGTTACATTTAATCTGAAAAATAGCTACTTTTTTGCTTTTTATTTATTTATAAAATGCAGTAATTATAAAAAAAAGCGCATATTACTTTTTTTCATAACAATTTATGTCCTACGATACTTACGAAATGAATTTAGTCAATATAAGTGGATGAAATATACACTCAGAAAAATGGAGGCTAACTCGACGACCTACATACGGCGTAATTGGCCTCGGGCAGGCGCGCGTTCACCTGCATGTGGGCAAGTAAAACTGAGTTGACCTGTGGTCGGAGAAATTCTGAAATTAAGCCACCAGCAGGTGAAGTAGGGCATTGGGAGCTGCACGAGTTGACCTTAGATAGGTTAACTCTGACCGCTAGCTGGCTTACAGAAACCTCTGTAAGGTCAGAGTTAACCTGACAAAAAGTTGACCTGGACATTTTTCTGAGTGTATGTTATAATATTAAAAAACTGAATTAGAAAAGGTGTTGTTGTACAACAACACTATGCAACAAAGGGTTAAGTGAATTTGTAATATCTCGAAAACGGTATAAATTTCAGATAAGGAAAGCATAATAGTCTGTAATAGTAGGTAAAGTTAAATATTCCAAGACACGAATAACGAAAATCTAATTGTTATAAACAAAACGCTCGTGATTTTCTTTTTGATCTTGTGTAATACAAAATACAAAAAATAAGTAATATCGTAAATCACAAAGCCTGTAATGCTCTCACAATTCACGTATACAAGTATATATAATAAATTTCATTACAAAATTGTTGGATAATCGTGACCTTTTCAATGAAAAGTTGAAGAAAATTTTTCCCAGAAGATATTTTGACTTAGGATCAAGTGAAATATATATTTATGCTACAGACATGAATAATTAAACTTTTTATTAGAAGTGGTTTCATACAATTTACCCTCATAATTTTTATGATCTTTTTCTTCTTTACATCGCATCGTGTACTTTCTTTCCTTCCATTCTTCGAAAATTGTTAAAAATTAAAAGTACAAGGATGAGATACATAAAAATAGCCGGTGCTTTAGGAACACCACGAACACCAGGAATTGAGATGGATTTAGTGAAAGGAACTTTTTCACAAGAATATATAAGGAAAATATAAATCCCGTTGATCCAGTAGCACCACAATAAAAGCAACGACCAACCATAGGAGATTTCAGTTTGGAAATAAAAAATGAGATAAAAAAAAAGGAAAATCAGGGAAATGAAAATAAATATAAAACAGCAGTCCAGCAGGCACAGAGATCTGGCAATAAACGTCATTCAAGATATGGCGATAATTTTTAATCATGAAATGAAAAATGTACCTTCCCGAATCGCTCCAATGATGGGGGTGGCCTGGCATCAAAAGGGAAGCATTGTATTAGGTCTAAAAAAAAATGTTTTCCAGTTCGGTAGGCGGTGGGGCGGTTGTATTATAGCTACTACCATCTAATGTATAAAACACGGGAATTGACTGGAGTGTGTATAGTAAGTGGTGTATCCGGTTTTAAAAGCCAGCATAAAAGTGAAGCGGTGCCATCGAAAAGGAAGATTTTTTTTTCAAAGGCAAATAATGGCATTTTTGTACAAGTTTTTGGGTATTATTTGGCGGAGGGCAACTGGGTTACAACATATCTACTAACTCGTGTGATCCTCTAAAAACTCGGTATTGAGTCCAGTATATTTGCAGTAAAAGTTAAATACACAGATCCTATTTGAACGTCAATTTTGCTCCTGTGAAGTTCCATGGAATATAAAAAATTTTCATCGTAATTACGTTTTTATTGTGCCATGTTTCCCGTCATTCTATAGCCGTCGTCAAAGATCTATGGTATTAACATTTGCTTTTTTAGGGATGATTTGCATACAAATAACAAGCAACCGAAAAATATACTACAATGTATAGATACGAGTATAATTATGTACCTATTTGGCTTGAAATGAGGAATTAATTAAAAATTTCATTACGGAACACTCGACGGTAATTGAGTTAAATGGAATTTTTAGCAACTGCAGAACAAAGAGAATTAAATCGAGCTTTTTTCAATTTTTCCGCATCCTCGTTGGAACAGGGAACGAGTATATCAACGAATGTATATAGAAAAGGGGATAATATTGAGTGTGTATGATGTTGAATGTGTTCTTTTTTTGTTTATTTGGACTATTCAGTCAGGTATTTAATGGATACTTTTAACATATTGTTTGCAAGATATGAGTTTCCCTGATTCAAAATAAAATGAAAATTACCATGAAAATATTCATGCAAAAAGATTATGTACAGATGGATTTAATACAGTTCAATGGGATGTGGGCAGTGATGTTCGCACCAGTTCGTGCGCACCGTTTGGTGAAATTTTTTTTGTTTGGACTATACAGACATAAAATAAATTTACTTTTGTAATGATTTTAGTGCAAATTTGTATATAAATTTTGAAAATTTGATTCAGTCACCATTGCGATGGGCTGGGATGAGTTCGTTGTGATATTTGCGATTAATAAAAAAAGTTTTTTATTCAAATTTTTTAACAATTACAAACTCTAAGTAGTCTATTTAGTGCCGTGCCGAGGGGAGAGGGCGAAGGGACCCATCGCACCAAATTTCCAGGTCAGGGGTCGCCAAATTGCCACTAGCCGCATGAAAATTTTAAATGAATACAACAAATTCAAACCTGTAGACTTCAAAACATGAACAATAGTATTTTTTTTTCTTATACAATGTATATAAAAAAGTATTGTATCCATGAAAAATATCGATCTCTGAATTTTGGGCTGGAAAAACATTTCCCGAGCACTCCTGAGCAGTGTTGTTCCTCTACGCGTAGACTTCAATTGTCTACATTTCAGTGTAGACAATAGCGTAGACAATAGATTTGGGGTAGACAATGTAGACATTGGCGTAGACAATGTCGACATTGCGTAGACAATGTAGACTATCTCATATCTGTCAAAACAAAGTCATCAGTGAGTCATATATCAAATACTATAGGTACTATATAGGAAATGGAGTTAAATTTATATGAAAATTCGCTAACTGGGCTCCTCAGCGACACCAGCGCCGTGCCTTTATTGTCTTTTTCGCTTGTATGGGAATCTAACCTCATTTCCTATCGTACGTGGCCACAGTGAAATTGTGTTTTTTTTAATATGGCAGGAAGGCTTAAAAACAAAGCATTTAACCCATTTAGGCCCAAATACTTTAAGCAATTTTGATTATTATTGGTACCACTTATGAAAACACGAGGCCGGGTCAAAATGGGTTAAAGAGCTGGACTTTGAGGTCAACAACAAATACTCCGCTTTTTGCCTGCAGTGCAAAATTTTTTTGCAAAATACTGCCGAAAGCCGACTAAGACGGCATTTGGCGATTGCTTCCTGGAAATTGTGCTTTATTATGTTAAAATTAATTGAATAAAATGAGATTTTAAAACTAAATCAGCTATCCTTTTTTTTATTAATTGTCTACATTGTCGACGCGTAGAGAATAGACCATTGTCTACAGTAATAGTCTACGCGTAGACAATGGTGTAGTCTACATCACGTAGACTACGCGGCACAACACTGCTCCTGAGTCGATTGGAGCATTATTACGAAAATGTATTTCTGTCTGTTACTCTCTCAGTCTGTTAGTCTCTCAATCTGTTAGTCTTTTAGTCTGTTAGTCTGTTAGTCTGTTAGTCTGTTAGTCTGTTAGTCTGTTAGTCTGTTAGTCTGTTAGTCTGTTAGTCTGTTAGTCTGTTAGTCTGTTAGTCTGTTAGTCTGTTAGTCTGTTAGGCTGTGGCTTCTTTAAAAATCCGTTATCAATATATACCGTTATTTCAAAATATTAAGTTTTTTGCGATTATCTCGAAAAATGGCGGTCCTTTGCTGGTTGTATGAATAAGATGAATTAATCACGATGGCATTCTTCTTTTAGACTTTTACTGCTTTAATTAAAATCATAGGTTTTGTTTTGAATATTTGTTATACATATTTGGAGTCATAAAGATTGTGGCCTCCCTGGCAATCTAAAGGTTAAATAACTCGAGAAGTCGTTGAGCTAGCGACTTTATAGGGTTTCCAAAATCGTAGTTTTGTATCAACTTTTGGAAAAGTAACATTAACTATATCGGGTACCTCCCATACAATTTGTTTTTGAAAATTTCTCGAAAATTATACACGTCTTGGTAAAAATTGTTTATAACCAAATTTAAATCAAATAATTTTCCTACATTTTTCTTTTTAACGGTTTTTACGTATCTCTAACGGTTCTTTTAATATTTGAATGAAAAAAAAAAAGTTTTTCTATTATATATTTCTTCCGAAATTTTAAATATTAGAAAACATTTTATATTTTTAAAGCAAATTCGTCGTTGAAGAAAGTTCGTCGTTAAAGCTCACTGACAAAAAAATACAATAATTATTTTTTTTTTATAAAAAAAAGAGAATTGACTTTGCTTAACTGAACTTTAGAAATTGGATGCCATAAGATTGCAAGTTAAGACAAGAAATATATTTCCACAAATTGAAGGTGTATATTGACTTGTATGGCGGCCGGAAAAAAAGAGAAATATTATTTTCGCACGAACGATTTACCAAAGGATTTCGTCTAAATAAATTTTGATCACGCAGGGATTCGTGGCTTTTTTCATAAAAGCCCAGATAGACGGCAATAGGGTGAAAAATTAGTTTCCTTTTACTACCTGAATTTTATATTGACGTGGAATGCCCTCCCTTTTTCCAATATTCTTTATATTTTTACTCTTTTTTTCACAACTAAACCATATAAGCTGATGAAAATATGTGCGTAAAGCGAAGGTGTTTTAACTCTGTGACCGAGGCTATTATACGTTGAGAAAAAAAAAAGAAAATTCTTTAATAGAAAAAAAATCGGTGAAATCACCTCAACTTCCTTTATGAATTATGCACATTCAAGCTACCATCCAAACACATATGTAGTAAATCTGACAACATTCGTTCGTTGTGGTCGGTCTCCTTTAATGTCATTCCATTGCTGGCTGTCCTTTCATTGCGAATGGAAAACGTGTGCGTATAGTTATGGCAAAGGAAACGGGTATCGGGTTATGTATGTATGTTAGCAGAAAAAAGGTGATGAAGGGCAAAAATAATTTTATTGGAAATCGCACGAAACCTCCCGGAAAGCCGAAAGAAAAGGCGAAATCGTAAAAGGAAGAAATCCTTTCAGTACGAAAATCCGGTGGTTCCGAAACATACATGAAGGGTCCAAAATACCAACTACCAAGAAGTATTATTGGATGGGGAGTAAAGCAAAGTAGATGGAGACATGGTGATATGTAGGTGCCAATAAAAATATAATTTGTGGGCTTTTCGGGATTTGATTAATTAAACCACATAGGGGCAATGGTGCGTACCGATGGCTCTTCTATTATATATTTTGTATTGTCATATGTACTCGTATATCACACCTTCCAAATGCCTTTGATAGCTTTTGCTTGGTTAATTTCACTCTTTGAACCTGATATTGTTTGGAGATATCTTCTCCATGTCGATTTATAGCCTAGTATGTTTCCCGATAATGTTCCATTCTGTAATCGTTGGTTCACCCGGTTGTCCCTGATAATGTCTTCCAGTTAGACGAATGTCGAACTTTTGTTGTAACTGATTACGATGAGATACTGGTATAGTTATATGCTCACATAGTTATACAATTATATATTTTTATCATACAGTAAAGCTAGCATGCCAATAATTTGAAAGATTAGAAAATCAATTTTTATCTTACATATATTACCTTTCTTACATATATTACATTTTTTCCATATAAGGAAGATACTAAAATCATTTCAAAAACCGAAATTATAACTTGGCCCACTCATATGATGAAAATTTGTAAGATTGACTGCTACTCCTTAACCGTTTTTGATGCATTTTTTTGCATTTGAAAGCTGTTATCGTCCGATACAACGCTATGGAACGTGATTTTGGAGAAAATGAACCGTTTTCGACATAATCGGAAAAATCTTTTTCATTTATATGAAGAGGGGTGAGGAGTGGTCTGATTGAATTCTGATGTAGAGCAGAGTTATCTAGAATCATATTCTAAATACCTTTTGTGTAACCAAATTGTTCAAAAAAATGAACCGTTTTTGGGAAAATTGCAAAAATCTTTTCTATTTGTATGTGAGACGGATAAAAGAGTGATCTGATTGAAGTTTGATGAAATTTAGGGTTATAAAAGGCTCTTCGATCCTCTTCATTGACTATGGAATATATATTATAAGGTTGTTGCAGAATTCGGTAGGAGAAATGCGCCGCAGGAAATTTTTTTACAGGAAAATAATGTGTAGAATGTAAAATTCTCAAACTCTAAACAAAGATCGTTGTATTTAAGAATAACTCAGTCATTAAATAGCCTTCGTACTGTTAAGTAGTATTTCATTATCCTCTCCCAAGATCCTACAAATGTTAGGTAAAATCTTTAGGGAAGAATACTCCGCAGGCGAAATATTTCAAAAAGATAGTGACAAAAGGAGAATTTTTTTGAAAAAAATTTTGACGCAGGTGAAATTTCTCAGTGATCGAAGTGAACTAATCCTTTAATTTTGTTGAAAAATAAATGACCTTGTTTTCATTCAATTTTAGCAGATCCGTAAGTATTCCAAAAAATCGTAGCTCACATCGCGACTTCCTAAGCGATACTCCAGGGAGATGTGAACCAACACTTCGAAGAAATGTATCTCTTTCTAGGTTCGACTGTGTGTGATATATGGTATTGTGTTAGAGGATATTTCGGTATATAGTTAGATTTTTGGTATTTTCTGCACACGATTGAATGTTAGATTTGACTCTATTACACGATGACGACGGTGTATTTGATTGGTAAAGAACTCAATATCGACTTGGTTCGCATCGTCCTTGGATCTTATGGGATCTCGAACTTTGAGCACATGTGTGAAGAGAAGTGTCTCTTCCCTGTTTTTATGGGAACGAGAGGAGAATCCATACCCAGTCCAAATGGGAAAAATCGAGCCAGGAAGCAAGGATATCTTTCAAGTCGTTCATTGAGGCAAGCGTGGAAGTTCCTTATATGGAATATAATGTGTGAGGGTTTTTCTTTCTACTTCTTTGTTGAGTGTGCTGTATTTCTGTTCTTTGGTAGATGATTTTTGCTGAGCTGTTTAAAAAGATTACGTATTACGACCTTAACAACATATTACATCAAAGTAAATCGAAATGAAACGAACCGAACGGCTATTGGTAGGAGAGCATCAGGAAGAATCTAAACTTATATAATATATGAACAGGATATAAATACACATACCCGGGTATGCCGCATTATATTGGCACAGGATTAAAACGATAACTTCCATTGAATTTTTTCTCTATTTCGATTGCTGAAATTATTGATAGAATCGGTAAGATACGACGATGTTTAGAAACGGAAAGGAAAATTTTATACCTATATCTACGGCTATAAACACACATAGGGATCTATGTTATAAATGAAGGTTTATGGGATACTTTGAAGCAATGTGTTTCGAATGTGGGTGTTAATAAAAAAATAATTTATTAATGGATGATTGGTAACTGCCAACGTTAACAATTTCCTGTTAGTAAAGGTTAGAGTATGGTTTCTTACATTTTCCTTTTTAATGACTAATTGACTACCGCCATTGATTGGATTATACTATAGCATGGGAGTTCTTTTATAGGAAATGGATTTGCTTTGATTTATTTTAGAACAAATCATAGTTTGAATGGATTTATAAGATTTTCTGTCGATTAAATCCCAAAGTAATTTTCTTTAATCTATTGCAAAAGGTTTTTTTTTGTCATTCTGTGTAAATAATCAGGAATTATTTGTTCGGTATTTTCTTATTTATTTCACTTCCAGATATTGATTGGTAAATTACCAATCCTCAAAAAATCTCTATTTTGACATTAGGCGTTTTCTATAAACAACGCCACTCTTTAAGTGGGTGGGGGGGGTCGGCAGTGTGACGAAGGCTCGTACAAAAAATCGCGAAAAAGCTTAATCAAAGGTTGGATTTAAAAAAAAAAGAGAAAAAAAAATTGACGGAAGAAATTAAGGACTATTTTTCATAGGACAGTACCTACTTGGCCCGCTCGTTTCCGGGACATAATCTTGATGTATGTGTATATTTGCCATACATCAGTAATTTGTAGCACTTAGAATCGGCTGAAGAGCTTGAACTTTATCGTGTTGGTCTCAGGTTTGTGTCAAAATTTGAATATTCTCAAATTGGAACATCCATCCTACTCACCAGATTTAACCCCGTGTGACTTTTTTTATCATAATATTTCAAGCAAAAAAAATGTACAAACACACTTTAATTGAGGATGTCAATTAAATTTGTGTATGCCTAGAAATTGCGAAAATTGGAAAAACGGATCAAATTTTTGTCTGTGAAAAAAATATTAAGGTATCTTATTTCTACAGATTATAAAAAACCTGCGCTCGCCTTAAGCAAATTTTTTGGAAAAATAGCCCATAAACAAAATATTTACTAGTATGAAATACGCTGTAAGCCAGCGATTCTCAACCTGTGGGGCGCGCCCCCCTAGGGGGGCGCGAGTACATTTAAGGGGGGGCGCGAGTACATTTAAGGGGGGGCGCGAGCATATCCAAGACAAAATATTTAAAAAAGTTTATTAATTGACTGAAAGGAAAGTACATACATACAAAACAAAATACATTTCGACATAATATTTAATAATTAACTTATTAACTTACGCTTGGAGCACAATGAACGCGAAACCAACGCAACTACAACGCTCTGAACTGTCAGGCAGTGCAAAATTCTAGCAGCAGATGGCAGCTCGTGAAGTAGTATACAAGTGACATAATATAAAGTGGTATAAACTTGGAAAAATTACAAAAATGGATAATTTTGAAGCGATAATTTGCTTTGTTGGTCTTTATCTTTGTTATTTGCACTAAGGCTATCAATTTTTCCTCGAACGACATTTTTCCAACCTCACTTTATGAACTGTCAACGCAGAATTCTGCGGCAAAGTTAGAAGTTTGCAAACTTTTGCGTTGCGGTTACGTTGTAGCTGCGTTCTATAAGTTCACTGTGCTCACTTCAAACAATTTGTGGGAACCAAATAGTTTCTGCGCCAGTTTCGCGTCGGTTTCGCGTTCAATGTGAGAGTTAAAACAACTTCTCGCGAAACCACAAAAATGACGCAAGAGCAATAAAAAGGCACCGGATTCTTGTTTTGTCAACGCTGAGGATCGGTGTTGCCAAATGTCAATAAATTACTGTTTTCTTGGTAATTTGTGTTTAAAATTAGGGTAATAGTGTAGGTTTAGCGCCAAAATACTCAAATTACGTTATTATTGTATACATTTTATTGTATGCAGGGGGGGCGTGATGACAATTTTGATTGAAAATTGGGCCGCGAATACTGAAAGGTTGAGAAACGCTGCTGTAAGCAGACATTTTCATAGTCGTCTGCCACAAAGGGGAAGTATTGTCTTCATTGGGGAAAATTGGGGAAAATTATGAGAATGTCCGTGCTTTTGTCTGTCGGTCTGTCTGTCGGTCTGTCTGTCGGTCTGTCTGTCGGTCTGTTTGTCGGTCTGTCTGTCGGTCTGTCGGTCTGTCTGTCGGTCTGTCTGTCGGTCTGTCGGTCTGTCTGTCGGTCTGTCTGTCGGTCTGTCTGTCGGTCTGTCTGTCGGTCTGTCTGTCTGTCTGTCGGTCTGTCTGTCGGTCTGTCGGTCTGTCTGTCGGTCTGTCTGTCGGTCAGTCTGTCGGTCTGTCTGTCTGTCGGTCTGTCTGTCGGTCTGTCGGTCTGTCGGTCTGTCGGTTTGTCGGTCTGTCGGTCTGTCGGTCTGTCTGTCGGTCTGTCTGTCGGTCTGTCTGTCTGTCGGTCTGTCGGTCTGTCGGTCTGTCGGTCTGTCGGTCGGTCGGTCTGTCTGTCGGTCTGTCGGCCTTTCGGTCTGTCAGTCTGTCGGTCTGTCGGTCTGTCTCTCGGTCTGTCTCTGTCCCTTTTATGTATCTTAAATAACTCTAGAGCGCCTTGAGCTAGTGACTTGAAATTTTTTGTAAATGAGTTTTACGAAAATCGTAGTTTTTGTCAAGTTTTCGAAAAGTAACGTTAGCAATAACGGGTACCTTCTACACATTTTTTTTTTTTTTTGAAAAAATGCAGTTTTTTGAAAATATTTCGAAAATTATGCCCCTTTAGAAAAAAACTAATATAACAAAATTTAAAGGAAATGAAATTTTCTACATTTTTTGCTTTAACGATTTTAACATATCTCTAACGGTTTTCGTCATATTAAAAAAGAATTTTTTTTTGAAAATTTCTCAGAAACTGCGCTTTTGAGAAAAAATGTATATTACTAAATTCAAAGAATATTATTTATACTGCATTTTTTCCTTCAACGGTTCTTCCGTATATTTAACTAATCTCGAGATATTTGAAATATTGTTTTTTACATATTTTTTCCAAAACTAAATATTGCAGAGGAAAGTTTTGTGTTGATCATTAACTGAATTTTTATGCTTTTACTAACCAGTTGGTAATTCATACTTTCGCACAATTACCGTATTAAATCGGATGTATAAATAACAAGTTATCAAAATAAATTTAATTTGACTTGATTTACCTGGCGCTGTGCCAAAAATGCAATATTTCTGTTTAAAAACAAAAGCTTTTTACAAAAATAAGAACGCATCTGGTGCAGATACAAAGAGATATCGTTCGGACAGTTAAAGTTTAAACACGTGAAAGAAGATATATTTTGGTAATTTAAATATATATAAAAAAAATTGTTTTTATCTTTTTGTTTTCATACAAACAAGCAAGATTGGTATTGTAAAATATCAAAAGGAAAATGTGTTTTGATTTAAATTTCGATGTTTTGAGGCGAACGAGCGAATTGCATTTTTGTGATCAGTGGCCAAGAAATCTTTTCTAGATACAGACATGTCAGGACCCATTACGATTGTAAACGTTCCCGTGTCGGTTTCACTGAATTTCTGCATTTTTATAAGCAAATCTACCAGAGGATTTTCTGGATGTTTTAAGAAAAACAAAATGGGATGTTTTTTTTCTCTGTATGTTAGAAGGTGAAAAAAACATTTTTTTTGACGTCAATTTGAAGAAATCGGGCCGGGGGGAGGGTCATTCTTTCGCCCATGTTTAAAGTCTTGGCAACGGATCCGATGTGATGACGTTGAAATCTGGCGAACGAATTCTCTTATAGTTTAGTTTGTTCGGTTTATGCGAGCCAGTGGGCTTTTCTTTTTTTTTTTTTTGAATTCTATATGTTATTTCTGTTTTGATTGTTTATGAGTTCAACAACTTTGTTTACTGAAGAATTCAACGCCAAGCTAGCTGCAATTTCATGCTGTGCTGTAAACAGAATTGACATAATTAAATTATGGAAACGTTGTAAAATTATGAACTACGAACTAGATTTAATTACCTTTTACTTTATGCTGCAGATTTTGTTATTTGATTTGGGTAAAAGGTGTTTTCATTTTAATGGAATGAATATGTTATAAAGTGAAAGGGTATCGGGGAATAACTGAAATGGAATAATTAATCAGAAGTAAATTGAAATTTTGTGTTTATAGAAATCCTTAAGCAATTATTTGAGATTTTAATTTAGAGTTCCGTTGATATTATAATGCAAAATGTATCATAGTCAAATCTAATTCGACTTAATTTAATATTACGCTACCATCAGACAGATTTTAATTAAAACAACATTTATTCATACGCTCACAATATCTCAAACGTTAGTATTTAAATTGCATTTCTTGTTTAACTCTAATGGAATATCAAATTGTGTTTTGATTTGATTAAAAATTTAGTTACGATTCGGTTTATGTTCGTTATATAAATGTTTGTGAAAATATGGCAAAATAGTGGCGTAACTAGGGGCAGCCGCAATTCGAGAGAGAGAGAAAGAGAGAGAGAGAGAAAGAGAGAGAGAGCGAGAGAGAGAGAGAGAAAGGGGGGGGGGGGTTTCTCGACGAAAAGAGGTCCCCCGTGAGGATATACTGGTATATTTCCACCTGCAGCGCGGTTTTTTGAATAAATTATGAATACTAATGCATGTCTTTTTTTTTTAATTTTACCTGCGGCGCATTTCATTATGAAATTATAGCACATATGCCCCAAATTTTATTTACTTTTGAAGAAATTAAATTTCCTAATATTTTAGATTTCCAAATTTTCCCTTTGTTCGATTTCCTAAATTTCCAGGGACACAAAAATTAATTTTGATTATTTTTTTCTGTCAGTTACTAAGCGACAAGAAGGACTTATGGTTCAACCACAGTGAAGGCGGCGGGCGGCATGGCGCCGCCACACATACCGCCGAGCAAGCTACAATGATAGCGTCGCCGTCGGCATATGCTTCTGTCAAAATTGAAACGTCAAAACTTATTTAATTCGTCCGCTACTTTGCTCGATTTATTTTCCTTTATGTCTGTCCTTTTGTATTGAGGATAGGCCAAATCGTAGAGCATTGGATTTCTGTTTACGACCTCTTTTAATTTTTCCTCCGTTATCGGCATCTTGCGAAATCAAAACGTCAAAAATCTGCATAGAATGTGGCGCCGAATGTGGTGGTTGTCACAAAACAACGAAGAAAAATCGTCATAGAATGTGGCGCCGAATGTGGTGGTTTTCATAAAACATTTTGGGCAGCGGCGGCAAGTTTGACTTTGTTTCAAACTCGGCGGCGACAGAAAAAGTGCGCTGCCGTTGCGGCTGTATTGTAGCAGCTCTCGTTGCGCTACGTTAGTACAAAAAAAAATGTCGCCCGCCGCTGCCGCTTGCCGCCTTCACTGTAGTTGAATCATTAATCTTATAGATGGCAAGACGGCGTGGACCGCGAAAACGTTTTTAAGAAAATCGGAAAAAAGCTTTTCGACGCCTACTTACGTTTGTGGTGTTTGGCACTTATCTGATACTATATTAGATGTTTAAAGTGCCAGATACGTGCTATTATTCACCAAAAATACTAGAAGGGACTTGTGTGGGAACGGGAAAGAAGTAGAGTGATTTTATTGTTTGGAATAGTAAAAACACCTAATTTTGTGAATACCTACACATTGTTTAAATTTTATTTAGAAAATTTCAAATCAAATTTTTAAATTTAAGTTACAAAAAAGATTAATTTCAATAAATTCGGATAGACACATAATCGCCAACAAAGTAAATTCGAGGAATTACGAAACATTTAATTAAAATTAGCCATAAATTCACATCAAATTATTACCATATTGAAATTAGGGTAATTTAATTGTAAAACGGGAAAACAATTTTCTTCATTCATTCAAGGACGAAGCGGACCGCAATCAGAATCAGGAAAAAGAAAATCTACAATGGAAAGTAATACCCTGAAAATGATATTATTTGCAAAGCATTTTTATATACGGGTACACTCTAATACACATAATATATACTGGGTTTTTTTTATACTAAAGATACACACATGAACCGATGGAACGATTTTTACATTCAACGGAATTGGTCGACATTCGAAATCTTAAAAGCCTTAAATCCTTAGATCCCCGCTTAAGTAGCAATTTCATTAAATTTGGTCCAGTAAAGTTTTCTGGCCTTCGAACATAAAGAACTCAATTTGGCCCATCCGAAAGCGCTGCCGTTGGTTTTGGGGTTCAGAGTGACAACCAAAAACCGAGTTTGGAATAAAAATAAAAAAAATATATAATGAAAAAAATCAGGGAGAAAAAAAAGAAATGTGCTGAAAAATAAAAAAAAAAATAAAAAAAAAGCGAAGACGAAGAAAAAATTCGCCGGGAAAGCAAAAAACTTATCAATAGACGGAAATTTTTGCCAACGCAGCCAATCTTCTCAGGATAAACGACTTCTCATTTGAATATCGTCGTTCATGGCACAGAAAGAAACTGTTAAAGCGAATCATCGCTGGTTCCCATCTTAAACAAATTGCTTCTGATGCTGCCTGCTTCTTTCTCTGTTCTGGCTGATTTTGTCCCACAATTTATCCTGTCCAAATAGAATCTACACCCCAATATGGACCAGAAGGATGTCCAAGCGTTGTTCACCACCTCCAACCTACACGTGGTAATATGGAGATGTGGATGGGAAATTCTGAACATTTGGCCAGCCAGTTTTTGGAATATCCAAGGGACGTGTGGACGTATATGGGCAGTTGTACTTGCTTATATTTGGCACATATTGAACAGAACACGAAAGGAGGATGCCGTATCCCACATATTATGCACATATGAGGCCATTGATTTCAATGGAATAGAATTGTGGGTATTTTCTTCTTGGTCTCATTCTCACTTGAGTTTGGCGTCCTTTAATTCCGGAATTCTTGAACGATTTATGTTATTTTTATGCGGTGTCCAGAAATCGGCGATAAATTTCCGACCATGTGGGGAAAGCCATTTGTTCTGTCCACCAACATCATCCCGATTATCATCGGCTGGCAGTAGCAGGAGAAGCAGCACCGGTCGAATGTTCGGACTATTGTTGGTTGTGCCAATATCAAGGAAGTAAATGTAAACCTACTTCTATAGCTTTTCTAAATGCTCGTTTCTTGTTTCCTGCTATGGACTGTTCGGGACGTCGACATAGTGGTTGTTATCCCAATTGACAGAGAGCAAATCTTCCTTCTTTTATTCTTTTTTATCTATACACGGTAATTTTAAGCAGAATCAAGTGTTTGTTTGTTTTGGGTTTTTCTTTGATGTACAGTGAAACGCATAATAGATCATAAATTTCGTGTGGATGCTGGAGTTCTCTTTAAAGTTAAATATTTATAAGTTCAAGGAAATCTTGAAAAACATCGTTGCCTTAATTGTAAAACATTATTCTCTGTTGTAATTTTTTTAAAATCCATAAAACCTTCTTTGGTATTGTTTTTGTATCCTATAATATAATACGAGGAACGTCTGTCTGCTGTTTGTCTGTCTGTCTGCACAAACGATCTCGAAAACCCGCCTAACGATTTTCACGAAACTTGTGGGTTAGGGATTTTCGGGGACGAGGAATCGATCTAGATAGGTCTCACCTCTGAGAAAATTCCATTCGATACCCCTCGCCTGGTATCTTCGAATTGGGTGATCCGATCTTAATGAAACTTAACAGTATTACTAAGGAGGCTAAGGGCTTTCGGTTTCTCCACTACAGACCTGACTTTTCCCTCCCCTCGATAACCCTCATCTGGTGTCTCAAAACAACGTTTCAAAAATCGGTGACAGCGATTACTCAATAACCACTCAACCGATTTCTATGAAATTTTGTTATCGCGCGTTAGTTTTAGTTCTAGCTTTCTAGGTCGGGAATTTAAAAACTCTGGAAAAGCCCTGTAAAGATAATGTGAATTTAGTTTTTCCCCAAAAATCAGCAAAAGTCAGATTTTGAGGTCGCCGAGCATGGCTCGGTCTTCCTGGTACTCTAAATTAAACCCTAGATCTGCAAGAAAATCTTTAGGCCAGAGTTTTTGAGTGACCAAATTTGGAATGTTGTTTAGATTAGAAAAGGAGTTTTAAAGTAGGGCAGTGTGTTTTCTGTAAAAAAAGGCCTGTGTTTCGTATTACTAATTTTGCAAAAAATTAATAAAAATCGGTACAGTGGGTTAAAAGTAAACAAAAGGGAGAGTGGCTTTGATATGATGTGCATGAGGGACATTTTTGCAGCATACGTACCGGAATAACCGGGACAATCCCGGATTCAGTGATGTGTTTTCAGTCGGCGTCGCAAAAACCAAACTTTTGTCCCGGGTGTTTTAATTTTGATGTTATATTTGATCAAATGCTAGAAAATACGATTAATAAATCTACGAAAAGTCTCTGCTGCAGCTAAGGTTAATTTTAAATTACGTTTTTTCGCCTGCGGCTAATCTATTCAATGATTTTCTATACAGGGCGCATGCATCTCAGAAGATTCTACCTGGGGCGCTTTTTTTATTCGTATTTGCACAATTTCCGTTGTGATTATTCAAAATCAAGTTAATTTTCACTGTTGATTTCAAGCGTCGTATTCTGTTTTAAATTTTTTTCCTGTTGCGCACATTTCCTTATTGTTTTCCTAAGATTTCTCCTAAATTAATTTTTATCTCTATTATTTAAAATTTGTAAGTTTTGTTGGTGTTCCGTTATAGCCATCCTCATATTTTCCTCCTCTCGCTCATTTTGTCTCGGCTTCACCTAAAATAAAAATTGTCACCCTACGTAAAAACCATGTTTGGCGGCGTCCCATGTGGTTGGAAAACCACTGGTATGCAAAAATTAACTCATGGTGTTTTTTATACCCGTATGGTGAAACCAAAGGGTATATTAACTTTGCCTTACCGTTTGTAACGCCAAGATCCCGTCATCACACACAAAAATGAATTACACCAGTGTGTTTAGAATGATAAAAATAATTAATTTCTGCATGTCCGTCCGTCTGTCTGTCCGTCTGTCTGTTTGTGGCGCGGATTGCGGGCGCACGGATTGAGCTAGAGACTTAAAATTTTGCGCAGATCCGTTTTTCGTAAAATGCGAGGCTAAGTTCGTTAATGGGCAAAAATGGACCATTAGGGGGGGTACCCCCAATACGAACGAAAACGGTTTTTGTGAATATCTCAAAAACGGTGCATCCTATCAAACAAGTGCAAGAACAAAAGTTATTTAGGATATGATTCTACATAAAACTCCCATACATCAAAATCCAATTGGAATAAATTTTAAAAAATCTTATTGGAAAGTTTGACTTCAAAGTGGAATTTTGGTACAACTGTTCGAATTTTGATACTAGTAACACCATACGGGTCTCCAATGATTGCCAGATTGGCAATTATAGCTTTTGTTATGTTTAAAAACAACATTTAATTCTATTTTTGTGAATTATACATCCGTATGAAACGAAATATCACACATTAGAGAGTTTAAGTTTTTTAGGGTTCGACTGTTCATCATTCTTTTCTCATACTCCTCTATTTTAACTTTATTGGATCCCATTTATAAATCCATAGCATAGTTTTGTAATGATGAGCTTTTTGTAGGGATTTCTGCTATTCTTCCTTTTATAGTGAGTGAGAATGAGTGAAGTAAAGGAAAAAAAGGACGTTGGAAAAATATTTGACAACTTCCCTAAAAATTGATATCAAGAGGATGATTGGTCGATTTGATCCATACAGTCTCATATTTACCCCAAATAGGTATTTTTCAGTCGATTCTAGATCTAGCCTCTTGCTATGCTCCGACTTTTGTTCTATAGATATACCGAAATTAAGTAGTGGAAACGTGGGTACAAGAGAGCAACAAAAAAAAGGAGATGGTCTTATACTTATGGTATCTAATGTCGCCACCACTTTTCTGAAATATAGCTGGGTCGAAATTCGGGTCGACTAAATAAATGAAGGGTGTTAACATCGGTAAATCATTTTCAGACATTCTTATGTAAAAAGGACATTTTATCCTTACGATAAACCATCGCTTCAAGCAGCTAAAACAAAGGAACAACAAAAACCAAATGAAAGAAAATGATTCGAATTAGGGAATGAATGGGAATAAGGGAAAAAGGGAATAAGAATATCCTGAAATGTGAATGGAAACAACTTATTGTGATACAGAGAAACAAGTGGTGAATCGATTTGCGCACTTTGGAACAATGACGTCAGAAATATAAGATGGATATTTATCCTTTGTTGATGATTATTGAAAGATAGTCGGAAGTAAGTCTGTCTAGTAAGGAGAGCCAGCGTCTTTCAGGGGGCATTGAGCATTAACCTTTAACTATGGACCATTATTTAAATCAGTTTCACACTGGTGGTTTCTGCAATAGACCTTTGTTGTCATCAATTTTATCACATATTTCGGAAAATTCAAAAATTCGGTACAATAAAGTCCTCGCAACATAAGAGACTATTCATAAAATACGTCACGCTTATTATCGGCCCTTTTACTCACCCCTTTCCCTCCGTCATCATGCTTTTTCACGATTTGTGTATGGAGTTTGTTAATCGACAGCTCTAAAAAAATTTGGTTTCCAGAAAATGGGAAATCTGCGCCAAAAAATAATTTTCACTAGCGATTGTGATCTCAGGTTGCCAATAAAATATGTCATATGTCATTTAGGAGGGTGGGAGGGAAACTGTGGTAGGGTGAGAGCATAATATAGTTCCAAAAAAAAAAAAATGAAAAATTTCTATGATGGTAGAGTTTGGGTGGAAAAAGGGTGGGAGGGGTTAGAAAAGGGCAAAACTAGCGTCACCAATATTTTGAACATCCGCTAACTGGAAAACCGCTATACCGATTGAGGTGAAATCCCGGTTTGTGGCTTTTGTTAGCAAGGGGCCAGAGAAAAGAGGAAATATTTCTTAGAAATTAAGTGATTTTTTTGCCAGGACTGGAACTTTTCGGCCCACACTCCTATATTAGAACTTCGAAGATTCTTAGAATATTGTAGCATGAAAAATTCCCTTCTCATGCCTAATTCTGTGGTCAAAACAAAACAACAAAAAAAAACTCTAGAAAAAGGACGATTTGTGTCCCTTTGAGTTGAGTTCACTCTCGCCTTAGTGATATATTTATGTCGTAATTTTAAGAAAGATAACATTTTGCACGATTCCTTTGAAAATTATTCCCAAGTGTCCTTAGTGGTAACTTTGGATTGTACAGGAAGAACATTATTCTAGCACGTGGCAATTTTCATGCCTTCCTTCCTGCTGGTGAAAATCACAACCATCGACTTAGCTGATTGACTGGATGAATTTCTATATAGCAACCTATTTTGGGCCAATTTGACCACCAAAGGAGGAAAATTAATTACAGGAAATACCTCTTTATCTCATTGTTTCGAATCGATTCGATCCATTTCAAGGGTAACTCATTCCATCGTATTATGGTTAGTATCTCGTTAAGACTTGGAAAACCGAAAAGCTTATGAACTGAACGTTATTTCGTGTATATTTAACGAATCGTCGTTATATTTATGAGTTTGGATTTAACTATTCGACCGATTTTATATCAGCCATATCCATTCCCAAAAAAACAATTTCCGCCGCTACCACCCCCTTTCACCCAATCTATTTAACGTTCCTGTATTTCTTCTTGTTTTTTTTTTGACTTACAATCAGTTTCTATTGGTCTCTTTCTATGCCAAATACTTTTCGACCATCAGAAAGTTTGCGGTCAATTTATTTGATTTATGCTTCGAATACGCCGTTGTATCTTTATCTCCGGTGGTAGTTCTTCCTCAATAAAGAAGATTTATTCATTTGGAATTTTCCGGGGGAATACGAAAAACATTTATGCTTAAAGGCCAAAGGTGGAAAAGAAGACCTACAGTCGGTTGGCTATTGCCCAGTACCCATAAAGCCTAAAATTTATAGGTATTTTCGATTTTCACAGTAATAAAAAGCCTAACAGGTAATCTTTTATTTAATTGTATTTTCTTTGGTGAATGGCAAGGGTATAAAACACCACTCTAACCAATTAGGGGCCACTGTTGAAATTATTTGTTTAAAATTCGAATATAAAATACTTTTCTCATTTTCTACACAGTTTTTGATACATAAAAGTATTTTTATGTGTTCTAAAATTTGTTCTTGTTGGTTTTTTACCTTCATCAGAGTCAATTCTCATTCGATAAGAGGATTTTTGTGGATAAAAGGATTTTTCAAGATGAGAGCGGGCAGGGGGTGGGGAGGTTGAAGGACTGAATCGGAAATGGCGACGGAAATTGTGAAACCAACAATGTAGACAAAAGCACCGCAGGAAAATCTTTTTAATACATGAAAAGGTAATAATATTTCCTTACAGGAACTTCTGTTATCCTTACAGATTTCTTAATGCCAGAATCGGATTCAGCGACCTCAAAAACCTCCAGATGATATTTTTTCCCGAAAAATTTGAGGTAAAAAGTGATCACGTTATTCTTACAGGATCTTCTGCTACCTTTTACTATATTATGGCTCAAGTGGACCAAAAAATTGTTAAATTGTTATCTTTTAAAGTTGTTATATGAAATTTGTTCGTTTCATCGCGTATTCTTCATACTAGAGTAAAGAAAAATCTTAGCTAGAAGTAAGAAATGTTAAATACTTGGCATTATACCCGTATGGTGAAACCAAAGGGTATATTAACTTTGCCTTACCGTTTGTAAAGCCAAGATCCCGTCATCACACACACTCAGAAAAATGTCCAGGTCAACTTTTTGTCAGAGGCCTTATTACCGAACACGATACGATTGGATCGAGTCGTAAACTCCAACAACATGGAGTTTACGACTCGATCCAATCGTATCGTGTTCGGTAATAAGGCCTCAGGTTAACTCTGACCTTACAGAGGTGTCTGTAAGCCAGCTAGCGGTCAGAGTTAACCTATCTAAGGTCAACTCGTGCAGCTCCCAATGCCCTACTTCACCTGCTGGTGGCTTAATTTCAGAATTTCTCCGACCACAGGTCAACTCAGTTTTACTTGCCCACATGCAGGCGAACGCGCGCCTGCCCGAGGCCAATTACGCCGTATGTAGGTCGTCGAGTTAGCCTCCATTTTTCTGTGTGCACAAAAATGAATTACACCAGTGTGTTTAGAATGATAAAAATAATTAATTTTCGCATGTCCGTCTGTCCGTCTGTCTGTGGCGCGGATTGCGGGCGCACGGATTGAGCTAGAGACTTGAAATTTTGTGTGGATTCATTTTTTGTAAAATTCGAGGCTAAGTTCGTTAATGGGCAAAAATGGACCATTAGGGGGGGCACCCCCCATACGAACGAAAACGTTTTTTACGAATATCTCAAAAACGGTGCTTCTTATCAAAAAAGTCCAAAAACAAAAGTTATTTAGGATATGATTCTACATAAAACTCCCATACATCAAAATCCAGTTGGAATAAGTTTTAAAAAATCTTATTGGAAAATATGACTTCAAAGTGGAGTTTTGATACAACTGTTCTCTGTTCACTTAAATCACAATACCGGTTTTCAATAATTGCCAGATTGGCAATTAAAGCTTTTGTTATGTTTGTGAATATATGCACGGAGACGCAGCCTTCTATTCCTTATACTTGAAAATGACAAGATGACAATGAGATGGCAAGGAAAATGCTCTGAATTTCAAATTTAATTAGTTAAAGCATCAATTTCTATTTCTTTGACAGTCTGTAAAACTTGAGCAACAAAAGGCCATAGTGGGTTTTTTATTCATTAGGCACGTTCTTAAATTGTATCGGATAATAATACATTCGTCTAGGAAAATAGGAAAGACAGACGACAAACAAAACTGGTAAAAAAAAAGTTTTCTTGCAAAAAAAACGATTTTTTCTCTTTCTGATATCCTGATTTGATGTTTTTCCAAATCTTATTTGTTTTTATTTTATATTTAATGACAACCATTTCAGGCACTTAGTTTTCATTTTAATCTCTCCCCAATTTTAACTAAATTTCGAATAAACAGAAAGCTCTAATAAAATAGATATCGACTTCAATTCTTCTGCTGTTTTTGCTATTTTTAGCCCTTGAGGCGTTCACTTAATGAATGAAAATTTAAATATATTCAAATTGGGTGCCATTTGAATTAAATAATGTGCTTCTCCGTTCATAAAAAGTTTCAGCTCGTCTCTTACTACGATAAATGTTTACAAAAGGCACCAAATAAACAAATTCTTGAAAATAAATTTGCTAGACCCGCATTTTTTCAAACTACTCAAGAAACATTTATGTCAATCGTGACGTTAACGATTTTATTTTTAGCGGGCAACGTTAGGATTAACATATTTCTGCTTGTTCAACTATCTTGTCACAAATTTGGAAAAAAGAATTTAAAAAAATTCTTCAAATAAATACTGGTTTCAGATAAAGCAGGACAGGAGGTGATGCTGATTTTTCGGTGTTACATTAAAAAAAAAATCCTTTGACTAATGAACTAGAGGGGGTTATCAGAGGTGTGGGCAATTCCTGCTGTGTCAAAACCTCCGCGCGATCTCCAGCAACCCAACGCAATATGGTTTAACGTTTACTGTTGAGGGGTTCAAAAGTTACACAGGAACAACCTTCTTTGATAGTCACAACCGAACGCATATACCTATTCTTTTTTTTTTTTTTGTAAATTGCATAAAAATCGACTGCTATGTAGTAACTGCAAGAACCCTTTTTTCATCAAATTATTACCCGAGGTCTCTACTAGAAAATAAATTTTGTCCATGTTCATGTGTAGCCGTTAAAATGACGAATGGAGAGAGGATTTTTCTCCAAAATATGGAAAATAAGAAAAATGCTTTCTCCAGGGGCAATTGTAAAACGTGAACATGGGCAAAATTTTTGTCTAATGGAGACGATGTGTTAAAATGAAAAAATGGGGTTTTATTTCAGATCTAAAAACACTTAAATAATTTCTATTATCTTAATGTTGCAGCTGATTTTTATTATGTTTACGTTTATTTAATGGGGGGTTTGGCAAAAAGGAGTTAACAACCCCACTTAAGATAACTAAAACGTTAAGCCTCAGCGATGTTCAATAGCTCAATGGAATGATATCGAAGTGGCCAAAAGCATAACGAAAAGGGCGACTTCCGAAGATGGATGGAAAAATATGGGGAAAGCGATGGAATATAGGAAAATTTATTGTTTAGTTTTTTCCGCAATGGGAGAAGCAAGATGGCAATTAAAATTTCTTGTGCTATCGTTTTGTTTGCCATTAGACCCCCATTGAGTGGGGTGTAGCTGTCCGCATGTGTTTTCTCCATATATTACTGATACGTAAGGTACTTTTAGAATGGTCTAATAGTTATTTCCATAGGTGGTATCTCGTATATAACAGAATGAAGGACGTTTACAGATACGTTTTGGTACAGTTACTGTTGATATTAATGGAAGTGAAGCGTATCCCAATAAGGAACAGGACAATATGCACAATCAAAATAAAAGGGGACCAAGTCGTTAAATCTATGTCGGGCAATATACAACATATCTAGCCGTATTTACTTCTATATGGGATAGTGGAGGTTGGATAGTATAACTATTAGAAGGATATACATTGCTTCTTCTAATGGTGAACATATTTTACGTTAAATTTACGTCTACGTGTCTTCCTTTACTTTTAGCTTCGCAGTTCACACAATCAAGTGTAAATATCTATCGTTTTAGGTTAGATAGTCGTATTAGGTGCCTACTACCGGAGTCTTATATGAGGGCTACTCCCATTTCAAATCTAAGCTAATGGTATTGCGTAATATACGACAGGTTTTGCCAAGACTTCCCAGCGATTCACATTTGTTAGCAGTTTTCCGCACAGTTTTTTTTTGTCTTGTTAAATTAGAGCAAACATTTACGTAAATGACCATTTGTTACAAAGGATAGGTTGGCTGTGACTGTGACTAACTCTTGTTAGACCGCCTCACTTCTTCTATTTACTAAGAAAACAATCTATATTTGTCTTATATTGACTTGATGCCCACCTAAACTAGGCACAATTAAATATGTTTAAATTTCATTCAGCTTTAAGAGTTTCTCAATACTGTCCATGGGAGTAGTTATTAAATTTTTATTGTTTCGATTCAATAAGTCTGGAGTGGTATTCCGTAACTTGATTCAAGCGTTTGTTTCGAGTTAGAAGAAAAGGTGGTATTTGCTATCTCGGTTTCTCTCTGTTATTTATTTCGGTCAAAACAGAGTTCTTCTAACTCGAAACAAACGCTTGAAACAAGTTACGGAATATCACTCCTGTTTTCCCCTTAAAATTACGTTAGGTGATTTTTCTGTTACGTTATGTGGGTGGGTTTTGAGTTCTTAGTCATCCCCGGGTACTATACATGCTTTTATTTTTTTTCGCCCTCTAAAAAACTAAAAAATATGCGCCGCAAGCGAGAATTAAAAAAAAAACTAAACTTGTTTTAAAATTAAAATCTTGTTCTCTGTGGCATTACATGCCACGGCGGCGAGACTAACGCCCGTGGTACACTTCAGCTAAGCTATGTGAGCGAGGCTAGCTATAGTTACATAGCTTAGCTGGATTAGCTCGCCTCGTTGCACACTTGAGCTAAAGCTACGCGGCGATATTTTCGGTAATTGGCACTTAAACATTTATGTCCACAAAATACTACACTTTTGAAAACACCGATTCTACACTGTATAACGCCGAAAGTATGTATATGTGAGTGTCAGCGATGCCAGCTAAGTCGTTCGCGTAGTTGAGGTCTGAACTACGCGAGCGAGCTTAGTCCGTGTCGCCCATGACTACGTAGTTTCATAGTTTCGCTAAACTGTGCGGTCACTAATGTAAATGTTAAGGATTTTACTTTCAGCGAGAAACTTAGCTCACGTAGTTGAGCTCGCTTAGCTGAAGTGTGCGACGGGGGTTAGTCTCCTTATTTGAGTTCTCAAATCAATTTCCTTTCCTGCTAATTGAACTTACAAATTCAAATTAAGTACGACCTATTGAGAATTGCAACATTTCCTGAGTTGTTAGTGAGTTATCGTTGCCTAAGCCTTAACATTTAAATCTGGATAAGAAACTCTTTTGTTAATAATTTCCACTTTTTCAATTAATACGGAATACGGAACAGTTCTCAGTATCGAAATTTTATTTACAGTGAAAAATAAGTTCAATTAGATGAAAACTTCATGGTACAAAGTCTTTTGTAATTCCTTCCTGTTGTTTCTTTGTGAAAAACCCATTTTTTACAATTCGAATTTGTTGTAAATTTAACACTAACGCCTAGAAAATGTCTATTGCGTCTTCCCTGGTTTGTTTTTCCATCAATCGATAACAGAACATCCGGTACAGATTTTGTTTGTACATCCTTCTACTTCCCATCAGAAAATAAAAGACGACCGACAAATACTCTTTCAAACACCAATTTAATGACAAAAGCGTATAGAAAAATGGTGGCACAGCATACTCTAAACGAGTTATAAAAGAAGCTTACACAGGCCTTGTTAGAATAGGATAAGGATTTTATTCCTTAAAAAGCGTAAAGCTAAAAAATGTCTTAATTTTATTTGGTGAACCTTTTCTGTATCAGAATATATTTGTGCACACAATCGTGTTATATAGGATGTTCGATATCCTGGAACTATGTCTGGAGACGTTTGGGATAAAGTGTGTCGATTGGAAGTTTACAAAAGCTCTTTACCAGGATGTTCCTCTTTTTAGTGAATTTATTCTACTTTTTTTTCATTTTTGTTACGCTCATTTTATTTTATTTACTTTTGTTGTTTCATTTCCTGGGACGATATTTTTTTTCTTTAATTTCGTTTTCCTCCAAGTCTATTAAAGTGTTGGCAATATTGTCTATTTACTTATTTTTATTGTTATGTGCACAAAACAATGGACGAATACCTATAGATGTGGAGAAATTGGTCCATAAAAATTCAATTTCGTTATCCTTTTTAGGGCTTGTTGTGATTTCTTCAAAGTAAATAATGTCAGGATTCCTTTTCGTAATTGCCAAAATAAAGCTATCGTTGTTTTTTAAGGCTTACTTTTAGCGTGTATGTGCGAAGAAATGAGAGGCAAAATTTTGAAGAGAAAAAAATTAAGTTGTATTAATAAAGTCTGACGTATTTTTTTTAAAGAGCCACAATGCACTAAAAATAGTGTTTATTAAACTTTAAAACAAATTGGAAGTCGTGCGATTATATTTTTATGTACGACTGTTCGTTTGTTTATCTTCGGCAATTGTATGAATTTCGAGAAAACTTTAACACATTGACTGCCGTGGCTATCATTTTTGACAGCCAGTGAGCCGTGGCTATCGTTTTTGATAGCCAGTGAAAATTGGCACTATGATTCATGAGCGGCCAAGGCTATCATTTTCGATAGCTGGGTCTACAATCTACATGCATACATACATACATTCATACATACGTATAATCTACATACATCTACATCTATTGACATCTCCCTTACATTTTTGCAAAATTGGTCTGGCAGTCAACGTGTTAAAAAGTTATTTGAGGCCTTCAGCGCAATAACGGACTAAGCCACATAATCGAGTTTTTGAAGCTTTTCCACTTTTGTACTATTATGGACTGTAAATTTTTGGAAAAAAAAACATTCTGTGGACTTTATTACTCAATGTTGAAATGTTCTTTTGTGCATCCAAACAATTTTATCTAAAAACTCACTCGCAATAGTGATTCAAACACAAAAAAACTCACGATTTCGACATGTGGCTTAGTCCGTTATTGCGCTGAAGGCCTCATTTATAGTTAAAATCCAAGTCAATAGATTCATTCCTTTGATATTTCTCTTAGTTATGAATTTATGGGCGGAAATACACACATAAACAAACAGATAGACACGGACAGCAGGATAGACAGACAGTCTGACTGACGGACAGACGGACAGATGGACAAAACAGTAGACAGACAGGCAGATCGACATATGGATAGAAAGACTGACGGATAGACAGACGGACAGATGGACAATCGAGCAAACGGACAGACAGACAGGCAGACAGACTGATGGATAGAAAGACTGACGGACAGACAGACGGACAGACAGACGGACAGACAGACGGACAGACAGATGGACAGACAGACGGACAGACAGACGGAAAGACAGACGGACAGACAGACGGACAGATTGATGGGCAGACAGACGGACAGACAGACGGACAGATTGATGGGCAGACGGACAGACGGAAAGACGGACAAAAAACAGACTGACAGATTGATAGGCAGACTGACGGGCAGATAGACGGACAGATGGATAGACAGACGGACAACCGAACAGACGGACAGGCAGACAGACTGATGGATAGAAAGACTGACCGACAGACAGACGGACAGACAGACAGACGGACAGGCAGACGGACAGACAGACGTACAGACAGACGGACAGACAGACGGGAAGACAGACGGGCAGACAGACAGACGAAAAGACGGACAGACAGACAGACAGACGTATAGAAATATTGACGGACAGACAGATGGCAAGACAGACGGACTGAAAGTCTGACGGACAGTTTGACGGACAGACATACTGACGGGCAAACGGATAGGCGGACAGACAGACGGACAAAAGACAGACGAACATACAAACAGATGGTTGGAAAGACTGATGAACAGACTGACGGTCAGACAGATGGGTAGACGGACAGACGGACAGAAAGACTGACGGACAAAAAATTGACTGACAGATTGATGGGCAGGCGGATAGACAGACCGACGGACAGATGGATAGACATGCAGACGGATAGACAGACAGACAAGTTTATCCTTCTTCTGTTTCCATACTGACATTCTAGTGACTGATATTCGGTGTAGGGGTTTTCATAAAATACGTAGCACAGTTAAGGGGAGAGAAGGGATGGGGGTTGTATGGTGGTGTCACAATATTTAATCTCAATACAAAAAATCATGAAAAAGTTTGATGAAAGGGGTAGGGCTGTTCGAAGCGGTGGAAATCAAGATGATGTATTTTGTGGCCTGCCCTTTATTATATTTATGTACTCGGGCAGAATTTACGAAATTTCTATGAAACGAAATTTTGTACAAAATCCAATTAAAAAAAATCTTACAAAATCATAATCAATGGTTTTTGTCACTGTAGAATTTAATCATTTTTTTTTGTTTTTCAAAATTTAATCAACTCTTTTCACTGTAAGTACATAAAATTTGCTTTTAAAACCACATTAAAATATCTAAAAACCTACCACAAGAGAAACTTCCTCTTAATTTACCGGAAATACGCGCACACGAAAATCATGTGAAAGGCAGAATTCCTTTCGTTATGAAATTTCCAAATAATTTTGAAATGTGCTTAACAGTTTCATACATTAAAGTCAGAGTTTTACTTCGTATGTCTAACTCAAAACGGAAATTTGTTCTAACGTGAAATTGCATCAAAAGTTTTCCATAGTCCGTAAAACCATCATCATCATATAACAAATATGAAAAAAAAATGCCTAAAATAAACTTTAGACGCTCATCTCACCTGTACAGTTTACACCGAAGTTTACTAAACATCATACGTCAAATTTACAGAGAACAACAACAAAAAAAAAGCCTTTCATTCAGGAACTCCTCCCAAACGGGTTCAAAGGGAATTTTGTGATATAACGATGGTAACAGCAAGGATAACCAACTTGAATAGACATCCATGTTTCTAATATACAAAACTTTTATTTGTAAGTTGGTATAACCGAGTATGATATGAAATTACGTGGCATGATACGCTATGATAGGTACTCGTTAGTATACATATATGCGATAATATCTGCCAAAAAGTTTCAACTATCGCACAATTCTTATATAAATTTCACGAGTTCTGTTGTGTCTACTCGGTTTTAGCGGTTGAATATCCTTTGGAAGTTTTGAATATTATAAAGGACAGGTTCTTACGGATCTAATGTGTGGATGACTCGATGTGATGCTGTCAAATATACTACTATGAAGATATGATGATGACTATGGCGATTTGATGATGATACTGACGATGATTTTATGTATTGTACTTTAGATGTATAACCTTAGGGCATTTTTCCTTCCTCACATCATATATACGGCAACTCTTAACAACGATAACAACATATTCTTATTCAACTATCGCAGTATAAGTTTGAAAAAAGGAAAGCGTGTATCCTCTTAAACTCCGTACGTTAAAAAAATCTGTTCATAAAATATGCAGTATGGTAACCCCTTGAGCACTTGACATAGGCTTGGAAACTGTAGAGAAATTCTGTGCATGACTGATGCAGGTTTTTTTTTCCATTCTGCCCAGTATTCACGTATACGAATGTTCGACAGAAAATAGAAGGATTTTTTATTTTGGATTTTTCAGAAGAACTACCCTAGCAATTGTTGTTGTTGTTGTTGTCGTCAATATGCAGATAGAGATAGGAAAATATGTAGATCCGTAGCCACATTTCTATTGTTCAAGTGAACGAAATAGAAGAGTTTTATATTGTGTCGAGAACTACTACTACTATTCGTATAATGGTACACGTATCCACTTATCTGAATAAACTTTAAACAGAAAAGGACTGCACGAAAATATGAAGCATCAGATGGAGGATTCTCGCTAAAGTAAAGAAACCCCTATAGGCCTAAGAGATTTCGCAATCACTTTTAGACAGGAAAAACGTATAAGGCAAAAACAAATACTGTATATCCGAATGATGCTAGAACGATAAAAAAGAAATTCTTCAGGAAGAAAAATTGAAATAATGTGAATTGCAAATGCTGTTGCCAAGCTCTTGTTCAAGTGGATAAAATTAGTTCTATTCACTACTACCCTCGGCCGGCCTCATAGAATGAGCATTACATAAAAGCTTAGTTGTGAATCATCAACTTCTTAGAGAGGCATAAGATATTTGCAGTGCATCATGCTAAGGAAGCGAATACAAGGACTTGGCATAGTATAAGAAAATTCTCAAGTATAGTAACTGACTTGACTAGTTGTTAACCATAGCAGACGTTTTTATCGTCCTAAGTGGGCTAGGCAAATATTGAAGTTTCCTTAAAGCTGGAAACAATTGAACAATAATTTATCTAATAAGTAACAAAAATCAAGTTTTTAAAAGCGATCATATTGCAAATATGTATTTCAGGCCATTTAGTAATATTTTATCATACTAATATATAAGAATGAGTTGGTGTCTGTCTGTCTGTTCTTCTTTCACGAAAAACGGCTGAACCGATTGACTTGAAATTTGGCATGAGTATCTGTGGTAGTTCTGGTTCCAACATAGGCATACGGAAAAGTAGCGCGAGCGGTGGGGGGAGTAAGGGGAGGGGGTAAAGTGATTTCGAAACTTAGTTTTTGCGCTATGTTACTCTTTCGCGGTGAAACTACTGAACCGATTGGCCTGAAGTTTAGCTCCAACATAGACTATCAAAAAATTTGAAAAAAACTTATCCCGGCAACGACGGGTATGCAAGCTAGTTTAACATAATTATTCTATGTGCAGCATTGAAATGAATTACGCGCTGTTGATAAAGCGGGCATATTGATCTTCGGCTTTACCAACCCCCCGCCCCGCCCCACTCCGACCCTTCGTCAAGCTTTGTCTTTTCTCTACATTTTTATACCCGTATGGTGAAACCAAAGGGTATATTAAATTTGCCTTACCGTTTGTAAAGCCAAGATCCCGTCATCACACAAAAAAATGAATTACACCATTGTGTTTAGAATGATAAAACATAACAAAAGCTATAATTGCCTATCTGGCAATCATTGGAGACCCGTATGGTGATATTCCTATCAAAATTTGAACAGTTGTACCAGAATTCCACTTTAAAGTCAAACTTTCCAATAAGATTTTTTTAAATTTATTCCAATTGGATTTTGATGTATGGGAGTTTTATGTAGAATCATATCCTAAATAACTTTTGTTCTTGGACTTTTTTGATAAAATTCACCGTTTTTGAGATATTCACAAAAAACGATTTCGTTCGTATGTGGGGTATCTCCCCTAATGGTCCATTTTTGCCCATTAACGAACTTAGCCTCGCATTTTGCGAAAAACGGATCCACGCAAAATTTCAAGTCTCTAGCTCAATCCGTGCGCCCGCAATCCGCGCCACAGACAGACAGACAGACGGACAGACAGACGGACAGACGGACAGACGGACAGACGGACAGACGGACAGACGGACGGACATGCAGAAATTAATTATTTTTATCATTCTAAACACACTGGTGTAATTCATTTTTATGTGTGATGACGGGATCTTGGCGTTACAAACGGTAAGGCAAAGTTAATAATACCCTTTGGTTTCACCATACGGGTATAAAAAAGTTGAATTTAGCATGTCCGTCCGTCCGTCTGTCCGTCTGTCTGTCTGTGGCGCGGATTGCGGGCGCACGGATTGAGCTAGAGACTTGAAATTTTGTGTAGATTCATTTTTCGTAAAATTCGAGGCTAAGTTCGTTAATGGGCAAAAATGGACCATTAGGGGGGGTACCCCCCATACGAACGAAAACGATTTTTGCGAATATCTCGAAAACGGTGCATCTTATCAAAAAAGTCCAAGAACAAAAGTTATTTAGGATATGATTCTACATAAAACTCCCATACATCAAAATCCGATTGGAATCAATTTTAAAAAATCTTATTGGAAAGTTTGACTTCAGAATGGAATTTTAGTACAACTGTTCGCTGTTCACTTAAATCACCATACGGGTTGGCAATTAGATTGGCAATTATAGCTTTTGTTATATTTGCCTTTTGCCGTAAATCGTTACCTCTTACCGATATCGAGATATTTCAGTAAAAAAGAATCATACATATTTGAATAGAAGCTAATATTTTACTTGTCGAGTTATTGAGTAAATTGCGCCGGAACGTACATTTTGTATAAGAAAGTCATGTTCCGTTCACATCAAATATTTTTGCAAAAGATTTTAAAGCCCCGAAATTTTGCTCATGTGTTCACATATATCCACACATTTATCCGCAACTCACTTAATTGCAATGAAGAGAGATATAAAAGCGTTATTATAGTAGAATACTTTTGAAATGGAAACTTTAATCGGAATATTGTAAAAAAATTCCAATTGAATTTGAACAATCTACTTCAAATTTCTAAGTCTAAATAATTTTTGGTTTTAAAATTTTGGTATTATAACTTGGATTTTCCAAAAAAAGGGACGCGAGTGAAAGAAGGTTGAGAAACTCTGGCATACTGGTATTGAAAAAAAAAGTAGAGTAAGGGTAGAGTAAAAAGGGTAGAGTAGAGTAAAAAATTCGGGAAAATTCAAAATTAATTTTTTTTAAGAATTATTTTTCACTTTCCTGAGAAATTCCAATAACAAATTTCGTCTTGGGAAATCCGGAAATATGGAATAGTTTTTCAATTGAAATACAAGCATAAATATTTTAAAATATCTTTTGTGAACAACATATGATATTATTGTATTAAAACTTACTCTCTTCTTAAACCGTAGGTTTTCAAAAAAAAAAAAAATTGAAAATTGTGGGAAGAGAGACATTTAGATATTCGAGAATTTTAAACTTGACTTCAGTTTGATTAACATATCACATATGTACCCTTCAATATAGTGGATAGAAAGTATTGACTGACATTACAATTCTATTTCCATGTAAACCTGAATTGCAAGTGCAAATTTTTAATCCTCAGGGACTCAACAATATCTCATTGTACTGACGGTTTTAGAACCAATTGTCTCAAGTTGTAAAGTTGGGGTTGAAATTTCTTGCGTTATTTACTGCAGTTCAACCCCATTACTCTGTCAGAACGAATTTTTCAAAAAACTTACTAACATTATGTACGACGAAGTTTCGTACCGGTCGTATGTCGAGTATGACATATCGGATCACCTAGCGTACAATTTACAATTTCAACATAGAGAAGGTCTACTTGAAGGCAAAGTGACACATATGGAGCTTAGAGAATTTACTTTTCAATTTCTCCAAATGGGAGTGACGGAAACTAAAATGGAAACAAGAATGAAGAAAAAAAAAACGTCCATATGTAAAATGACTCCAAGTGTGTAGTAAATGTAAGAAAAGTGACGAAGAGGAAGACATTTTTCTTTTTTTTCGGCGGTTTTTCCTCTTCCGTAGCGAACGGCGGCGGTGTCAATGTTGGATATGTGGTTGATTGTGACTAGAATGGATGGCTTTTCCGACGTTCGTTCGTTCTTTCGAAAGGATCCGTCTAAAACAGAGAAATGTTTTTGGATGCATGTAAAGTACGTCTCTGCTTCACGGAACGAAAAATGGCAAACCACCCTTCGACATTCGTCTTTGTCTCGGCAGTTCCAGAACCACAGCCGAAAACCAGAACAAAGTCGCAATAGAGCTAGGGAAAATATTTGAAAAAAAAAAACATCACCATCCGGTAAGTAGGGAAAATCAAGCCGCTCATCGAGAATTGTTGCGGAACAACAAAAGTTTGTGTCATTTCCACTTACAACCACCATTCCTGGCATTTACAACACATCTTACTTTCTTTCAGGATCTTAGCGACTCCTTGAGATATTCCTCATCTGCCAACTTGTAACTTCCCTTAGATATATCCGTACTAGCGCCTGTTTTTCAGTTTTTTTCCTGTTTTTCTTTTTATGTTCTATTATTTTCTGCGCTTTTTTTGTGAATGGAAAGTATACTTTTAATATTCAAACCTAAACCGAACCTGAATCCTTGAGAAATATTAGGGCGTGGATGTAGTATTTCGTATACTTACCTTATTCAGATTTGGGAAACTGTGCGGGCGTATGGAACCCATGCGAAGGGGGTGGAAGGTTGGTCGGAAAACGTTGAGGATGATGACGATATACGCACTTTACATAATGCGTATGTGTTGGCGGGTTAGGTTAGGTGAATTTAGGTGTGGAAGAATGCAGGCAGTCAGGCTGTTAGGCAAGCAAGAGCACTTACCCACAGGGAAATTACTGCCAGGGTTGTCATTAATCATATGAAGAATCATTTTTTCCCTTAGCTCGTTTAGAATTGGATTTTTTGCGGCTTGAACACTGGAGTTTTTCTCTTATTTTGGATTTTTTTTCTTTTAACGTTGTTCCTTGTGATTCCTTTATTCAATGGATGGTGTGTTAAAAAAGTAAAAGGGCACCTTGCCGCATCTCCAAGAAAAATCAGAATAAAGAATAAAAAAAACAGTTGCTTAAGATGTATTTGCAAGGAATCTACCGACGTGCCAACATGGATTCAACTTGAATGCCTTCCTTGGGTTAGCAGGAAAATAATGTTTTATAAATGCAGCTGACCATAGCTTTTTCAGTTCTTTGAAGCTAGGCTGTTTAATAGGCAATCGGAATATTATTTATTTATTTTGATTTTCCTGGAATCAAGAAGACAATTTTACTGTATTTAAAACCATCATTTATGATCTGCTTATGGATTTAACATTTTTCATGATTAATTTATCCAGCTAAAACTGAAATAAAATGTTGTCCCAGGTATACGTTATCCCATGCAGGAGACAGGTGGTTTGTAGGGAAGAGGAGGCAAGATTACTTTTAGAGGGCGACCATTTTTCTTGGATGTTGACCGTTTTGAGAGTGAAAACCCAATTAAAATTGCTTTAGCGGTTTGAAAGAGGGCGAAGGAGAATGAAAGAAAAGTAAACAATTATAAAAAAAATTTGGGGAAAAATTTATGGCTTTTTTTTTAATTTTTGGGGCACTTTTAAAGCATGTTTTTATTTTTTTGCAACAGATACGAAGAAAATGAAAATTTTGCAAATTAGGAATATATTAGACAGAGTGGACCCTCTGCATGATCTAAATATAAGTGCATAAGGGTTTAGTCTTGGACTACCCATCAACCTAACCTAATCAGTGGGCTAAAAAGTTCGCGTGCCTCGTCAAAGTTTAAGTTTTGTCAGTAAAATGGTTTTCTCTTAGGGGGGCTGTCCAGAAAATACGACATGTTGATTTTCCGCAGTTTAACACCGCCGGCCGGCCGAAATTCTACCGCAGATCACCCTCCCCCTACCCTTTAAAATTGTGCAGTATTTTATGGACAGCCTCTTAAATCGTTTGAAAGGTAGTAGGGATTTTTTTTGCTCAGAACGTGTTTCGGGTCTTGGCCGACCACAATATCCCACCACACGTCCCTGTCGCGTGCCGATTTCCTCCAGTTCTGGATCCCAATTCTCTTCGCGTCCTGATCAATGCCTTCTTGCTATCATGATAACCTATTCTAGTCGCAGATAACTTTTATTATGAAAATTTACGAAACTAGTGCCAGGGATTGCAAAATTTAAGTTCTGTAAGTTAATTTAGACATTTTCTTGACAAATAATTATTAGTTTTAAGTGAAATCTACAAAAAAATAAATTAAAGTGGAAAATCTTAGTCAAATATGAATAAAATTTTCCGTCCAACCTAACTCACAACAGAAATATGCATGGAAATTGGGTTTCTTCTCAAATGTTATACGCTGATACAACACTATAATACGGATACGTTAACTTTAAAGGGATGATTATTGTTATACGAGAAGAAGTAGCAGTATCACTAATATCACACCCTATTGCCGTGTTCGGGGTAGTACATTTACAAACTCCCTCGCCCTCTCCTATTTCACCATCCTGTAACTGAAATTGAAAACTTTATTGGAATTTTTCACTTGGGTACCATTCTAAGTGGATGGAAATTAGCTTGACTTAAATCAAAATGTTTGCCACATATTTTGGTGACGCTTCTGGTGTGGCATAAAATGTATGTGAAACGATAAAGATTTTTACAGGGGTTGTGGCGAAATGAGATCTTATTAAGTTTCGTTTGGGTGCGCAAAAACTCAAACTGCAAAAGTGGATTCGAAACACCTTCCTATATACCCAAACATATCACGATGACGATGTTATACTCGTATGTTACGCTGAAAATATTATAGCTGGAGTAATAAGGATGATGTCTTATGATATACGACACGTTATGTTTGCATGTGTGTAATTTAACGTTGACGAAGAAGAAAAAAAAACACAACACCGAAAAAAAGCACAACATTCTTCAGTTGAAAAGGGGTGGCAAGAAGAAAATCTACACCATCCAAAAAATTTAAATAAAATAAGAAACTTTTTATGTCATCTCGTCATGGAGCAATAAAAAACAGAATAATTATTTATGCAGAGTGCCATAAAAAAAAAACTAAGACCTTTAAAATTAAATTCCCTTTGTATGCGACACCACGATTAATTATACGTGCAATTTTTATGTTACACAGGGTACCGAACGGTATACTGACGTTATGTGTAAATGTTCTTTACTCGGTGATAAAATAAGTTTTAATTTTGATTTGTACTTTAGTATGGGCTCTTAAACGAATAACGAAGACAAATTGCAGCTGTACAAGATATAATAGCTTAGTGGGGATCGTCGTCGTAATTTTTTAATGTCGCAATTTCTTATAATTTATGAATAAAATTTTTGTAAGGGCATCAAAATATCTAGTTAAAATCTTTTTCAATTGCGATTTGTTATTCTGGTAACAATGGATTTGAAAATTGTGCATAATGTAATGAAAAGGTTAAAGAGAAATTTAGGACCTGTCCAAAACATATGCTACACGTTTCGACAAGAGGGAGGGTCTGTGATAGTGTGACGACAATATTAAATCTCATACAAAAAATCGTATTCGGAGACGGGACAAAATTATTGCTTTAGGAGTCGGAGTCGGAGTTGGAGCCAGTCAATGTTCAAAGGGGAGTTAAAGAGTCGGGGCTGGAGAAAATTTCTCTTAGGGGCTGTCCAGAAAATACGACATGTTGATTTTAGGCTTCCGCAGTTTAGCACCGCCGTAATTCTACCGCAGACCACCCTCCCCCTACCCTTTAAAATTGTGACGTATTTTATGGACAGACTCTTAATTCGTTTGACAGGAAGTAGGGATTTTTTTTCTGCTCAGAACCAGTCTCGGGTCTTGGCCTACCACAATATCTCACCAGACGTCCTCGCCGATCCGGGCTGGAGAAAATTTGTCGGCTCCAACTCCGAATTGCTTATTTTACCTCCATTGGAATGTTGTCCTTCTAATTAGGTAAAACCTCAAAATTTTGCAACCAAAAACAATATGTGATTTAGGGATTTGAGGTGATTTAATGATTTTTTAGCCGAAGGAGTCTTTGTAGATTTTTAGGAGTCGGAGTCGGAGTTGAATACTCTAAAGGCCTGTGTCCACAGGGAAGTTTACTTGCAGAAGTCGCTTCTAGCAAGGACTTCTAGAAGTTTTTCGTGTGTAAACACGAACTGGAAGTTAACTTCCAGAAGTTATGACTCTGAAAAAACAGCAAAGCATGGACTTCCAGAAGAATTTCCAGAAGAACTTCCAGAAGAACTTCCAGAAGAACTTCCAGAAGTTACTTCCATGTGAACACAGGCATTTAAGTTTCAGGAGTCGGAGTCAAAGGTCGAGCTATCGCCTCCATAGTCCTGCTAAAAGCCTGCTAATGCCATTTTTCCCCGAGAAAAATAGAAAAAAAACAATATTCACACTATTCTTACCGGACCTCAACAAATTTTCCTGAAGATGGGACTGAGGCACTTGACTCACCGAATGCGAATTCGCACCGCTTTGCGAAAAAGTTCAAGTTTACCACGCGATCTTATATCGTATGTCATCTACATGAGCTCTAATTTTGTATTACGTAACAATGGGGTCTCCGCAAAATCGCGGCCTCTGCAAAATTATAACTCATGTAGATGACATACGATATAAGATCGCTTGTTAGGTATGGACTTTTTCGTTATGCGGTGCGAATACGCATTCGGTGTGCCAAGTGCCTTAGTCCAATTGCATGTTGAAAATTACACCACATGTTGAATTTTCACTCCAAAATTGTGTTACACTTTAAAATTTAAGAAAAAGATTTTAGAGTGCAATTCAAAATGTTTCGGAAATCGAATTTTTATTGAAATCAGGGCAGCAATCATGTATTCCGACGCGTCTCTGTATTTCGACTTCGACGCAGCTTTTGACTCTTGACTTCACCATATCAGCAGCTTCAAATTTCCTGGAGTGACAGTCAAAATCACGTTTAGATTCATAGTGACGATTCCGCGAAATTTCAAGCTGCAGATATGGCGAAGTCAAGAGTTAAAAGCTGCGTCGAAGTCGAAAGACAGAGACGCGTCGGAATACATGATTGGTGCCCTTACTTTCGGTAGGCACAGGTATATTTAAAATTTAAAAGTACAAACTTAATTCAGTCTACTATACATATGCTGGTAAAACGAGATATACTTTCACATACCAACAGCAAAAATTAATGAAAATTCCAAATTTTGGGGAGCACATTGAATGGCAGTGTGAAATTATAAGCAATTCCGAACTCAAAGGATGAAAAAGAGAACAGGAAAATTATTGAAAACAAAAAAAAATCATTCGTATAATAAAACATGCTCCTGTGGTGATCGAAAACATACCAAAATATACTTACCTGAGGAAATGTCAGAATATTGAATGCATTTGGAATCCTTTGTACAGCATAATAAAGGGAAGAACATTACACAGAACATATTTGTATGAAACAATAGAGAATCCTGGCATATTGTAGATTTTCGAATATGAATCTTTCAAATGAAGAATATTTTCGATTGCAAAATGGAGTCAAAGCTGAATAAATAGGGTTTTCAAATACATATCAGAGTTTTCATTATTTCATCAATGCACAAAGTAACCAAAGAGGGAACCTATATTATCAAGGAATTTTCATGAAGGTTTTGTTTTCAGTGTTCATATAGACATTATCCTTGCCACATCATAAAGTAGTTGCTAGCGATTTTATTTCAGCTTTATGTTTTCATACTTTCTTTTTCATTATTATCTTTCGAGTACTTCCTTTGGCTCAGCTCTTTGATGTGATTGACATCAATCACATGTCAACGTAAGCTTTCTTATTAACAAAAGTTACTAAAGAGTGTCTGCGGTGAGTTAATATTTTTTATTACGGAAATGTCGACGTCAGCAAGTAATCAACGAGTTTTTCTTTACACAAAAATGATGGTGAATTTCTAGAAATTATCTTTACATCAGCAATATAAATTTATGGGAACATTAATTTGTTGTAAAATTCACCATATTTGATATCATGCATTAAACTTAACTACATAAATATATGCGCGGATATGCAATTCAAAAACAATAACAAAAACTAATCGAAGAATTTACCCTCGAGGCCATATTCGATTACATAACATATCACATCAGTATGCATATATAATATTAAATCGATATTCTGTTCCGACATTGACTCGTGTGTGCTTAATTTACCCCCATTGGATGCGCCTGATGGCTGGTCCATAGAGGAATCGGCACTGGGAATTAAATCGTCGGGAACAAAATGGATTGCAATGTATTCATGACATGACTTCGACAAGAGTTCTCTATTCGTGCAAAAAACCAAAACTTTCAGAATAGCAAATTAGTGGCAGAAAGTTGATGGTCAGAATAAATTTCCCATGTCGTTCTTGATTCCCAAAATATAGTAGACCAGCCAGTATAGGCCAAATCGGGTTGCCTCGGTGTACATAGCCAGCCTACAGGCAACGAGATACATATCTTCCTCTTGGGACATAAAAGGAAGCATACGAATTCCGGTTGATGTTTGTAATTTGAAATGAAGGTGATGTCTACCAATGTACCAACGGTATTGCGGTTTTAAACTGACTGGATATGTTGAGAAAATTCCCTCATACCATTATGCTGCTATCTATGCCTATACCTACTACAAATAGCATAATTTTCCAGCAGTTCAATTCAGGGCCAAATGGATTATGTTATTTTTCGTGTCCAATTCAAATGTCCCTGTTGGCTTTGATATGCTCCAGGAAACTTTATATGAAAAGGTAATTTGTTTTTAAATCTTACTTCAATTCTTAAATATGTAGTACTAACCCGGCAACGTATGCAAGTCGTTGCCGGGTTAAGCTTTTTGTCTAAGTTTTAGAATACGAAGAAAACCGGAAAGAACTTAAAAACTTTTTAATGGGTCTATGTTGTGGCTGGACCCCCGACGAAAATCTATGCCAAATTTCAGGCCAATCGGTTCAGTAGTTTCCCAGCGAAAGAGTAACATAGCGCAAAAACTAAGTTTCGAAATCACTTTACCCCCTCCCCTTACTTCCCCCACCCCTCGCGCTGTTTTTCCGTATGCCTATGTTGGAACCAGAACCACCACAGACACTCATGCCAAATTTCAAGACAATCGGTTCAGCCGTTTTTGCGTGAAAGAGGAACAGACAGACACCAACTCATATTAGTATGATTGAAAATAGTCAGCCAAACGGTCTAAAGCTCATTCAGATGGGAAAGTACAATTTTGATGGTGTAAATCGAAAACGAACCAACGAAAAAATTGCAAAAAAGCATAACGGGGGAGGAGGGGTCCGAAATGACTTAACTTACTGAGCCATTTTATAAGCTGTCCATAAAATCGGTCACTAAGTTAAGTCATTTCGTTATGCTTTTTTGGATTTTTTTTGTTAAATCTGCCCACAACTAAATATATACACAAATATCGGGGAACAGCGACACTCTAATTTGGTAATAGTGAAAAAAACCCTACAAATGTTTCAGTTCTCTTCATAAATCGTAATTTTTGTAAAACTTTGGGTGATATCTTTTCTTTCCGAATTCCCTAAATTGGAAGAGGCCAAAAAAAGGAAAAGTTTAAAACTAGACTTTTTTTTTGCAAGAATAGTCTCCATCTTTATTCTTCACGTATCCTAGTTCCACTCCACTTCAATTCCTAGAAATTCAATCTTTGTCTCCTCCGATATTTGATAAAGTTATGTCTCGTTTATTTACCTTCCTTCGTTTATTTTTGGTTATATTTTGGCTCCCCGAACTAACGATTTGAAATGTATTTTGTGTGAAGGGCGAGAAAAAAGAAATACTTGATCGTACTGACAATATTTGCTTACCATTAAACAAAAATACATCGTGCACTTCACAGAAACCCATCAGAAACAAAACTCTTGACGAAATTCTGTGCAAGAACTGGGGTTGTTTGCTGGCATAGGGGAGAAATTGTTTTTATTTTTTTTATATGTATTTTGTTCTAAATATTTTGGGATTCAGTAAAAATTCGTTGAAATTTTTTTCGTACCTACAAAAACTCAATGATTTTTAAGGTGTTATCCTACATAAGTTCAAATGGTTTGAAAATTGTGAAAATGAAGAAAAAGGATAGATATGTCAGTGAGATAGAGAAACTGCACTCAGAAAAATGTCCAGGTCAACTTTTTGTCAGGTTAACTCTAACCTTACAGAGGTGTCTGTAAGAGTTAACCTATCTAAGGTCAACTCGTGCAGCTCCCAATGCCCTACTTCACCTGCTGGTGGCTTAATTTCAGAATTTCTCCGACCACAGGTCAACTCAGTTTTACTTGCCCACATGCAGGCGAACGCGCGCCTGCCCGAGGCCAATTACGCCGTATGTAGGTCGTCGAGTTAGCCTCCATTTTTCTGAGTGTGCAATTGACAAGATTCAGTCAACTTACCCTAAACAGATTAAAATATCCACGGCAACACGAACAAAATTTTTTTCGGTTTATATGGAAATTTTTCGGAAAAAATAATCTTTTTTGGGGATTTTTTTTCAAAACTAGAGCTAATCTGGCGAAACTACTTACAAATTCGCTGATTCCGAATTTGTAAGTGGTTTCGCCAGATTAGCTCTAGTTTTGAAAAAAAACCCCAAAAAATTATCCTAAAAAGATTGTAAAATTTTAGGCAACACAAAAAAGTTATTTTTTGTCAGGTAGTGTTGTTTTTCTTTTATTGTTTACAGAAAACTAGACGAATTGACAAAAACATTTAATGTTTGTCCTCGTTTGTTTGGTCAAAAATTAAAATCAAAGTTTGTTCTTAAAACTTTATGGCCTAAACAGAAAGGACTGCGAGTTCGACTGCGACGTCGACTGTGCCGTCGGTTACGCAATTGGCATCGCAGTCGAAACGTGGAGTGGAACACATGGAACGTCGTCGAGCAGTTCAACAACAACAAATTTGACATTTGTGTAAAAGAAATTTGTCTATCGTGTTAAAGAAAAATAATAAAAATGCTTGTGGGATTTGAAAATTAATACTAATTTCATGTGTGTATTTGATGTACAGAAATTTTCTAGTGCTGTACGAACATTGCACAAAGGTTTTGGTATTGTCAACCCAGATTTTTTCTAAAAGTTTCGTTGGCACCCCCACGACGCAACGTCGAATTTAGAATTTTGGCTAAAAAATACGTCGCATTCGCAGCTGCAGTCACAGTCGACGTCGGCATGTGTGTCACTCCATGTAAATACCTGCACTCAGAAAAATGTCCGGGTCAACTTTTTGTCAGGTTAACTCTGACCTTACAGAGGTGTCTGTAAGCCAGCTAGCGGTCAGAGTTAACCTATCTAAAGTCAACTCGTGCAGCTCCCAATGCCCTACTTCACCTGCTGGTGGCTTAATTTCAGAATTTCTCCGACCACAGGTCAACTCAGTTTTACTTGCCCACATGCAGGCGAACGCGCGCCTGCCCGAGGCCAATTACGCCGTGTGTAGGTCGTCGAGTTAGCTTCCATTTTTCTGAGTGTGGTCGCTAAATTTTTCGATGTCAAACTTGACGCCGCAGTCGCAGTCACAGTCGACTTTGCAGTCCTATGTGTTTCAGCATTTAGGGTACGAATTTCGACAGACAAACGTAAATTTTTCGCCTACTTGGTTTTAAATTCGAGAACTCGCTTTATTGCTAAGTTTAATTATGTTATGAAATTTTTTGTGTCACTGTCTTTTCACACGTATATTTAGGTCTCTCTCACCAATGAAAAATTCCCATTTATCATTTTAAGCTCGATTTTCAGACCATTTGAACTTATGTGGGATAATACCGTTATGATGCCAGAAAAGTGCTTTTCACTTGAAATCATGAAAATAAAAGTTCTTTTATGAATTTTTATGAATTGAAAACCTTGAAAATGGTAAATAAATGTTGAATATGGCTGGTGATTTATTCTTAATTTTTTATGCATAATGCTTTAAAGAATTATTATGATTTTCGTTATTAAATTTCATAATTGAATGTTTTACGGAAGTTAAAAGTCAGTTACCTTCATTATTGAGGGGGACTTGAATCCGCCAACAGTTATTAATGGCGCACCGAATGTCGTAAAAGCGAATTAGTAAAACTGGTCAAATATTATCTCCGAAAACAATAAATTTAATTAAATCCTTCATTAAAAAGTTGCTATTTACTTAAGCACGCAACAAAGGATGAACAATAGAGGTGGACAGGTAAGGTAAGCCAACGTTAACATTTCTAAATAAGATCCAAAAATATATTTATATAAAAACGGAACGTCATATCTACCCCTATTTCCTATTCGTAGTCTATTATAAATATACCTTATTCCCAAAAGCTTAAAGTCCTGAGGAACACTCGAGATCCTCTGCGTTTAACCATTTTTCCCATTTGTTCCTGTTTCGCATTTCCATTCTCATTCCCTTCTAAAATACACAATAACACTTACCTTCGTAAAAGGGCTCATCAAACAAAAACGAATCACGTAAACAGCCATATAATTTACTTATTCTATGCAGTGTTTCATTTTTACGATGCTTTTCACCTACAGGACCTTTGTTTCGTTTGGGGGTGGGGTGGGGGGAGCGGTTTAGAGACTATTTCCGGTTCACTGTTGCTGGAATTGTTATTGTTTTTTGCTCACTCGTATTGTTGTTATTCTCATATTCTCGTGAATATAAAACTAGATTAATAATGATAAAATATGCCAACGCAGCGGTTAAAGTTGGATAGCCATAGGGCAAAATTTAATTATTATAATTATCAATGATAAAATTATTAACACTAAATTGTCAGGGTGAGTTTTCATTAAAATGTGAAATTTTTTAATACCTTAGACCAAAATTGCACCCTTTAAATGTGATATTACTGTGTAAATAAATTTTGTTTCAAAATATAGGATGTTATCCCACCTACAAATTTTCGCATTTTGAAAATGTCGGATTTTAAAAATTTTGGGTGTCACGTGCGTCGCTTAAAATTCATGACCGATTGACTTGAAATTTGGTACATACATAACACCGGTGACAATACAATAAGTGAATACGCAGCCCACAACAACAACTACACTAGAATCCCGATAATTCGTATGAATTTGCTGGTCCCTTGAAAAAAATCCCGATAATTCGTACCCCGATAATTCGTATATCCCGCTAATTCGTATGAATTTGCTGGTCCTTTGAAATACGAATTATCGGGATTCTACTGTACAATAAATGGCGACTGTTTTGATTAACCTTTGTGTGATTAAGACCTCACACAAGGATGAAAGGTCTTAGAAAACGATCATAAATTCGTTTTTCGTATCTTGGGATAAACAAAATGGCGGACAACGCACAAAATTTTTTATCCCCGACGGAACTGAGAAGCTATATGCCCTTGGGGTAAGAATTTGTGGTTTGTGTGTCCTTCCGTCATAACTTTTGATTTACTTAACCGATATTGGATCAGGTGTTGGCACGTAGTTGGATATAATGAAGTTAAGTTTTAGTTAATAAAACCCCCGTTCCCTCTATCTTTAAACCCCCTCTCCGTGTATCTTTTGATCCACTGAACCGATTTTGATTGCGTTTTCGAAAACAAAAAAAAAATGTAAATCTCAAAACACGTTGTAAAAAAATTGCTGTGCGCTGGAGCCTTGCTATATAAATCCAATGACAAATAGGCTTTCCTGACGCACGCACACCAATTCTAGATTTGATTACATAATTTTATCGATTTTTTATTTCGAGGTTTTTTTTATTTTTTAAACAATTCTTTTAGTGGGGGTTTTTTTTTATTTTACAGTACATTTTTTTTCAATATTACCAAAGATTAGGTAAATAAAGATAAAAAACCTAGAACAAATTTTGCTGATAAAAAAAATCCACCAGAAATGGAAGCCTAATGGTTCAACCACAATTGGGGCGGCAAGCGGCAGCGGCGGGCGGCATTTTTTTTTGCACTTACGTAGCGCAACTAGAGCTGCTACAATACAGCGGCAACGGCAGCGCACTTTTTCCGTCGCCGCCGAGTTTGAATCAAAGTCAAACTTGCCGCCGCCGCCCAAAATGTTTTCTGAAAACCACCACATTCGGCGCCACATTCTATGACGATTTTTCTTCGTTGTTTAGTGACAACCACCACATTCGGCGCCACATTCTATGCAGTTTTTTTGACGTTTTGATTTCCCAAGATGCCGACAACGGAGAAAAAATTAATCGAGTTCGTGAAAGGAAATCCAATGCTCTACGATTTGGCCCATCCTCAATATAAGGATATAAAATCAAGGAAAATAAATGGAGTGAAGTAGCGGACGAATTAAATAAGTTTTGATGTTTCAATTTTGTCAGAGGCATGCCGCTATCATGGTTCCGCTGCCGCTATCATTGTAGCTGGTTCGGCGGTATGTGTGGCGGCGCCATGCCGCCCGCCGTCGCCGCTGCCGCTTGCCGCCTTCATTGTGGTTGACCTATTATGGTTCAACCACAGTGAAGGCGGCAAGCGGCAGCGGCGGGCGGCATTTTTTTTGCACTAACGTAGCGCAACGAGAGCTGCTACAATACAGCGGCAACGGCAGCGCACTTTTTTCGTCGCCGCCGAGTTTGAAACAAAGTCAAGCTTGCCGCTGCCGCCGAAAATGTTTTATGAAAACCACCACATTCGGCGCCACATTCTATGACGATTTTTCTTCGTTGTTTTGTGACAACCACCACATTCGGCGCCACATTCTATGCAGATTTTTGACGTTTTGATTTCGCAAGATGCCGACAACGGAGGAAAAATTAAAAGAGGTCGTAAACGGAAATCCAGTGCTCTACGATTTGGCCCATCCTCAATACAAAACGACAGACATAAAGGAAAATAAATGGAGCAAAGTAGCGGACGAATTAAAAAAGTTTTGATGTTTCAATTTTTACAGAGGCATGCCGCTATCATGGTGCCGCTGCCGCTGCCGCTATCATTGTGGTTGAACCATTAGTATGCCTTGCAATAAAAGTACGATTTTTGCAAAACTCACTAATAAAAAATTTCAAGTCGCTAGATCACCGCGTTCTCCAGTTATTTAAGATACGTACTAGTACTACGGACATACCGACAGATAGCCAGACAGACAGACAGACAGACAGACAGACAGACAGACAGATGCTCGGGGACATCCTCATAATTTTGGCTGAAACGAATTTCTACTGATCAGAAAGTTTCTATCTGCTCTTGTTCTCGAATCGGTCTTCGTCATGAATACAATACTTTCCCTCTATAGCAGACGCAAGTCAAAACACAAGAAGCCAACTTTAAGATAACATTTTGGGAAATTTGTTTAGATTGAATGTGGTTTAATATGATTGTGTTGTTTTTCTAATCAAAAGAGGACGAAGTCCTTGTTGGCTGTTACCATAACGCACGCAAGTCATCGCCACCTTAAAAGCAATCGCTTGTGAGAGAAGTTACCTCTGGGGATGACAACCCTTACAACAACAACAAAAAAATAGTCATAGACTTCTTACAAATCCGTTCGAAAAGAAACTTGGAAAAATGTATAGAATAACAACAATGGCTAAGAAAGGTTTCTATATTCCGAATATACACCCAATATGAATTTTTTTTATTCGCCTTGGCGTACATCTCTATATAAAAATGTGTTTATTTTTTCCCTTTAGTTCTGTATAAAGAAATCAAAATGAAAGAAATTTTCCACATTTCCGTGACATGAATACGTGAAGTTGTGAAAGAGAAGTGAGCTCCAGTAGTACATTTCTATACCAAACCAAGGTAAGTGTACCGTATAGCAGCATATACCCTCGAAACACAGAACAGGTAAATACTATTAAACGACAAAAAGGTAATATGGGCACGAACTCTATTGAAATACTCAATTGGATATTTATGGTGGCATTGTTCTCCACCTGGGGACCACAACATCACATCGTAACGTAGACACTTGAGGATTTCGTTACGTTTTCCTCTTTAATTCATTCCGGGTTCCCAAACAAGCAGTGCGAAGGGATTGCGGTATATCAGGCGAGTTCGATGTTGGGGGTGGAGGGGTGAAATGGGTTCGCCTGCGTTTGGCCTGGTCAAATGTATGACCATTGAATATTAATAATTTATTGATATTTTATTGCTCGATTGGGCGACAACGCCTTTTCGTAGTCATACGAATACGCGATTCAATTGCATATAAGCAAACGTGTTTTTTACTTTCTTCTACGGAGTATAATAAAGTATTGTATTCATGAAAAATTTCGACCTCTTAATTTTGCCTAAAAAACATTTCCCGATCACTCCTGAGTCGATTGGAGTCATATTTAAAAAATGTCTTTCTGTCTGTCAGTCTGTCAGTCTGTCTGTCAGTCTGTCTGTCAGTCTGTCTGTCAGTCTGTGTACAAGATTTCTCAAAAACTAATAGAGCTAGCGCCATGAAATTTTATAGGCATGTTGGGTCCTGAAATGGGACAATCCTATCAACTTTTGGTGGAAATCCGTTAACCGGAAGTATCCAAAATGGCGGTTTTTCAAAAATCGCAATTTCGTTTTTCTCGATTTACTCCCAAACTACGCGTTTTTTAGTGGCCTTAAGTATGACAAAACTTGGAGAAAATAAAATTTCCCACACTTTTGTCTTTAACTATAACTCGATATCTCAACCTGTTATCGAGATAAACCGTTATTTCCAAAAAAACAGTTTTTTGCGATTATCTCGAAAACTAACGGGTTTTTGCTGACTGAATGTATGAAGTGAATTAATGAGAATGGCATTCTGCACAATTTTGTCTTTTACCGTTATCCGTTATCTTTTACCGTTATTGAGATATTTTCATTAATATGTAAAAAATCATATTTTTGCGAATAATTTGCAAACTAACGGTTTTTCGACAAATCAGTTAAAAGAATAATTAAAGACGTTAACATTTTCTACATTTTTGCCATTTACCGTAAATTGATATCTTTTACCGTTCTCAAGTTATCTCAAATTTTGTACATTTTTGATATTTTTGAATACACCAAGAATTTATTGGGAGGTCGTCTTAGGTTGACAACGCGACAGGGCTCTAGCGTAAATTGCGCAGGGTCGTAGATTTTGTAGAAGAAAGTTTTGTGTTGACCACAACTGATATTTTTTTATTGATTTCCATCTCCATATTAATTATTTAATAGCAGTTTTGGCAGATTTTTTCAAGTAGTCTGACAGAATTAATTCACTTGAATCCAAAATATTTTGATAAATTCATCAATATTTTTCCAGTATACGACATACAAAATTCTATAATGTCAATTGACAATAAGGAAAGGTTTTCGCATTTTAAAATTCTAAAAGCGTTATGCACTTTATACACAAATAAACTGATATTACTGAGTGGTTTCTTTGCACGTAACAAAACGTGGAATATGTAATATTGATTCTGTTGTATAAATTTTCAACATGTTTTTATAGAACATGTTTAGCAAATTTTATCGCCATTTTTTTTTGAAAATCAAGTCGTTTCTTTCTTTGGATTTTTGAAATTTTACGAGAAAAAGTAGTACACTCAGCTTAGACTTAAACTATATTAAATACTAGCTTGCATACCCGTCGTTGCCGGGTTAAGTTTTTTCAAATTTGTTTTTTTTTCGATGGTCTTTCTGGAGCTACTAAACTTCAGGCCAATCGGCTCGGTGGTTTCCCCGCGAAAGGGTAACATAGACGAAGAGCTAAGTTTCAAAATCAATTTACCCCCTCCCCTTACTCTCCCCACCCCTCGCGCTACTTTTCCGTATGCCTATGTTGGAACCAGAACTACCACAAACACTTATGCTAAATTTCAAGTCAATCGGTTCAGCCGTTTTTGCGTGAAAGAGGAACAGACAGACAGACAGACAGACAGACAGACATACAGACAGACACCAACTCATTTTTATATATTAGTATGAGTATGATTTGGTTGGTCTATGCGACAGTTCAATCTCCGCCCTTATTTTTATTTTAACCACCTACTCTGTCAGTCTCTGAACTGTTAAAGTGATTTTCATCTGCTTTTCGTAGTTGAGCAATAAATCCGTCAAGCGAATTTCTCTCACAAAAATAATTTCGATTCCTTCCCGATGTAATCCCCGCACCCTCCTGCCCACTACTTTTCCAGTGTATGTCAAAATTTTGAAGAAATAAAAAAATCAAATTCCCATGCCAAATTGTTTTATAACTAGAATTCAATGAACTTTTAGAGTGTTAGCTCTTTTCAGATCACATATGTATTACTGGTGTGACCATATTTCCGGGAATGGCCGGGACAGTCTTTCAACTCGCCGTCCCGGTGACTAAATTTTTGTTCCGGAAATATACAATCCAGTGTTGTAATTTCTTAATCAGTAAAACAGTTGATATCGAAAACTAAAAATTTTCGCCTGTGGCGCAATTTCCTCGAAAATTTCTGCCTCAAACGCATTTTCTTTAAAAAAGTTGCCTGCGGCGCACTTGAATAAATATAAAATTTCAAAGCTTAATGCTCTAGTTCAATGCATTCTCGAGTTATTTCAGATACGTGCATCAGACAGACCGACAGACAGATGCACGGATATCTTCATCATTTTTCCTGACACGGATTTCGTATTGATCAGAAAGTTTTTACCTGCCCCCGTTCTCGAGTCGGCCACTGTCATAAATACAATCAGGGTATTCACAGTCCTCTTTTAAATTGCGGGTAAATTTACCGCTCGGTAATTCAGTCAAATTTAACAGATTTTTACCGAGACGGTAACTTGGTTCATGTAAAAATGAATTACCGGTTTCGGTAATTGTAGACATGCCTTGAGTCGTGTTTTCCGGCCCGGTTATTCGGTATCAAGAATCAACCGCGAGTGGCGCTAGTAATATTTTTAGTTGTCAAATTTTCTCGCTGTTTTTTTGTTAATCTCATCGGACAGATGCAATTTTTTTCAATTTTGATAGTCGTTGCCACAATAGAAATTCAAAAGAATACATCAAACATGGATTTAAAGGTATGTGACAATCAAATTCGCAGTTCATGATTTGGTCATGTATCCAATAAAAGCGCTGTTCTCAAATCTGCGCTGTGGGATGTTCACAGCAGAATATTTTCAGTCTTTTAATATTACCGAAAACACCGAATACCGAAAATTAAAAGAGGATTGTGAATACCCTCAATATTTCCCTTCTATAGCTACGCAGAAGAGAGTAAAATTGTTCAAGTTAAAAAGAAAATTCGATGATGAAACGCGAGAACAAAATATATTTTTCTTTCTTCGCTTCGCTGATCAATGAACAACTATTCGAAATACTGACAACGAAGAAATAAAGAAAGTCCTCGCAACATCTTGGCTGTGGAAAGACAAGTTTTTCAGAATCCTTCGTCATTTCCTCCTTGAAGCGTTGAGCGTTTTTTTGTGGGTGGCTTGGTTCTGTCATCTATGCCTGCATTAGTAGATTCAGGGATAACTCGTGCATTCCTTGATTCCACGAAAAAGGGGATACAAGCTCGCTCTAATGCTTTATTCAAATTTTCCCGTTTGCAAATATGGACGGCTTGTATCACAAATTCCAAATGGAAAAAAAAACTTCTTTAACCCCATTTCGACCGCCTGTTTTTTTTCTCTTGTCAAGTGGATCGTCTGTTTTTTTTCTCTTGTCAAGTGGATTTTAGCTGAATCGCTTCCTGGTCGATGTCTTGTAGCTTCTGTGACTTTAAAAACCGCATGGTGATAAGACAAACTTTGAAAAAGGATATTTAAAGACGTATCTGCGCAGACTTCCGAAAATACTCAAAATTTCACGAATATTTACTGTGAAGCATACTTGAGGCTGCTGGCTTCCTTGGTGAATGTGTGCTTTTTTTATTTCCAAGGATAAAACGACATTTTTTTTATTGGTCTGTACACATACGTCTCGAATATCCTTCCTACATTCTAGCTCTTTGTGTTTCTGCTTTAGATGTGGTGAAGTGGCTCCGTTTGGTTTCTAAAACGATAAAACAATTGAATTCACGGTTGTGACAAGTGTTTTATTTACGTCACAGATTATAACATCAAGTATAGTGAAGTGAATTGAATTACGTTGGATTCTGTCAAGCGTCTAAGAATATATTGAGATATTCAACTTAGAATAAAGATTTATTTTTAATTCTTTTTTACTTTCCTGGTTTCTGTTTTTCGCAATTCACTTTTCCGCTTAACTGTTCAGTTGATTGAAATCGAAGGAGAATGGCGAGAAGAAAATTTGAACTTCTATTGGCTTAAAGAAGGCAAGTATTTTGGCCAAGCTCTTTCAGGTTCTACTTAGTGGGTGACAACAATTAAATTATCATTCATTTGAATATTAGAGGATTCAAAATAGTCATTTTTTTAGAGATTTTTTATTAGACTTAAATTTTAAAATTTTTCGGGTCTCCTGAAATCTGAGTTTTTGAACATGACCGACAGTTGGGAAATTTTGTGAAGTTCAAAGATTTTTAGGAACAAAACAAAATATTATGAAAAGTAGGTTAAATCTTCTTACCCCTTCCCCCCCTTCCTCCTTCCACTCCTTTCCTACAGCACTCTTTGTCCTTAAAGGACTTTTAACCAACTTCCTGAAGCTGATGCCTACGTCCGCGTTTCCGAAACACACAAAGTTCCCAAATTTGCATTACTGGATCCGATAAGACTGTTATGAAGACATCTGCTGTTGAAAGATTTCAATGCCTTATAAATGTTACAACTTCTATGCATGGTTCCGAATTGATTTAGTTGTCTTAAAGGAGAAAATTCTTACGAAATCTCAATTTAAACACTTCTTAGTCCAAATTTGACTACTGGAAAACCAAGTAATTTATTACCGCTACGAATGTTTTTTGTCCCCAAAAGTTTTCTAAATTTAGATACACCTATATTTAAGCTGTGTGCGTATCTGCGAAATTTTGACAGAACGAAAACGGTGGTTAATATCCAGTACCAGGAAGACCGAGCCATGCTCGGCGACCTCAAAATTCTACTTTTGCTGATTTTTGGGGAAAAACTAAGTTCACATTATCTTTACAGAGCTTTTCCAGAGTTTTTAAATTCCCGACCTAGAAAGCTAGAACTAAAACTAACGCGCGATAACAAAATTTCATAGAAATCGGTTGAGTGGCTATTGAGTAATCGCTGCCACCGATTTTTGAAACGTTGTTTTGAGACACCAGGTGAGGGGTATCGAGGGGAGGGAAAAGTCAGGTTTGTAGTGGAAAAATCGAAAGCTCTTAGCCCCCTTAGTGATACTGTAAACTTTCATTAACACGTTGGCTGCCAAAGCCTTTTCAGGATTTTGATCGTGCAGTGCCAACGTCTTTTCACGATTTTGGTCACCTAAGGCCAACTTTTTTTTGTTATTTTTTGTTTCTTTGTGCTAAAAATCATTTTTGACTACTCACGACTTTATTATTGGTCCTAATTTTGCAGTTATAACGGTTTTTTTGTGTCGCACGTTTTAGTGCGACATGGCCTGGGAGAACATAAAACATCCTGTGGGGCCACGTCGCACGAAAATGTGCGACGCGGCCTCAGGGTAACATTTGGGTGTCGCACGAAAACGTGCAACATGGCAGCCAACGTGTTAAGATCGGACCAACCAATTCGAAGACACCAGGCGAGGGGTATCGAGGGGAATTTTCTCAGAGGTGAGACCTATCTAGATCGATTCCTTGTCCCCGAAAATCTGTAACCACCAAGTTTCGTGAAAATCGTTAGGCGGGTTTTCGAGATCGTTTGTGCAGACAGACAGACAGACAGACAGACAGACAGACAGACAGACATTCCTCGTATTATATTATAGGATTGGTAAAACCTTATCTCGATTAGATATAAATTGATTTTTTTTTCATGGCCCGCCATTGAAATGTTCGTGGGGAGAGCATTTATCAGAACTTTTTTGATATCTTGGGCAAATATTCTAGGAAAAACTATGCCTGCAAGTGTCATTTAAATGGCAGGTTATGAAAAAATCACAATTTATGTCTAATCGAGACATAAAATAGAAACCAAATTTTGACAGTGATGAAAAACATTTTTTTTTTTGCTGTGCGGATATTTATAAATTTATAAAACTCACTTTTAACGTATTTGTTTGCTTTGTTTTCCATGATCGTCTTTCAAGTGTCAAAATTTACGCAGGCTTTTCTCAGAATGGAGTTCTGACGTTCGGCGTCGTGAGTATAAATGTCAAAATTTTGTTCAACCGCCAAATTATGGCAGATGATAATTCAGTTCTGTTTAAATTTCATGGATTCGCACACAGCCTTAATAATAAATAAAAATAATAATAATTTATTATCTTTTGGATACTTTGTACAAATAGAAGAAGGGTTTTTTCTTCAAATTTTTTGAAATGCGAATTTCTTAAACGCATTTTTCTTTTGATTTCAGTAGAAATTCTAGAAAGGGTAATCAATATTTTCATCCTTCCTCTTAAACATCCATAGAATTGATTAAGAAAACCATTAATGCCACGCCATAGCTAATCAGAAGGGATGTTTTCTTTTAAAATCGATTGGAAAAACAAAGACTTTAGTGTCAGCACGGGTAACACCCTGGACTGTCATTGAGTTCTCATAACGTGTTGTCTGTGTCTGTACATATCTTGTATCCCTGCTGCTATCGTTTTCTGACAAATGTGATCCTTAGCCATAAAGTCAACTTTAGGACTAAAAGTGACGCTAACTGGAAATAATTGATTAAAATGAATTAAGGACAAAGTGATTGCTGATTGTGTTTGATGAACAGGAAAACTTGATTAGCAGTAGCCAAGTTCCCTATTTTATCATCATCATACCGACTACATATGCTCGTATACTTACTTGGCAACGTATACTATGTATATGGGAATGTTCCTCTTAACATCATGCAGAACAAATGCCACTTTTGCCAAGTTTGTAGCGTAGCAACTGTTTGATGAGTAACAGAGTGGCAACATATGAGTACAAAGTTTTAGAAGGTGTTAAATTATCAAGAAATATCAGTGTGCGTTGAAGGGTAAGAGAGGCTGGGCCGATTGAATTCAATGAGTATTAGTAATCTGATCGCACATTTATTGTAAATTGCTGTAGTTCCATTTCGTCCTTACGAACGAGGTTATTGTATTATAAAAGGGTCTCATGTGTTATGGAGTATTGTTAGAAAACTGTCATCAAGATGTTTATACATAGTTGTAAATTTTCATTTTTCTATTTACGGACGATTAAATTTCAATCACTTTCGATTTTTTTTCCTACAACAGATTTACAAGTAATTTAAATCGGATAGCCACATACGATATTTGCAATAAATTGTTTTAATAAAAAATACGTTTTTGTGGCCATAGATTTTGGCAAGAATAATGGGACAGTAATTTGCTTTTGTATCAAATTAACCGAACTAGCAGAATAAATTTTCGTCGCTTGAGTATTGTTTTGACGTATCCGCCAAAATCCCTATTTGAGAGTTTTCAAGTTCTCAAGATTTTTCAAGATTTTTCAAGTTCTCTTTCGATTGATGAAATTCGCTGTCAACTATCAGGAACCACAGAATTAAACGTTGAAAATGCCAAGAATCAGTGACAAATTAAAATTTATTAAAACACTAGCTTGCATACTCGTCGTTGCCGGGTTAAGTTTTTTCAATTTTTTTTTGATGGTCTTTGTTGGAGCTAAATTTCAGGCCAATCGGCTCGGTAGTTTCCCCGCGAAACGGTAACATAGAGGAAGAGCTAAGTTTCGAGATCACTTTACCCCCTCTCCTTACTCCCCCACCTCTCGGGCTACTTTTTAATGGGTCTATGTTGGGGCTGGACCCTCGACGAAGATCTATGCCAAATTTTAGGCCAATCGGTTCAGTAGTTTCCCCGCGAAAGAATAACAGCGCAAAAACTAAGTTTCGAAATCCCTTTACCCCCTCCCTTTACTCCTCTCACCACTCGCACTACTTTTCCGTATGCCTATGTTGGAACCAGAACTACCACAGACACTCATGCCAAATTTCAAGTCAATCGGTTAAGCCGTTTTTGCGTGAAAGAGGAACAGACAGACAGACACCAACTCATTTTTATACCCGTATGGTGAAACCAAAGGGTATACTAACTTTGCCTTACCGTTTGTAACGCCAAGATCCCGTCATCACACACAAAAATTAATTACACCAGTGTGTTTAGAATGATAAAAATAATTAATTTCTGCATGTCCGTCCGTCCGTCTGTCTGTCCGTCCGTCTGTCTGTCTGTCCGTCCGTCTGTCTGTGGCGCGGATTGCGGGCGCACGGATTGAGCTAGAGACTTGAAATTGTGCGCAGTTTCGTTTTTCGTAAAATGCGAGGCTGAGTTCGTTAATGGGTAAAAATGGACCATTAGGGGGGGTACCCCCCATACGAACGAAAATGTTTTTTGCGAATATCTCAAAAACGGTGAATCTTATCAGAAAAGTGCAAGAACAAAGGTTATTTAGGATAAGATTCTACATAAAACTCTTATACATAAAAATCCGATTGGAACAAATTTTAAAAAATCTTATTGGAAAGTTTGACTTCAAAGTGGAATTTTGGTACAACTGTTCGAATTTTGATACGAATATCACCATACGGGTTTTCAATAATTGCCAGATTGGCAATTATAGCTTTTGTTATGTTTATATATTAGTATGAGTATGATGGACACAATCAGCACAAATGAAGTTCTTATTGTTGCAGCTGAGTTTCACAATTTCTCGAAATTTCCGTATTTGACGTGTATGCAAGTTTACGAAGTTCTCTACACACCAAAATCATCGCGTAAACTTACGTAAAATATTTTTCATACAAATTTTGACAGTTAATTTACAAGGTGGTAAACTTATGCGGTTTACGCTGTTTACGAGGCATTTACGAGATTGTATGAATACCCCTATTAAAAATCTCTTGTACGTAAAAACTACAAGTTCGAAAAATATATTAAGAAGCATTAGAAATTTAAAAAAAATGCTAGGATTTTGCTCTTCTTTAATTAAAATATTTTGATAAAAAGGAAAATAATTGAAGTGGTTATCATACCAAAGCTATTCAAATATTTTAGTTACTCACGGGAGAGGTCTTAAAAGGTTCGATGAATTTCCTTAACTTTTTCATTGTTGTTGCAAAGTGCCAGAACTCGGGCAAAATAGGAAACGTATTGAAACCTACTTAAGCTAATGACACAAATTCTCAATTACGTCATTCAAAAATAATCCTACACGGGCCAATGTAAATATCTTATTAGCATGACAATCCCCTTGCCGTCTTCAATTATTGAGGGCGTTCAGCTCAATGAAAGTGAAAAGAAACAAGTGAAGAAAATTCTTATTCTTCCATATAGGATGACTATGACTATAATAATGATGATGATGGGTACCTACGAATGTATTTATATATTTGTGCGGGTGTATGTTTGAGATTGCATTGGAATAAGGGACAAAATTATATTATTATGTATACTCGATATATATTTAAGTGTATATCGAAGAAAATAAAATGAAAATGAACAGCACACAAAGGAGAAAAGAAAGCTTTTTAACAAACATCGAATCATTGTTTGACAATCAATTACCAGAATTTCTTGAATTAACCTAATTGGAAGCGCTTTGTGGCGGTACGTTACATCAGCACCACCGACCGACAGTCGACCATTGACGTTACCTACTGGCAGCTATCAAACCGACCGACATCGTTTTCAACCTCAAATGTCAGTTTTCCGCCCACCTACCCCTAACCATTGGACCGTTCGATTTTTCTAGGATATGCGATGGAAGATTGTTAGGATTGTGGGTGGTATTGCGTCATTAGGGGAATCCAATTGCCGAATGTTTCTATCCTAGAACGTTTACATCGGACACCCTTAACGAAACGCCTAAGTAAGAGTATCCCCTAAGACTTCTTTTAATTTTTTTCCCTTTATTTATCGGGGGATGGGGATGTATTTCTTGAGTGAAATATGGTTTAGCCTAGGCGAGGAGGAATTATATTTACCGTAGTAAAAAGCCTAAACATGTGTCGGTCCAATTTGTTGTGCGACGAAATACAATGGGAAATTGTGGAGATATATTGAAAGCTGAATTGGATCCTTGGCAATCGCAAAACAAGGTCTTATGAAGTGAAGGCAAAAAACCTTACAAACCGACACAGGGCGGGAGGCGACAAGAGCGAAATGGGGAAAAAACAAAACACAAATAAGGCAAAAGTTTATTGTTATAGTCTCCCAATCGTAGTTCCAGGAAACGAAGGAAAAGGAATTTCATTAAAAGACACCCCAAAAACGCCTTCACACAGTTTTTAGCTCCAAGACTGTTTCTATTTTTTTTTTTTTTGCTTACTAACAAATGTGTGTACACGGTAAAAACTGGAGTCTAATTTTAAGACTTTTTTTCCTACATATAGGTCAACACCTTTTTGAGCCTAAAAATCAAACTTTAAAAGTTTGAAATTGTTTTCCTTTTTTAGTATTATCCGGTCTAAATTTAAGGTATTAAAATTTAAATTTTAGTCTAAAAAATCTAAAAATTAGTTCCAAATTTCTAAAAATTCTCAAATTAAAACCTTATGGTTTAAGTTTAAGATGTCTGAGTCTTAAATTAAGACTGGAATGGTTAAAAAATAGTCATAAACTTCTAAAATTCGTGAATTATCCGGGTAAATAAGACTATCCGGTCTAAATTTAAGACTTAAAAGTTTTAATTTCAAACTGAAATTACTAAAAAGTAGTTACAATTTTCCAAAACTGACTCAAATTTAGACTTCGAAGTTTAAATTTCAAACCTTTTTTTTATGTTTATGCCAGGAGCTTAGGCAAATTGCCTCTAATGCCGAAGTGTTTAGGTCCATGAGCAGAAAACTTCCAAATTCAAATTCAAGCCGAATTATTTTTGCCCTGAGTGGGATTTGAACCACTGCTCTTTGGATCACAAGGCAAGCACTTAGTTGACTGAGCCATCCACGCCCGCAAATTAAATCCTTAATTTTAGATTAATATGTATAGAAAATATACTCAGACTTCTAAAATAAACCAATTCCAGACTTTACTTTCTAAATTTTAGAAGAATGAGTTTTAATTATAGGCTGAAATGATTAAAAAGTAGTCACAATTTTCTAAAACTGAATAAATTGTAGACTTTGAAGTTTTGTTTTTAGACCGAAAAGTCGAACTCGAGTATCGCGACTTTTTTAAAAATTGACCGACCGACTGATGAATTTGAAAAAGAAAAATAAACTAAAAAGACTAAATATTAGACAAAAAGTTTAGTTCAATTTTATCCGAATTGAAGTAAAACTTACAAGGTTTAGTTCTCAAACTTATAGGTCTAATATTTCGATTAAAAGTCTAGAAATAAGGCGGAGAGGTTTAAAACAAATTTTTAAGAAAGAAAAAGTTTACTTTTTAAACTATAGTCTTAAAAATAAACCGAAACTCACTAAATATTAAACTTTTCGACTAAAATATACTCTAAACTTTCAAAAAGTTTTAAAAATAGAGAAAATAGTTTAAAATTCCACTAAACTTTCAAAAGTTTAAAAAATAGAAGGAAAAAGTCTTAAAATTAGACTCCAGTTTTTACCGTGTAATCAGCCTAGCATAATGTAAAATTCATAAAACACATGCACCCCTTAAATTAATTGTGTTTGATTATGCCATACACACCTACACTCAGAAAAATGGAGGCTAACTCGACGACCTACATACGGCGTAATTGGCCTCGGGCAGGAAAATTTAGCCTATGCGAGGCGCGCGTTCGCCTGCATGAGGGAAAGTAAAACTTGTGTTGACCTGTGGCCGGAGAAATTCTGAAATTAAGCCACGAGCAGGTGAAGTAGGGCATTGGGAGCTGCACGAGTTGACCTTAGATAGGCATTTCGAGGATGTAATGTCATGTAATGGAAACCTCTGTCAGCCAGCTAGAGGTCAGAGTTAACCTGACAAAAAGTTGACCTGACATTTTTCTGAGTGTATTTATGTATCAATTCTGTTGTGTTGATTGCTTTTGTTCGATTTGTAATCTGGTGAGTTTAAAATTTCGATTCAAAATTACTTTGACCATAACGTACAATAGTAATTTAAAGGATTCAAAATTCCCTGTTTTATACAGTATATTAGATTTTGTACACCGTTTGTTACGCCTCGAACCAATCGCCGGACACAGAAATGTATTACACCTGAGCGTTCTTATGAAAAAAGATTTTGCTTTCCGCATGTCCGTCTGTGTGAACACCATAACTCTCGATTGAGCTAGAGGCTTGAATATTTATACAGGTGCATATCTTGTAAACAGCAATGCTGTTTTTTTGAACGAGCAGAATCGGGATATTCTTTCTCCCCTCCCCTCAAAACAAAAAAACGAAACTTTCTTAGAATTTTCTCAAAAATAGAAATCCTTCTATGTCTATGCAGAGGAGAGGAAAGTAGAAATTTTCTAGCATTTTTTTAGAGTGTTGGAGTGTTGGGTTTTTTTTTTGTGAATTAAAAAAAATCACGATCACTTTAGATTCTTAACTTTATGAAATTTGACCGTAGTAAGGCAATTATCCCCTCACATAATGAAAAATTAGTATTTTTGTTTTAAAAGATATGCTTTATTAAATTCAAAACACATAAAAAATACAAAACTTATTCAAATTCTAATAAAATAAAATACTATTCAAATTCATTGAAAATATTAAAAATTAATTCCATTAAAAAATATCAGTCGTGAGAATGGCTTCACTTTGACTCTTCGAGATCTTCTTTGTAAAGTTCCTTAAAAATTAATTTTTGTATTTTCGTCCTTAAGCGTAACTTTTGCGAGGCGTTCAACTGCTTCATATAAGGATGTAAACTAAGAAGGTAGTGATAGTCATCGTCTGAATCGACCAGACCATCGAAGTTCGGTTTATGATCGTCCAGATCATACGACGGACGTTTCCTTTTGATTGTGAGTGTCGGAACGTGTCCGTTGCTCATATTACTCGCTGAATATCCTCCTGCACTACCAGAATTCGAGTAAAGTGCTGAGTCATTAGAGCTACATTCGGGTGGATGCAATGGTCCTGAATTGTGATTTGGATGCAGGTGAATTCTTGGCGGTGGCGGTGAACGTGAGTCGTCATCGTCAGGTAGTTGGATGAGACCGTTCGTCAAATCTGGCTCAACCAAAGTTTGTTCACACTCATCGGGATCGTTATTTACCAGCTGTGAGTTGAAATAGTATCCATCCTGTTCTATTTTCGGTTGACGGTGACGCATATGTTCCGCTAAAAGGACATATCTATTAGAAATGCAGTTCGTATTTTTAAAAAAAGGTGTTAAAAAGAACCTCATTAGCAGTTTGGATGCTCGGGACGTAACTGCCACTTTATTACATGTACTGCTAGTGACAGATACGTTCCATACACCAATAACGCCAGTAGCAGTTCAAATGAAAACAATTCAGTGGAATAATATTTTACTGCTATCAAAACTTACTCAAAAACAGCAACGAATGGTAATGTGTCCATTTGGAGTCATGGGTTTCAGGAGGTATCATCATTTCTCCATTCTCGTTGCGGGGTATTCGCTTGTATTCAACACGAAAATTATCACGAAGGCCTTTCCATTTTGTCTTCAACGTGTGTTCTGTAACGATACAAGAAATACATCAATAAGAAAAATAAAAAATAAAGAGTATTCTTATGCACACAAAATAATAAGAAAGACTGAACAGAAATTTTTAGAAAACAAGAAATTCGCAACGCTAGCAGCGCGATAAAAGCCGGCAACCCGACCCCATTAGATCGGCTGATGTAAGAAAGTCACGGGCGCATAAACTTAAACTTGTCGTTCCTGCACCTCCCCAGAAAGTTTAACCTGTTTGGGGCTGATGCGTTTTTCTGGGGATTATAGCCCACACAGCACAATGACCCATCATCGCGGCATAGACAATAATTGAAATGTCGGTTCTGACCACATCTAACCTTTATCAAAATCTCTTTGATGATATTTTAACCACAAAAATCATTTTCTAGTTATTGAATTTGTTTATGAAAGTTTCATTAATATTTGAATGCGATGATTGTGGTTGAATTTAGTTTTTGTCAGTAGACTGACGTCAAAAAATAATCACAATTTTGATTTAAGCTGAACACTAGTTTCATGGTGATGTGCAAAATTATGATTATGTTTTAACAAAAATAATTTAGAATTGAAAATTTAAAGAGTTTGCCTTTCTCGATTATGTTTCATAGGAAAATCTTTATTTTTTCATCTCGTGGAACTTCGTTGAATATTCTGATCGCTTTTTTTAGTATAAAGTTGTTTGTGCAAGCCTTGCCATACATTCTTGGTGTATGCTGCGTACCTGTCACTATATTAGATACAATACTAGTGGCAGATACGTGTCATACGCTAAAAACGCTGACATAACTGGCTCATACATGAAAGTGCATTTTTACACTCAGAAAAATGTTCAGGTCAACTTTTTGTCAGGTTAACTCTGACCTTACAGAGGTGTCTGTAAGCCAGCTAGCGGTCAGAGTTAACCTATCTAAGGTCAACTCGTGCAGCTCCCAATGCCCTACTTCACCTGCTGGTGGCTTAATTTCAGAATTTCTCCGACCACAGGTCAACTCAGTTTTACTTGCCCACATGCAGGCGAACGCGCGCCTGCCCGAGGCCAATTACGCCGTATGTAGGTCGTCGAGTTAGCCTCCATTTTTCTGAGTGTACCAGGGTTGTGGAGTCGGAGTTGGGACTTTTTTAGAAAGACTCAGCACCCCTGATTTTTACTTTAAAGGCCGGAATACAATTGGCCAGACACAAACCTTAAGGCGACATTTCAGATTTTAAACTCGTAGGCCTTTATGCTTCTGTATACAATCAACCCGACCAACTTTGTCGTCGTAAAAAGTTAAATCGAATTTAAATTTTGTCGGTCAGCTCGCCGACAAAAGTTCATGGTTGATTCGAAATGAAATCTTATGGGGACATCAGAAAATCTAAATTTCGTCACTCAAGGGGAAATTAAAGAAAGTATTAGGAAATATAGTTCGTATGTTGTGTTGCTTACATACACATTCCCAATTTGTATGATAATTGGTAACAAAAAATGTTATATGTGGCTCACGGTTTGACTGTCAAAACTCAATTGAAAAACAAATGACGTTTAGAACAACAAAGTGTACGCAATTGTATTTGGAGGGCGACATTGTTGCTGTAATCTGTCGCCGTAAATGGTGTGTCGGGCCAATTGTATTTTGCGCTTTAGTGCGACATAGTTTTGAGCATTTTTTCAGCTTTTGATTTGTATGTTGCTGCTTGGCAAAAGGGTAATCATTTTGAATTTCTAACAAGATTTTTTTTTGTTCGTAAAAAAATGCGCCGCAGGTAACTCGAGTTACATCTAGCCCTAATTGAATCAACCGCAGAAAAATCCAGAGTTAAAATGTAATGGCATTACTACTATTAGTAAAAATTTAGTATTCTTTCTAATTTGTCAGTTTTTTTAGCAATTTCTGGGCCCCCTTGTAAAACATGGTAGGTCTCAAACAAGGTTTGAAATTTCTTGCAACAAGGTTAAAATTTTTTTTTTAAAAATTAGAACTAACGGTCTTACTGCTAGATACTCACTTGGTAATTTATGTATTGCTGATAGCTCATCCCAAGTTTGCTCCATGAATTGCTTGTTGCAATGGTAGTTACGGTTCCAAATTGCCGGCCGATTCTCAACATCTCGAATAAACTGCTCGACATTGAGAACAATGGACGGTGGATTCGGTAATTTCTGATTGGGCTCCATGTTGCCAGAGGTTGCCGAATCCTGGCCTGTGCCGCTGCTACCGCCCAATTCCGGCCCTGATCTATCCGTTTGCGAATCTGGACTCAAGCACGTAAGATACCGAATTATAGTGCTCTGGATGTAGGCGAGAAGATCGTCGATCATAGAATTTCGATTGTCTTTGATGCTTGCGAATGCATCAACACAGGATCAAGGATGGATATGGCAAACGATGGCGTTAGCAGATGTACTTATATTTATTCAAGTAACGTTGAAATTCAACGATTGCTTATTATCCGATTTAGGCTCCTTGTCTCCTTTCGATTTTTGTGTACTTCTGTATGAAAATCCAGAACCAGTCGCTTTCGAAACCTCCCGAACAAACATTTCTCGCTGAACTGAATTCATGCTTGCCGACGCTCACCTTAGCTACTACCAAGCCCAGCTACGCTTCGCTTTGCTCTTCGCACACATGCAGACTTCGCCCCTGCTACCCTACCGAATTCCGGACCGTTTGCTGTTCTCATCCATCCAGCGTTTCGACTCTTTGTCAACTTGCGAACGCTGGCTGCCTTGGATACAGCAACACACAGCAACTCGCCGGCCGGCATGCTGGTATCGTCGTGCCTTCAACAGTTTTCCTGCCTTCCTGCTTGCTTTTTTTTGCCTGCCTACCCTCGTGTCTTGTCCTCCCGCCCCGCATCAGAACGAGTCTACTCCTGCAAAATCATATCGGACTGCGATGGTGTCGTCGCTCTGCCTGTTTTTCGTGTGCACACATGAACGTAGCATGAAGTTGTAGCCTTGCCAGCCAGCTGCTCGCTTGTGCCGATAGCTTGCTGGCGATTGTTGTTGCTGCTTCTGCCTTTTGCTCTTGTTTCGTACCACTTGTCGTCCTGCTCCCCGAGCCCTGAAGTCCCACTAGTTCCCGGTGTTCCCGACTAGCCGCCGATATACGCCGTATAACAGGCAACAGCAAGTCGCCGCCACCGCTGAGATCGACGTTTCTGGCTGCTTACATAAAAAGGGGCCGCCGACGCCATCAAATGGTGGATGAAGACCTGGAGCTGTGAGGCGAACGGGCGGAATGGAGAACGACAGAAACTGATGAAGCACCACACAGAGAAATCCAAAAAGCGGCAGAAAACGCACGAACACCAAGTTAACAGCAGAAAGCTGCCAGAATATTCGATTGGCCGGCAAAGCCAGAAAGTAGACAGCGAGCAAATCCCATCGGAAGCCCATTTTTGAAGTAGCAGCGAACGGGGCGAGACGGGTTACCATTTGCCCTAAAATGTTCAGAGAATAGCAGCACACCTTCCTCAGTACTTGTTCAGCAATATTGAAGTCGGTGGCAGCGACTACACTCTCGTATCCATATATAATAGCTTTTGGAGCGTTTGCTGCCTGCTTTTACTCATTGGTCCCGGATTACTAGCTAAGGCCATGGCCACACGCACACAACAGTTGTAAAGAACATATTTAATCTCAAGACGGAGAATTTTCTTTCGCTGGAACCGAAGGAGGCTGGAGCAGGACCAAGTAGGGGTTTCAGAAGGGGGCCGGCAGCTATTGAGAAGAGACTTTCGAGTCGATTTCTTTGGCCACAGAATGAATTTGTCATCTTGATCTGTTTCTGGGAATGCTCCGGGATGAGATTGCGGGAAGAAAGACTTCAGTTATGAAGATGAACTTTGGTAGGGAAATTCTTTTTATCTACGATTGTGGCACTCGAAGTCATTGAATTTAAGAGTTTCCGGTCGATGGTGGGGCGCAGGAGGTCAAGGGTGCAAGTCTCTACGACCGAATGTTTGGAGTAGGTACGCGAAGAAACTTGAGCGCACTATATAGAGGAGGTGGTAACGCAAGCATGTAAAACGTCCATGTTAAACATTTCTAATATGTACTCTATTTTATAGATTTGCATACACCGGGTTTTATTATCCATATTTGACGGACTACCCATTTTTAAGGAATTTCGTTCAAATTCTTTCAAAGAAAAAAAAAAGTTCCGTTTGTATGGAAAAATGGTTCAGAGCGGTTGTGTGGGGAACGGGGAGTGGACCGATTAGATTTCAAAAACAGCAAAAGAAGAATGTGCCGCAGGTGATTTTTTTTTAAACAATGAGTAGTTATAAAAAAGGCGATGGTAATATTTGGGTTATGGCAGCGTCAACCTTTCAGTATTTACGGCCCAATTTTCAATCAAAATTGTCATCGCGCCCCCCCTGCATACAATAAAATGAATACAATAATAACGTAATTTGAGTATTTTGGCGCTAAACCTACACTACTACCCTAATTTTAAACACAAATTACCAAGAAAACAGTAATTTATTGACATTTGGCAACACCGATCCTCAGCGTTGACAAAACAAGAATCCGGTGCCTTTTTATTGCTCTTGCGTCATTTTTGCGGTTTCGCGAGAAGTTGTTTTAACCCTGAAATCACAATGAACGCGAAACTGGCGCAGAAACTGTCACTTAAAAGTTTGGTTCCCACAAATTGTTTGAAGTGAGCACAGTGAACGTATAGAACGCAGCTACAACGTAACCGCAACGCAAAAGGTTGCGAACTTCTAACTTTGCCGCAGAATTCTGCGTTGACAGTTCATAAATTGAGGTTGGAAAAATGTCGTTCGAGGAAAAATTGATGGCTCTATTGCAAAAAACAAAGATAAAGACCAACAAAGCAAATTATCGCTTCAAAATTATCCATTTTTGTAATTTTGCCAACTTTATACCACTTTATATTTTGCCACTTGTACTACTTCACGAGCTGCCATTGTACTCTGCCGCTAGAATTTTGCAATGCGTAACAGTTCAGAGCGTTGTAGTTGCGTTGGTTTCGCGCTGGTTTCGCGTTCATTGTGCTTCAAGCGTAAGTTAATAAGTTAATTATTAAATATTATGTCGAAATGTATTTTGTTTTGTATGTGGGTATGTACTTTCCTTTCAGTCAATCAATAAACTTTTTTAAATATTTTGTCTTGGATATGCTCGCTCCCCCCCTTAAATGTACTCAGGTTGAGAATCGCTGGGCTATGGTTTTATGAATCGCCCAATTCTAGAGCTCCGTATACGCTTAAAAAAATAGTTCCACGTATCAGTTATTTCTTGAAATTTAAAATCCGTAAAGTCGAAAGCCATTTTTGTGTTATCATCGTTTGTTCTGTAATCATTTAACAATGTTCGAAACAGACTGTTGCTTAATCCTTACTACTTGATTTTATTCTATTTTAGAGAGCGATCTTTTAATTTATTAAATTCCTTCTAGACGTTCGGACCTCAAGAACGTCTAGATGGAGGACCCAACAGCGAAAGGAGGTCCTATTACAGTTGTAATTTTCTACATTTTCCTGTTTTGTAAGGAAATGAAATTTACATATGTGAAAGAATATTGACAAATAAAAGATACGTAATTTTTTTGTATTTCGGCAATCATCCATGTTTCCCTAAAAGTATGCAAATTTTCTATTATTTGTCTTCTATGATAGAATTCTCCGATTTCTATGAAATAAAATCTAAAATACTTCTCGACGAAAGATTTTTAACAAGAGATTTTTTAGATTTTGAAATTGGACAACTCTTTTCGTCAAAAAATGAAAAAATAACGTAAATTTTGCATACTTTCAGGGAAAACAAAACGGATCCCAAACATAGATGGTTGCTGATAACAAAAATCCGTGACTCTTATTTTTCAACAGTTTTTTACATATATAAGTTTTATTAAGATCTGATAGTTACACCGCACGAGGTTTACTTGTAATTATAGTAAAAAAATTGTATTTTAACTGGAGTTTGGGATCTTTTTTGCGCCTAGGCGAGAATCCGGTACTATTGGAACTGTAACATGATATTTGAAAGTAAATTGAACAAATTCTGTGAATTCAGGACATTGATATAATAACCCGAAGAGCAGTACGCCTACGAAAAAGGGAGTGATTGAGAGCCCATTGAAGGTCTCTTAAGATAATACCAAAGAATCATCATATAGGAGTGTTAGATAGACGGGAATATTTGGAACAGGTATCAAACAGCTGACAAGTGATGTATTTTCTCATTTTGTGAGTGACAAACACATACATCTTCACGTTGCTAAATCAAATGCCTAAAATATACGTGCAGAATTTTGTCGTTGATTTTTCTTTCTGAATTCTCTCTTCCTTTTTATTAAATCCAAGCACCAAATTAATTGCTTCTTTAGTCAGTTCCAAGGATGTCGTAATTAGAATTTTGGGAAACTTCGCTTTTCCTTTAGCCAAGAGTTTTATGCAGAGTCCGTAATGAGGTTTTATAAGCAATTAAGATGATTCATTGTCTGTTTTTTGATGGTATTTAATGTGGAATGATGTTAGATGGCTGTGACCTTGTCGAGTGTTGCGAATTACATTAATCGTAATTAAAGTATAAATTATTTAAAGCTGTCTAAACCCCACAGGAAATATCTAACAATAGAGGGCATTCGAGAATTTAAAGGATATCACATGATACTTGAAAATATTTAATTTAAGTTGAATTTTATTTTTTAAAGACTATAAGGGGATTTCCAAAAAATGTGTCACGCCAATTTTCATCTTTTCGAAAGCCCACACGCAGTGAAAAATTTTTTTTTGAACTACTTTGTAATGGGAAATCGCGACTATCACTAAAATAGTTAATTCCAATCGCAAAATAGTTAATTTCAATTGAAAAAATAGTCAATTTAATTACAAAACAGAAAATTTTACTACTAAGTAGTTGAATTTCATATAATAATTATCGGTTTTGACTATTTTTTTGATAGAAATTAACTATTTTAGTAATAGTCACGATTCCCCAATATAAAATAGTAAAATTTATTATCTTTTCTCTGTGTGCACTCTTTTTCCGCAAACTTTATTGCGATTTTTCGTATTGAAGTTAATACTGGTTCTACACACACTTCTACACATCTCCTTCCCTCTTAAATTGTGTGACGTATACAAAAATTTTTGATAATACACCATAAAATTTACTTAATTGGATTCGAATTTTAGTCTCTTGGAGCCTGTTCACATTGGTTGAAATAGTCCCCCTAATTCTGACAGAAACTGGCAACATAATGGCAAGGTGAGGAAGTGGGACTGCCTTATCAGCAGTCTCACTTCCTCCCCTTGCCATTATGTTGTCAGTTTCTGTCAGAATTAGGCGGACTATTTCAACCAATTTGAACAGACTCTTGGGGTTTAAAAAATAGGTCCATGTAGAACCACAATTTTGTTGTTTAATTTTTTGAATGTAATTTGACAGTTTCTTCAAACCTCCTTATTATGCTAAAAAATATGAGGAAAAGGATAATCACGTTATCCTTACAGGACCTTTTCTTATCAATCGGCTCAGTAGAAGAAGGTCAAAATTAGATTGCAATATTTGACCCAGACAGACAGACAGACAAATAGACAGAGAGATACGAAGGCAAGCTAGATAAATGCTTTTTTTAAAAAAAACAACCTAAATAAAAGCCTTTAAAAATACTGTAAGCCGGCCACTGTGCCTACTACGCCATTGGTGCCCTTGCGCGATCACTATTAATGAGAAAGAAAATAATCAGGGTATTCACAATCATCTTTTAATTTTCGGTATTCGGTATTTTCGGTAATATTAAAAGACTGAAAATATTCTGCTGTGAACATCCCACAGCACAGATTTAAGACCAGCGCTTTTATTTGATACGTTGGATATTATGAACTGCGAATTTGATTGTAAAATATGTCACATACCTTTAAATCCATGTTTGATGTATTCTTTTGAATTTCTATTGTGGCAACGGCTATCAAAATTGAAAAAAATTGCATCAGTCCGATGAGATTAACAAAAAACCAGCGAGAAAATTTGACAACTAAAAACATTACTAGCGCCACTCGCGGTTGATTCTTGATACCAAATAACCGGGCCGGAAAACACGACTCAAGGCATGTCTACAATTACCGAATCCGGTAATTCATCTTTACATGAACCAAGTTACCGTCTCGGTAAAAATCTGTTAAATTTGACTGAATTACCGAGCGGTAAATTTACCCGCAATTTAAAAGAGGACTGTGAATACCCTGAATATACATATTTAAAGGTGGTAAATTTAAAGTTTGTAGTTTTTTGGACCTAATTATTCAGAAGTTCCAAGCGAGTTTTTAAGCGAGGCTTCCATTATGGAATATTAAAACTTGATTGTAATTTAAATGAACAGACAGAAATTCAAAAAAGAATAGGAACCGGACAGTGGACTCCTCTGCAATTATTTCCTAAAAAATACGGAATTATTCTTATTAGCATGGGGAAATTTCTTATTTTTTTTGGCATGAATTCCTTTTTTGCTTGCAAGTCATTACCAAAAAATATCATTTATTTTTTCGTAGGAATCCGTTATTATTTCTCTCTGTGGAAAATTTAAATTTCATAAAAGATATTAAGTCTTGTTGTGTAAACAAATATAAATACGAAGGAATTTCAATAATTAAAATCTATAATAACAAAATAATGCACAATTTTCATATCAAAATAGTAGCTTTTCTCATTTAATTGACTTAATTTTTATGCTGTATCAATATTTTTTACAATCAAATTGCAGATGTTTGAAAGAAATTATAATTTCCAGGATTCCAAGTATCGTATTTGTATCGTATTTTTGCGTAATGATTTTAATAAGAGCAAACATTTTGTTTTGTACTTGCGAGTTGATTGGATGCATAACATATAAAATTTTACAATGCCATGCTTTTGACTAATGATCATTGCTATGGAGTTTCTGTTACTGCCGCAAGATTTGCATGTAAAAATATAATTCAATATTCCATTTTTGAATATCTACAATGTTCGAAAACAAAAAAAAAATGGAAAAAAGAAATGAATTTTTTCCTTGATATTTCATATCGAGATATAGGCATCAATAGAATATCAAGTATACGAATATGTAAGCTACCACATGAATAGAAGTTCAGATCGTATCGAAATTATTATACTTGGATGGTTCCCATTTTGTGTGTACCGACCGAAGTCGCATTATACGAGTACGTTTCATAGTTCACTTGTTGTTATTGGTAACAGAAACATGAATATTGGTACCTTTATATTTACCCCATCTTCGGTGAAATGATGTTTTATATTATAGGAACGAACAAAATGTACATCTCTACAACATATCGCATATAACAGAACCATCCTCATATATATATATTGGCTACATACGATTTTTGGTACATAAACTGGAAGCACTGAAGAAAATAATAATAATATTTTCCCTTTTGTTGGATCTTGACTGTTCGTATTTGGTGTGTACGGTGCTACGGGCGGGGCGGGCCTCTTCTCTACCGCCCATTAACCGCAGAAAGAAGTGAACATAATAACATTGTGATTTGTGATATATGAGAATGTACAGAGCATATCTGGTATTTGGTATTTGGTGTTTGGTGCGTAAGCAAGGGATGTCCTGATAACACACAACATTGACTTTCTATATTATTAAGGAAACGCTTCGCTTGAAATTTTTCTCATATTCATTCGAGCAATTCAACATATAACCGAGAAGACAGAAAAAAATAACAATAACAAATAATAAAAAAAGAAAAAGAATAAAAAAAAAAATAGAAAATCGAAAACAGGGGAATGTGAAAACTTAACAACGCCATACATTGAGTTAAGTTACTGACAATATATTTCTTTTAGATAAGATGAAAATGCTGCAAATTTTCTTTATTGATTCAACTAAAATGGAAAATGAGAAAAACAAAATTTTTCTACCAACAAAATATTCAACAGTTTTATTCACAAGCAATATAAAAATATGTATGTAAATGCGAAGAGGATCTTTGAATAAAAATTGAATTTAGTTTCAGTTCATAAAAATCATGTTTGCAAGATTTGATATTAAAACAAATGTAGACGAGGATGTTTTTTGATAAGTTTTTCCTCAAGTTTCAGATTGCATTATTAGGGCTAGATATGCGTATAAGATGAATTGATTTTGCTTAATTTTTTTGAATTTAATTTGACTGTTTCTACAAAATTTTGCAGATTATTTCAACAATAACGATTCATGAGAATTTAAAACGGTTTCTAATATTTCGATGGTGAGAGAGGGAGAGAGGGAGAGAGGGTGAGAGGGGAAGAGCGAGAGATGGTGAGTGGGAGAGAAAGAGAGAGGGAGAGAGGGAGAGAGGGAAAGAGGGAGAGAGGGTCAGAGAGGGAGAGAGGGAGAGAGGGAGAGAGGGAGAGAGGGAGAGAGGGAGAGAGGGAGAGAGGGAGAGTGGGAGAGAGGGAGAGAGGAAGAGAGGAAGAGAGGGAGAGAGGGAGAGAGGGAGAGAGGGATAGATGGTGAGTGGGAGAGAAAGAGAGAGTTAGAGAGGGAGAGAGAGGGAGAGAGGGAGAGAGGGAGAGAGGGAGAGAGGGAGAGAGGGAGAGAGGGAGAGAGAGGGTCAGAGAGAGAGAGAGAGGGAGAGAGGGAGAGAGGGAGAGAGTGGGTAAAAGAGGGAGAGAGGGAGAAAGAGGGTCAGAGAGAGAGAGAGAGGGAGAGAGGGAGAGAGGGAGAGAGTGGGTAAAAGAGGGAGAGAGGGAGAGAGTGAGTGAAAGACGGAGAGAGGGGAGAGAGGGTGAAAGAGGGGGAGAGAGGGTGAGAGAGGGAGTTTCTTTAAGAAAGTTGATCACTTAAAAAATGTAAATAATTTTTTATGTAGTCAATAAGACCCGCTTCGTCCCTCCTTATCCATCAATTTTCAAGGTATCTGAAATATTTGACGTATTAAATGTACAGCTCCTCACGAAAGTGTCTAAAAAAATGAAATATTCTACTTTTAAAATGCTACTGTAGTTTTGAAATTTTCTTGTTTTAACTACGAACGGAAAAAGTTTTACAATTGTATAGAGAAACGAATTATTGCGCCGCAGGCGAAAAATTTTAGATTCCAAGGTCAAATATGCCCTTAAATAAGAGTCGCAATCCCATCCTCTTTTTCCTCGGTTGTTGTCCTCTATTTAAGGGTGCCCGGGGCTGTTTTTGTTCTTTAATATTTGCGCCCAGGCAGAAAAATGCAGTCCCAGAAAAACAGTTCCCCAGGTACCATAAAAAAGTTCTCTCGGACGCCTTAAATAGAAGACAAAAAAAAAACAGTCTGGGAAAAAACAGACGGAAAGCCAAACCTACCTCTAATTGACCTAACAGTTGCTAGAGAAGCGCATCGCTATGCTTTGCTCTTCGCGAGGTCCGAATTTGACGTAGCGAACTTCCAAAAATGTCGCTTAAAGCGAGCTTAAGGAAAAATACGCCCTAGTCTTAAGAAGCCTACAGACGTTCAATGTTACTTGACAATTTTACTTCAATGACTCATACTTCAGGTAACATTGATGGTTTGGATGCTGTTCAATGTTACGTTTGCAGGCAATTTCCATCAATGTTACTTGACGAAAATTTTCATCAATAATACTTGTCAAGTAACATTGAACGTGTGGAGGCTCCTTTAGATTGTAAAAAGTAAATTTGCCAAATCATTTAAGACAATTTTGATCATGTTGCCAACTCACCGGATTGAATTTGTTGTACTTATCTGAAATCTAAATCCGGTTGGTGGAGATTTTCATTCCTTCCCTCCCTCCTTCTAGACATGGTGTTGGGTTAATTTTTCTTGAAACCCCCCCATAATTCGGTTATTTTGGTGATAATCATTTAAGACCATGCAGACTAAAAATTAATGCGAAATTTTCAAAAAAATTGGTTTTATTGGTGTTGACAGTAAAACGAACTCACACTCCCGCACAATTATGTTAATCAAGTCTTCGGAACTGAGCCCTAAATATTAAATAAATTAAGTTTATTGATACTAAAAAGTGAAAATTATAATTGCGACGTTTTTCTGACGCTCTGACAAAAAAAAAACAATAAGAAAAGTACCATTTAATACTCGATTTCGAACATAAAACTAAAGAAGACCCATAAAATGTGTAATAACGTTTTTTTTATTAAAAAATAACGCGGACTGAAACGAATTAAGGACTGAAAATAAAAATTGTGTTTAAAATGGCAACTGAAACGTACACAACAGTAACAAAAACTGGAGAGGGAATAAGTAACAGGAAAAGTAAACTGTCTGTAGGAAAAAGTGGCATGGATAGGGATTTTCCATCAAATGAAAACAAAAAGTCGTGAATTTAATTTTATGCGTACATGCAGAAAGGAATTTTTTGTGTTGTTTTCCTTTACTTGTTATTTTATCCTTGAGCCTGTCTGCTGTCAAAATACAGGCTATGGAAACAGAAATAATACTCTTGTTTTTAGTAACATATAAGGACTTTATTTAGTCGTTATATCTAAAGGAATTATACAGAAATAAGTAAATGTTTATAGAAAATTCAAGGATCCCCTTATACCGCTTGTGTGCGTCCATTCGTTCCATTCAAGCCCACGGGATTCAAGGGAAGTGGCATAAAAATCTTAAAGGATAATAAAATGTAAGTTAAATTTTTTATATTGAACATTTCGTTTTCTTTTATGGGCCCAGCACCCTTAACCTCAAAATATGTCTGTTTTTTTTCTTTTTGAAATTTTTCATTTGAGTTCCCCCGGCGCGTATTTTCTGTAAACGTTTTGAGTACTTTTAAAAATGCAAAGAATATTTATTTGGAATGTCACAGTTACGACTTCTGAGACGCGTTTTTATCAGTTTTTTTCCAATATTGTTCTTAGAAAAAAAATTTTGTTTCCTTAATTATGTGCCATAAAGAATGGAATTTTGGGAATTGAAATAAAACTTAAATTAAGCGAGCATTTTTAATGCAACGTACGTTTTAATAAATGTTTCTTTTTGGAAAAGAAAGTTTGATATCTGTTAATTATATCTAGATATTTCCATTTAAAGTGTCTTTCAAAAAGAACGCTCGATTTTTAAATGTAAATAAAACAGGTTGTGTGTGAGATATCCACTCAATTTTTTTTTGTTTGAAAGAATATTTTATGGCATTAAATGAGGCGTTAAAAGCTAGAGTGGACCAACCCACATGCCGAAGTCATGAATTTTTTTGTGTTTGAATCACTATTGCGAGTGAGTTTTTAGATAAAAATGTTTGGATGCACAAAAGAACATTTCAACATTGAGTAATAAAGTCCAGAGAAGTTTTTTTTCCCAAAAATTTACAGTCAATAATAGTACAAAAGTGGAAAAGCTTCAAAAACTCGATTATGTGGCTTGGTCCACTCTAGCTTTTAACGCCTCAAATATGCAATGTAACGTCGTTTAAATGTCCGCCGCGGCTTTGATTGGTGGCATGTATTCGGCAGGTCCAATTTTCGATGACTTTGTCGCATAAATCTGGCTGAATTTGCTGGATGTCGTTCGTTATGTAGGCTTTGAAGGCATCAATTGTTTGCGATTTGTTCGCATAGACCTGCGATTTAAGATAGCCCAAAAGGAAGAAGTCTAAAGGCGTTAAATCGCACGATCTCGATGGCCAGTTCACGTCGCAGCCACGCGAGATAATCATGCCTTGAAATCGCTCAGAATGTCCATCGTGGCATGCGCTGTGTGGCATGTAGCGACGTCTTGTTGGAACCACATGTTGGCGGTATCCATATCATCCAGTTTAGGTCACAAGAAGTTACTTATCATCGATCTGTAGCGCTCGCAGTTGACGGTTATGGCAATGCTAGTTTAGTTTTGGAAGAAGTACGGACCGATGATTCCGCAAGACCAAAATCCGCACAAAATAGTGACTTTCTCGGGATGCATTTGATGCTAGTGTATCTCGTGTGGATTAGTTTCGTTCCAAATCCGACAATTTGGACACTACTTTTCTCCATAGGGTTGCATTTTGCTGACACATTCGAAAAAATAAAAATACCCCCGGACGTCGTTAAATAGAGGACAGCGTGTGGCATCACAATTGATATTTTTTTTATATTCAACTAGCTTGCATACCCGTCGTTGCCGGGTTAAGTTTTTTCAAATTTTTTTTTATGGTCTATGTTGGAGCTAAACTTCAGGCCAATCGGCTCGGTAGTTTCCCCGCGAAAGGGTAACATAGAGGAAGAGCTAAGTTTTGACTTTACCCCCTCCTCTTACTCCCCCCACACCTCGCGCTACTTTTCCGTATGCCTATGTTGGAACCAGAACTACCACAGACATTCATGACAAATTTCTAGTCAATCGGTTCAGCTGTTTTTGCGTGAAAGAGGAACAGACAGACAGATAGACAGACAGACAGACATACACCAACTCATTTTTATATATTAGTATGACATAATCAATTATATTAGTATGATTTTATTAATATTTTTTTTGAATTGAAACTTCTGAATTGATCATGAAGTTCAATTTTGATGGAACTAATTAATGAAAATGAAATGAATGTAAAACTATTGTTTGTTTTCGATGGAATAAACAACAATATCGACGGATTAATGCAAACTAAACAAAGCCAAGCAAACATTTTCAGAGTAAAACTTAAGTGGATGGAAACTTATCAGGCAGGAAGGCAGTCAGGCAGTAATATTCAATTCAATTGTAAATACGAAAATCCAAATGTAACAGAAGCCATCTCTCACAGATAGTGTTTTCTCAAGTCAATTTATTTTCCTTACATCAAGTCCCTTGATGTATTGTGCTTGGAATGATATCTGCTTAAAAAAATATACTTGTAGACGTACTTAGCCTGTAATACTTTGCCCAAAAATAAAATCAAACTAAAAACTTGAAGAGTTGATTTTGTCTGTTTCGGTGGCGCCATCGTCATCCATTAAGAGATTATTTATTTAATTTTTTTCAATGATTTTCCACTTTTTTCCAACAAGAAAAAAGAAACAGATATCCCAATAAAAACCTGAGGAACCTTGGTACAGTCTGGCGGTGTTTATTCAAATTTTATTTTCGCCTGCGCGACTTTTAAACAATGTTTGCATCTTCTTTTATCTCTTCCTATTCAAAACTTGGCGCCATATCGTGAATCTTATTTTAGAAAAATGACAAAAGATAAAAGAAAGTAATTAAAATAAAAGACAACTCCAAGATGTTTCAAATATTCGCTATACATTATCTTTTGGGTTGAAAACGAACGACCATCAGCACTTAGCTTCCCCTATTTGTAAAAATTTTGGCATATTTTTCCTATCAATGAATATTTTCTTTATTGTTTCCATAACTTGTTATTATTTTCATTTTTTTTTCTTTCGCATTTTTTTTTTCGCAGTTTCTGTCTTGTTAATCCTCACAACATTTCACTTTCCGTCTTAGCTTTTCCAATAGAAAATTGAAATTCAAATTTAACGATTGATGTGCTTGGCAAATGGAAAAAGAAACATGCTAAAAATCCGGATGTTGAGAGATGAAGACTTGTTTCATGTTTTCAATGAATAAATAAAAATAATAGGAGTCTATATTTTCTTTTGGGAATTATCCTCATCGGCTAAGTAATTGACATGAATTAGTTAAAAAAGTCTTTTGCAATTCCAATAACGGTAAGTGAATTTTTGATTTTATTTTCACATAAATGGATTTTAATGTTGTGCATTAACTTTAATGAGGGGTGGTGGCTTTATGAACCTGTAGGCCTCCGGGGTGCATAAATATATTTAGAGAAAAATATTCTATTTTTATTAAAAGAGGGCTGTTATCAACGCCAAAAATCATTAAAATCGACAAATTTTTTCACCTCTAAGGTTTTCATAAATTTCGACATTTATTGGTATTAATACGTTTTTGGAGTAAGCCAAACTTTTGTAAAATCATATTCTAAACTTTTTTTGTCTTATGAATTTTTTCCCGACAGGGGCGCGAAACGCGGCGTTTTCGTGGTAATCACAAAAAACTTGTCCATCTGACAAGTTTCACACCATGGATGAATTGTGACATTTGTAAGGTTTCTTCCAGGGCCGAAGCCAGGATTTCGTTTCGGGGCGGGGGCTTGGCTCTAGAACTCTCAGAACAAAATTTTTTTTTGCATGAAAAACCAAAGTTTCGGGGGGGGGGGGGGCTTCAGCCCCCAAGCCCCCCCTCTGGCTATGGGCCTGGTTTCTTCACTGCAACCATTTCCAGTAGAGTTCGCAGTATAGATCGATGATGTCGTTAGCATCAAGTAGTAACTTGCACTACCAGTTGATCTATCGGTATGTGCCCTAAAACGTGTCATTTGTAACATCGAAACAGTTGCTATTATTAAATTCTGTTATATTATTTTCTTCCATTTGAACGAATAAAAACTTTAATTAAGAAAACCTCCTTTTCATTTAATACTTTGTGCAAGATAGCAAAATGTAATGTTTTTCTTGAAAGAAAATTAATTTACACGGCAAATAATTCCCAAAGACTTGAGTGAAATTGAATTTCAATTTATGAACAATACTTATGGTGGGTTTCACGAAACTTTATTTGCCACTAAATCTTTAAACTCTATATAAGAAAAATATAGAAGTATTTTAGATTGAGTACACCCTTTTTAACAAATCGAACCAGTCGTCGGACACAAAAATGAACTATGCCAGGGTTTCAGGGATGACTTAAGGCCCAACTATGATAGACATAAGAACGCATATCGCTACATCGGAGGAAGACTGTCACAACTCAAAAAATGTCGAATTTGTACTAAAGGTGCGGAAGAGTGGTAATTATGGTATATGTACTTTGTTGTAGAAGAGTGTCACAATTGTAACTTATAATTCTGGCCACCAGAGAGCAGATGTGTCGGTCTTGCATTGTGCGAAAAAGTTCGAAAGTTTTTTCAACAGTGTCACATGTTTAGTTGTGAATCGTTATTTGAGGTGAAAGCATGCTGGATGCTTAAAAGTGAAAGCATGCTTAAAAGTTAGTACTATTAACCATGCAAAAGCTTGTTACTGTAGATATTTTCTAAATATCAAAATACTAACACAAAATATCAGAATAACTTTAAAACGTCATTTCCCAAAAATTTACAATTTTTGAGTTGTGACAGTCTTCCTCCGAAGTAGCGATATGTAGCTGCATATGTCATTTCCAGAATAAGAAAGTCAGTGTTAATACCCACAATAGACATGTGTCAAGAGTGTTGCCACTTTCAAACCTTCGTTAAACATTCGTTAAGCATGAATAATTCGATACAAATGGAACTGGCATATGTAAATAGTGAACATAACCTAAAATTTTTCCAAAAAGAGACTCAAGCAGGACAACAGATAGTCAAAGATATTTGTGGTAATTCTCGTATGAATAAAAAATCTATCCGGATCAAGCCTTTTTATTTTTAAGAAGGTGACTACGTAGTATCCGTGCGTTTTCCTGTCGCGATTGATTTCTCGTACATCACATGAACGCTTCTTTCTGCCGTATCCATCGAGTTCATCTTTCAGGTCACTTAATTCTTTTAAGCACTTCACAATTTCAAATCTTTCTTTAATTTTTTTCAATTCACTCATTTTTTCTTTCAACTTTGTCAATTACTATCGAGAAGAATTTGACTTTACTTATGTCAGTCTATGCCTATTATGGTTAGCTTTTATGTTGACAGCTATGTATGTCAACATTCGTTGGGAATTTGACATTAACATATGCGCTCTTATGTCTATCGTAGTTGGGCCTTTAAGCCTACACCACAATTACGCGTTCGTGCATGCGGCACCCACGCGGTGAAGGTAAAAACTACGCATTTATATGAGTAAATGTATAATTGCGCGTTGCTCAGACGCGTTGCCGCGTCCCTGCCGTGTAGAGTAGGCTCAGTCCACAGATATCCTACTACTAGATCAAGCCATTTGCTATCTCAAATAGGCCACTGAAACGTCAAAAAGCTATGACGAAAAAAAGGGACAAAGCTAGTAATTCTGGGAAATTAAAATTCTGGAAAAAAATGCTTATGCAGATCCCCGACGGAATATTATTCAATCCCTATACCGATTATTCATGTTAATATTCAGAGCTGCCACATACATTAATATGCAATTCCCTAAACCTGTGTATAAGTCTTATGAGTTCGACGTAAAACATATAATTCAAGTGTTATTGAGTTTGTTGATTCGAACGTCTGACATCACTAAAATTCGAAGACAAAATGAGACAACCATAGTCACGCTGTCCCATATTTTTGCTATGGAATTGTTCGAGTGCCGCGATCTAGTAGTACGATATCTGTGGCTCAGTCTCTACTTTTAGACGCGGTGACAACTAGTAGATGCCAAAACAAAAGCATGCCGCACGCACGGGCGTATGTTTCTGGTTCTACCTTAAAGCATATCTGTCCGTCTGTCCCCGAGTATTATAACTTGCGAAAGTATTGAGGTAGAGGCTTGAAATTTTGTACACGTGCGTTTCCAGTGAAAACCTCTAGAACGGGAAAGTCGGACCATTCGTTTCCTTATCCCCAAAATAAATGACAAAGTTTCTTACAATTTTCTCGGAAACGGTGAATCAGATTCAACAATTCATGAAGGCCAAATGTATTTAAAATAGGATTTTACATAACTCATTCATAAAACAAAATTAAGTTGAACCACTTTTTCCTCCCTCTGCCATAGAAATGGAATACTTTTTTTCCTATTTTCTCGCAAACCGAGCATCGTATCGAAAAATTTAAAAGGACCAAATGTGTTTAGAATATAATTTTACATAACCTTTCGATACATCAAAATCCAATCGCACTACTATTTTCCCCTCTCCCACACAAATGGAATATTTTAAATTTTGATTTTGACTGTCCTCATATATTTGACAATTGGCCCCTGAGATTTGAAGCTTTTCTTATGCTTTTCCTTGAAATTCGCCCGTTAACTCGATTTAGCGTTCGCAAAAAAATTCATGAAATTCGCCAAAAAATTCATGAAATTCGCTAAAAAATTCATGAAATTCGCCATTAGATAAATATTTTCCGATGGGGTATGAAAATGCAATCTTGTACAAAACTGTTCTTATATAGTCGACAACGATTTGTAACGAATTGTACAAGAATGAATTTGATTGGAAATTGTCTTCAGCATAGTTTTGTGGAATTTCTATTCTATAAATGCAATTAAATGAAACATTCTAACTTTGTTAGGGAATTATGTATAGAATTCGTTTCACTTCCGCTATTTGAGTATTTACAGAGAATTGTTCCTCTGATAGCTGCCGCCACAATTCGTCTATAGCTGCTACTCATCCTATAGTAGGGTAAGGGAAATTTGTTATTTTGTAACATCAAGTAACAGTCAACAGTTTAGCATTTTTCCATGTAAATGGAGCATTACACACACTTTCCAAACTAAATACTGGGCACCAATCATGTATTCCGACTCGTCTCTGTCTTTCGACTTCGACGCAGCTTTTAACTCTTGACTTCGCCATATCAGCAGCTTCAAATTTCCTGGAGTGACAGTCAGAATCACGTTTCGATGCATAGTGACGATTCCGCGAAATTTCAAGCTGCAGATATGGCGAAGTCAAGAGTTAAAAGCTGCGTCGAAGTCGAAAGACAGGGACGCGTCGGACTACATGATTGGTGCCCTGATTGTTTCAATATATTTCGTAAATAGTTTGGTTTCAACAGAATCTCAGCATACTATTTTATGTGCACAAAAATATTATATCGAAACAAAATACAAAATATTTGATTACTCCAGTTGGGCTGTTGTGAAACGGATTTAGATAAGGGGGTTTGGGAAAACAATGTTAGCGAAAATATACCAATTTTCGATGAAATGTTACAATGGTTTCCATATTTAAAATGCCTTAGGGGTTGTTGTGGAAAAGTTTATGGCATTTCGGTTTTATCAATTTTACATTTTGCCGGCATATCCCCCATAAAGGCTTTAACCGAACGTTTTCAAGTGCTATCTATGTGTGGATGGTTATAACATCTCATAACACATCGGAATAGAATATTGAATCTGCATTATATTGCAGTATAGTGTGAATGAATTCTTGTTGTTCGGATGGCAATATACAACAATGTAATCACGTTCTATCAATTTTGTATCAAAAATTCAATTTACATTTTTCGTATAACATACATAGACAGATATAGGAATAAAGCAGAATTGTGTTGTAGGTGTTGGCTGAAGGAAGACTGTTTAGAAAAAAAAAATACAGAAAATCAATTTTTCAGTTGATTTTCCTTAATAATACCGAAACTCAATCTTAGGGAAATTCATCGATTCTTATGGTATAAAAAGATTGATATAAATATTTGTATATTGTGATGTTTATCTGTAAGTATTTTAACTTTTAGCTAAATCTTAGTATTTTTATATAGATGTATCGTGCAAAATGATATTTGAAACGTCTTTTGAGCAATGAAATGAGAACACTTGAATAGGAAATAATGTCGATTTTTATTGTTGCTATTTAACGACATGTTGGTACTTGTATATATATATATAATATAGAGACTATCGTATCGCATGTGAAACGAAGTGTATTTCAAGCCATAAAATATTGTATCGATCAGTAAAATCTTTCTTTATACACACATTAAATGATATATAGGTGAAAAGATATTTCCGCATACGTAAAAGTACCTATAAAACATTAGATACGAGTATACATTTCAAATAGAATCGTAACGATATAAGGATACAAAATGCGTTTTATCACAATAGTGTGTTGCAGTAAAATTCAAAAATGGGTACTGCTAAAATTGAAGGTCTTTTGTTATAACGTGCACAATAATGCTTATAGCTTAAAAGGATTTTCAATTTTTATTTTTCTTCCTTTTCACAATTTTCCCTTTCTTTGGCTTTTATTTAATTCGGTTTCTCTGTGATTTTTATGATTTTCCAAAAATTTATTCCAAGTTAAGGGGATTTCTAATCTTATGACAATTCAAATAAAATTTTAATAGAAAACAATCTTAGAATTAAATTGGGTGATTTTATGGTATGCTGAAATGAAATGAGATTTTTTTTTTTGAATTTATTTTATGTTGAAACATTTATTCAAAAGGGGCTTAGTCTTGAATTTTCATGAATACATTCCCAGGTTTTGGGAAAAAGAAAATTACACGAGTTTATTTATCAGTTACTAGCTTGCATACTCGTCGTTGCCGGGTTAAGTTTTTTCTAATTTTTTTTTTTTGATGGTCTATGTATGTTGGAGCTAAACTTCCGGCCAATCGGCCCGGTAGTTTCCCCGCGAAAGAGTAACATAGAGGGAAAACTAAGTTTCGAGATGACTTTACCCTCTCCCCTTACTCCCCCCACCTCTCGGGCTACTTTTTAATGGGTCTATGTTAGGGCTGGACCCCCCCCCCCTCCCCCGACGAACTTCCATGCCAAATTTCAGGCCAATCGGTTCAGTAGTTTCCCCGCGAACGAGTAACATAGCCCAAATACTAAGTTTCGAAATCACTTTGTCCCCTCCCCTTACTCCCCCACCCCTCGCGCTACTTTTCCGTATGCCTATGTTGGAACCAGAACTACCACAGACACTCATGCCAAATTTCAAGTCAATCGGTTCAGCCGTTTTTGCGTGAAAGAGGAACAGACAGACAGACAGACAGGCAGACAGACAGACAGATAGACAGACAGACAGACACCAAGTCATTTTTATATATTAGTATTATTAGTATGATTTACAAGTTAATATAGTTAGATCTTCTATAACGCGATATTCTTATTTCATGAAATTCGCCATTAGATAAATATTTTCCGATAGGGCATGTAAAAAAATAAGAAAATAAATAAAATAAAACCTTTTTTTTGTTAAAAAAAAGCTTTTAAAGTGTATAGGTTTCCTTCGAGTTACGCGGTTAATTGGTTCCGCGTAAGTCGAAACCGCGTAAGTCGAAACCGCGTAAGTGGAGACTCAGGATTATTGCAAAACAATACATACCTGTTATCTTTTTTATATAAAAACATTCATCTATAACCAAAATATTTTCTTTTTAGATAAAAATTGCTCCAAAACCGTACCGTGTAACTCGAGCACTGTCGCAATTTTTTTCCGCGTAACTCGAAATTTGCGTAACTCAAGTATCGCGTAACTCAAGGGATACCTGTATAGTAAACATTTAAAAAAAAAACAAAAAAAATTTTTTTACTTCGGGATATGGAAAACGCTTTTATATTGCTTCTATTTTAGAGAACAAATCCATACGTTAAGGTGCCGCTTCAAATGAGAGCAAATGCCCGCGAGAACCTCTGGATAGCAGCTACTCGCAAATGGACACGTCTCTGAGAGTCGCTCGCAGAAACTCGCAAGAACTCGCGAGCTAGTTTCTGCGAGCTGTCAAAAGTGATTCTACTCTCGAGTCGACACGCACCCACTGAACTCTCGGGGAGTTGCTCGCCAGATACGAATGGCGTTTGAATTTCGCTAGTAGCTCTCGAGAACTCGCCAAAGCAAGATGTCAAAAAAATCAAGATATTGGTCAAGATATTGAAAAATCGCGGAAATTTACTCTCAAATGGACAACCTCCTGCGAGTAACTCTCGATAGTTTCTGAGAGTTACTCGCGTATTTACTCTCATATGGAGCGGCACCTTTATATTCCTTTTTCTTATATTTTAGTTTACTTTAAAATCATGTTAAAAAAATATTTCGTTGGAATAGGATTTTTTTTTTACAAATTTTTGTTTTCAAATTGTATTTTATCTTTCGCACAACATTTTTTTACAAATTCATATGATTCTGTATTTCAAATACAGCCTTTGTAATACTTTCTTTCGTAATTGAAAATCTCAATTGTATGTAAAAATTTCCATTTTATTGTACTTTTGTCACATTGCTTAATGAGCGGTTTGTTGTTGCGATTGCATTAGAAGACATGATTTAAGTCAATGCTTCAATTCAACTCAATTCATTTGCAGATTGCAATCAAAAAAGCGTGCCGCCATCAGATATCGAGCCTTAGTCACTTTATGGAGTTATCGTATCTATTTAAACAAAAAAGCAAACAGAAAATGTACTTTTGTGCCGTTTTTTTTTCTGTTGGTCGTGTTTTTTTTTATGGTAACTTCCTAATTGTTAGAGCTTGAAATTGAGCAATTGATGTTTTCCGCCAAAGAGAAATCGCCATTTGCTTTACCTTAAATTTATGCTCTTTTTATGTACATAGCGAGCATAAATGTGTTGAGGGTTTTGCATTCAAATGATTACCACCTAAATGAAGTGAAGAAACAGTCGCTTTGGGACGACAACATAGCCGGACCGGACCGGACCATTGAAGTGACCGAACCTTAGTTACCTTCTGATTCATTTCGGTTTTTGTAATTATTGTCATCACCTAACTATCTTTGGGTCTCTGGTGTATTCCTATGTAGTTTTCATACTTCATTTACAGGTTACAGCTACATAAATAAGACAAATTTTAAGTACGTACTTGTCCTCTTCACTTGGTGTGATGGTTAATTTTATCATTTAGTAGATAGCATACGACCTGGTTGTGCTTTTCCATTTCACTGCTATTTATTTACTTTGCCAGATCAAATATTTATCCATTCATTTAACAACTTTTTTCAATTTAAAACGAGTTGCAGTGTCGCTATTTTGGGACAGTGGATGTCTTTTCTTTGGTTCGTTTCTTTCTATGTTTGCCGATTAAATGAACGGCAAAATGTTGAAAATAAGGTGCGGCTACTCAAAGGAACATAGAAAAGCTTTAAAAAAGATGTAACTAACAATAAATCCATTCTATAGAAATGAACACCCAGTAATTACGGCGCCCACCGCTGCTTGCCAATCGAAAATAGTGCAATTGGCCATATGTCGCTTGGGTATTGTTTTGACGTATACGCCATATTTAATACGCTGAGATATCCGGGTGTAAAGTTTGAATGTAATTAATGCCAAATCTGGCTGATAGCATTTTTTTAAATTTTCTCATAAACTAGTTTTATTAATAGACTTTTCGAAATGCAGAAATTTAGGTCTCGACCACAATTATTTTTGTGATTTTTTTTAGTTTTAAACATAAAAAATACTCTATATGAGGACAGACGAAATATTTATTTGAAACAGGAGAGAAGCTACAATTGCCAGGTGCAAATCGTCCAATAGTCTGAGAAAAGACGAGGAAAGACAAAATTTTCATAAAAAAAATCCATTTGTGTGGAAGAGAGGGGGAAGGATTGGTCCGATTGGATTTTGATGTATGGAACGGTTATGTAAAGTCGTATTGTAAACACATTTTACCTGTTTCGTTTGCATCGGGAAGGGGAGAATCAATGGAAGGAACTTAGCCCTGCTACTTACGATAAAGTAACAAAATTTCAAGTCTCTAGCTCAATTCCTTTAAAGGCTATGATGTTTACCAATTGACGAACGGACAGACAGATTGACGGACAGACAGACGAACGGACAGACGGATTGACGGACAAATAGACGAACGGACAGACAGATTGACGGACAGACAGACGAACGGACAGACAGATTGACGGACAGACAGATTGACGGACAGACAGACGGACGGACAGACAGATTGACGGACAGACAGACGAACGGACAGACAGATTGACGGACAGACAGACGAACGGACAGATAAATTGACGGACAGACAGACGGACGGACAGACAGATTGACGGACGGACAAACGAACGGATAGACGGACGGACATAAGATTTTTGACATCCCAAACACCCTGATGTTTCCTGTTATAGATGTTATGTAATATCACAATAAGTTGAAAGTTTATGAGAAAACATGTAGAAACATTCTAGAGTAATCACACTCGAGGTGGGAGTGGACTATTTTAAACAATTTCATTCAGTTCGTCATTCTTTCAAATTGTTAAAACGATCGGCCTGAAATTTGGTAAGGATGTTGGTATGTTCGTTTATAACGCGAGAACCACTGAACCAAATTAGAGCGAACTTGACTGAGAGCTTCTTAATATCGATGGGGAGGTTTTAGGTCATGGGTTTTACTAAATTCTCAATATGTTTCCCCTCCCTTCTCCCCCACCCTCTGCACTTTATCCTCAAACGCCAAAGAAATTTTTACACATTTTTTTGGATTGAAATAGCACCCCTCTTTACTCGAAATACCACTACCGAGTAGTTCCCTTAGCGGTTGACATAAATACTGCTAAGCATTTTATCTGTTGGTAACATTAAACGGAATATTGACGGAATCTTGACGGAATCTTGCGGATTTAACGGAATCTTGACCTAGTGTTAGCGCAAAGATCTATGAATTGGGTAGAAAAATATCCAAGATTTAGTGAAGAAAAGATGGCATGTAGTGTTCTTTTTTTAAAGAGTGTTTTTTTAAGCTCCTCTTTATTATGCAAGTGTGTATATTTGAGCGTCTATTTCATACGCAGGGCAAATTGCCGGGCATTTCATATTCCAGCATGGCACAGAATAATTTGATTTTACAGCCCAATATAACTATTATCAAGGCCTTGTTATACAAATCACTGAAAAATTTAAAAAAAAAAGTCTAAAGCTTACTTACTATGACGATCCTCAATATTTAAAAGGAAAATCTCATTTAAAAAATAACTAGCCAGATATGAAATGCAGGGCAAATAAATAAAAGTTATTTTACGACATTTCAAAAACTATTAATTTTAAAAACAGCAGGGCAACGAGTTTCTTATTTTCTCATCAAAACCCACTGTTTTTGATTGACCTGCAAGCAGCATGGCAAAACTAGCCCTGCGTATGAAATAGACGTTATATTTGACGCTATTTATTTAATTTTTCTTTGATATTTCATTTTTTTAAAATTACTTAAAATTTCCTTATGGCAAGAAATTGTGTTTTTTTTCTCAAAATGTAAAATGAAGCAATCTATAAAATAGGGGCCTCCGCCCCTTGTCAGATTTTTTTTGTTTGGAAATTAATAACGCCGGAAAACTTCTCTCCCCTTTAAAAATGTACCATATTTTTTTGATAGTCTCTGAGAGATAAACACATAAAGTTGTCTTTAAAGTATAATTCGTTAGATACCAATAGAATTGTTGCGAAATATTAATAGCCGTGACCTTCGTCATTTTTCATAATCTTTAATCAAATATGCATTAAATTTCAGGATTTAATCCATAATAAAATGTCAAATTTTAATTGAAATTTATTTTAAATAAAATTTTGTGTTTATGTTTGAGTATAATACGGTTCGATGTTTATTTATGCCGAATACTATAGGAAAAGGTCCCTAAATGCTGGAGCACAGCATCAATATCAGCTAGTCAGAATAACATTAAAAGCGAAAACCCCTTAAAGTTAAATTTGTATAAATTATGTTAATAGATTTCGATCAATTTTTGCCAACATAGAATCCTTGTGTGTATCCCGCTTTTAACTTAGTTGCCTCAATACTTTTTCTCAACCCCACTATTTCAGCTGTTATTGTTGGCAAAGTGGTGGGTTATTTTCGTGTAGTTTGTATACATGCGAGTATATCAACTCTTTTGAGTGAACGTAGCTAAATGTGCTTGCAGAATGAAGGTTTCTTTCCTGCTTGGTTTTTTTTTTGCTTTTTGAAAATGGGGTGAGTTTAGCTAACAAATCATCATCCATCTTCGTCACCAAAAATATATATACTTATATCAGGAAAGGAAAAATAAAAGGATCCTGCTGCTGTTTGCTTCTTTTCTAAAAGTGGAATTGGTTGATGATGATGGTGGGATAAGATGGCAAGGGGGTCGTGTATACAATCGTTCAATGATGTTGATGACGTATAAGGAGTGATAGGAGAGCAAAACGGTAACTTGAAAACGGAATATCCTTCCTTTGCATATTTGTTTGTTTATTTGCTGGAAAACCCTGAGCATGATAGATTTACGTATTCTACATATAACATGGGGGTTACCACCTTTTTTTTGAAAATAAATTACCAACACTTAACGAAAGATCAAGTTTACCACATCCTTTTTAAATCAATCAGCTGAATTTGATCTTTTTCGGTCTTTCAGGTTATTATAATGGTGCAATTATATGAGATTAAACGCCTAGAAAATTTTATTTATATGTAAATTTGTGGTTCAAACAAAAGAATCTTGATTGGGAAATTTAATTATAATACGACTAGTTGATATATACATGTCACCTTTTTTTTAAAAAAAAAATGTGTAAAGTAAGAATCTCTTAATACATATAAATTATCACTAGGGCTGTTGATTAGAACCGGGTAGACGATTCGGAAAATTTTCAGGAATGGGTTCTGTGGAAAACGGATACTTGGCTCTCGGTACTAAGACACCAAACCGGGTACCCGCTTCCAGAAAACCATGGTTTTCGAAAGCCCTAATATCACACTGTTTTGAGAATGACAGAAAAAAAAATTTTCCCACCTGTTCGTCTATCCAGCGGACTGTGAATAACATAACTCCGACGGAACTGAGCCAGAGAAGTAAAGGGTCTTTCAATAAGGACACAACAATTTTGTATTTTAATAAAAACGCACCCTAAAACTTTTCTTATGGTCTGGCAATGCTAAAACGTCAGTCAAGGTTTACATTTTTATCATGGTGAAGTTCACGAACGAGCAATGCCACACAGCTGGTCAAACAATTGATCTATTGAAGGAGAAGTTCGGTAATCGTGTAAACTCAGAAAAATGGAGGCTAACTCGACGGCCTACATACGGCATAATTGGCCTCGGGCAGGCGCGCGTTCGCCTGCATGAGGGAAAGTAAAACTGTGTTGACCTATGGTCGGAGAAATTCTGAAATTAAGCCACCACCAGGTGAAGTAGGGCATTGGGAGCTGCACGAGTTGACCTTAGATAGGCATTTTGAGGATGTAATGTCATGTAATGGAAACCTCTGTAAGCCAGCTAGCGGTCAGAGTTAACCTAACAAAAAGTTGACCTGGACATTTTTCTGAGTGTAATCTCGAGAAATGGTCCGGTCGAATGGCCACCTCGCTCATGCGATTTAACGCCGTTGGATTTCTTTTTATGGGGCTATGTTAAGTCGTTGGTTTATGTCAACAAGCCAACAACGTTAGAGGAGCTCAGGAACAATATCGAACGCGAAATTGCCAACGTTCCGGCCGATATGTGTGGAAGAGTGGTGGAAAATTGGCTCCAAAGAATCAATCAGCAAACGTGCTTGCGGTGGCCATATGAACGACATCGAATTCCATACTTAAATGTAACATGTCCACTACACCTGGAATAAATTTCAGCTCGATATCTCAATTATTCTGTGTTTTATTTAAATACAAAATTGTTATGTCCTTATTGAAAGACCCGATATAAAATTTCGGTTAGCCGGATTGTTGGACGAATTACCCCCCTCTCACGTATCTGCAAAACCGCTTTTCTATGGGTTTCCTTCGAAACCGGTTGTGTATGTGTGTGTATAAACCGATGTTCGGATTTTAAACCCGTGGTCTGATTTTAAGTAAATCAAATTTCAATTTGACCCCTCCTTTCCCCGCCCGTGGGTTCTGATGATTTTTTCGATTTTCTCGAAAACGGTTTAACTACACTAACAATTTTAATATTAAAGAAACGTATATTAAAATAGTTAGTTTTCGTTAAATTGAAACTCAAGGGAAAAAAATCAGAATTCGGGTTATTGATTATTTCCACACCACCGCCACTATAGAGTTTTTTTTTTGTTATTTGTTTTTGGGTGTTAAACAAAAAGTGACACACTTTAGTAAATTAAGATTTGTGGAAAAGAAGTGTAAGTGATTTATGATGTTTTTTTAATAAAATATTAAAATTGCAATTACAATAACAATGAGTATAGCAATCTTTTTGGCATGAACATGGCATCTTAGCCGTAACTTGGTATAAGAAAATCTTAAGATCTCTTATGTCATCGCTTAGGGTTACAATATTTTACAATAATAAGAAACTGTCGAAATTTTTTTTGTCCCGTAAATCAAATACAAAGTGGTAATAAATCCTACCAAAAGTCAAAAGACTTAAACCGATGACTGTATCTGCTCTTTTATGTGCCCTTTAGATGGATTTTTTCCATTTACGGTTTATTTTGTCAGTGATCAGTTAATACCAAAAGAATTACTACAATCGGATTGGCCACTTACAAAAAATGCTCAAACATACACACACACACACACACATATGAGTATATGCCAATAGTAGAGACATTTAACTATATTTCACATGTTATGCCTAATGCAAGAGTAAAACTTATTCTCTCCGACATCTGATTATGTCCAATCTTTGTCGAATTATTTGTAAATCTTTTTCCTTATTGGATATTGTGTCGCATTGTATGTCGCTTTCAAACAACAAATCTTATACCATAATAACAAAATGCTCAAAGTTCGTATTACACACGGATCATAATTTATTATTAGACGCCTGAACTTCTGGCACCTAAGTAAGATTTATTACTTTCGCTGAAAACTAAAACATTTATCATCGGATCAGCAGTAAAAAAAATCAGATAATCGAAGGTTTTTAATTGATTTTCCTTATTTTTTCATTAACAGTGCTCGCCAATGAAGAAGGAAGTGGTTTTTAATGCCGCCAAACGGCCACGAAAAAATAATTCTGATTTATGAAGACAACAATGTTTTCGAAAAGGATTCTATGTTCATTTAGTCTAGAATTCTTAATAGAAGAAGTTGATTTTGGCCGATAAAAAGAAACATTTTAAAGAAAGAGTAAGTGCAAATATTTGGTATTTGTTGTTTTTGAATAATATAGTAGGTAGCTATTGAAGTATTTTTTTCACAATTACCCGCAGAAAAAAGACAATAAATTTAACTATTTTATGATGGGAGATTTTATAATGGGACTATTCCTGAAATTGTTAATTTCAATTACAAAAATACTCAAAATCGACAATTTTTACAAATAAATTTAACTTCTTAGTAGTAAAATTTATTATTTTATAATAAAATTGGCTATTTTTCCAATTGAATTTAACTATTTTAGTGATATTAAGGGGTCTTTCAACAACGACGTAACAATTTTGTATTTTAATAAAAACGCACCCTAAAACTTTTTTTATGATCTGGCAATGCTAAAACGTCAGTCAAGGTTTACATTTTTATCATGGTGAAGTTCACGAACGAGCAATGCTACACAACAATTGGTCAAACAATTGATCTATTGAAGGAGAAGTTCGGTAATCGTGCACTCAGAAAAATGTCCAGGTCAACTTTTTGTCAGGTTAACTCTGACCTTACAGAGGATCTAAGGTCAACTCGTGCAGCTCCCAATGCCCTACTTCACCTGCTGGTGGCTTAATTTCAGAATTTCTCCGACCACGGGTGAACTCAGTTTTACTTGCCCACATGCAGGCGAACGCGCGCCTGCCCGAGGCCAATTACGCTGTATGTAGGTCGTCGAGTTAGCCTCCATTTTTCTGAGTGTGTAATCTCGAGAAATGGTCCGGTCGAATGGCCACCTCGCTCATGCGATTTAACGCCGTTGGATTTCTTTTTATGGGGTTATGTTAAATCGTTAATTTATGCCAACAAGCCAACAACATTAGAGGAGCTCAGGAACAATATCGAACGCGAAATTGCCAACGTTTCGGCCGATATGTGTGGAAGAGTGGTGGAAAATTGGCTCCAAAGAATCAATCAGCAAACGTGCTCGCGGTGGCCATATGAACGACATCGAATTTCATAATTAAATGTAACATGTCCACTACATGTGGAATAAATTTCAGCCCGATATCTCAATTATTCTGTATTTAAATACAAAATTGTTATGTCCTTGTTGAAAGACCCGATATAAAGTAATAAGATTTACTATTCTTTTCTCTGCGTGTATACAGGCGGATCTTCTGCTACGCGATAGTTAGATTCTTGGAACAATGCCGCATTGTAGCGAAAACCGCGTTGTGAATGTCGCGTTGTGAAAATCACGTTATTGGAGGGACATTTCCGCAAGTTCTCAAATTGTAGAGAAATCGCGTTACAGAAATCCTGTTGTAGAAAATCACGTTATAGGAAAGCAAATTGTAGGTAGAGTGACCACGTTTATTTTGGGTTAATCTCGGACACGGTGAGAGAAACAATTAAGAAATGTGCGCCGCAGGCGAAGTTTTATAGACAAAATGCAACGCAATGATTGAAATCAAGATCTACACGCTTCCAAGCGAAAATTAATGTAATTTTTTGTACTCTTCGCATTTCATAAATAATCGCAGTAGAAATTAAAAAAAAAACAATAAAGAGAAATGCGCCGTGAGAATTTTTTTTAAATCCAGGCGCACCTTGTGTTAAAGGTGTTGAAAATTGCGCCGCAAGCGGAAAGTGTTGTATATTTCTTGAATATTCAATGGTCGTTTTTTCTAGCATTTGATGAATTATAGCTAAATTGAAACATAGCAAAATCTATAATTGCCACTCTGGCAATTATTGGAGACCCGTATGGTGATATTCGTATCAAAATTACACTTTGAAGTCAAACTTTCCAATAAGATTTTTTAAAATTTTTTCCAATCGAATTTTGATGTATGGGAGATTTATGTAGAATCATATGCTAAATAACTTTTGTTCTTGGACTTTTTTGATAAAGTTCACCGTTTTTGAGATATTCATAAAAAAAGTTTTCGTTCGTATGGGGGGTACCCCCTCTAATGGTCCATTTTTACCCATTAACGAACTTAGCCTCGCATTTTACAAAAAACGGATCTGTACAAAATTTCAAGTCTCTAGCTCAATCCGTGCGCCCGCAATCCGCGCCACAGACAGACGGACAGACAGACAGACAGACGGACGGACATGGAAAATTCAACTTTTTTCATCATTCTAAACACACTGGTGTAATTCATTTTTGTGTGTGATGACGGGATCTTGGCGTTACAAACGGTAAGGCAAAGTTAGTATACCCTTTGGTTTCACCATACGGGTATAAAAATCCGGGACAAAAGTTTAGTTTCCGCTACGTTACATGCCTAGATTCGGGACTGTCCCGACCATTCCAAGATTTATGGTCACCCTAATTACAGGAAATCTCCAGCGATTGCGAAGTAAACACGTCCACCCTAATATTCGGCTGCTCGTATCCCTCCTCTCGACTAGTTTCATTTTTTCCCAATTTTTTGTGTTGAATTTCAAACCGCCCGTCACACTACCGCTGATATCGCCCTCCCCCACCCTAAATCAGTGACGTACTTTATTGGAGAAGTCGTAAGATATTTTTCGATAACAAGAAACGTTTTTAAATTGGCTTAAATTAAATTGTCTTAAGGACGAGAAGCGAAATATTATATAATTGTATATTTTATCGCATTAAAATTTACGTAACAAAAATATTGAATGTTTGCTGGGAATTTAAAACTCACATAGTTTAAAAGGAAACAAAATTTTCGAAATGCTAATGAAAGTTTTAAAGTTATTTCAGGTAAGATAACTTTGTAATATGCTTTCCCAATATTTTACCTTTTCCAGATTATCATGTTGTTCTCTTTTGAGTGAAGTAATTTTGATTTTTATATTGAACGAATTCCCAGAGGATATTATTATATTATCATAAATAGCTTATTTTTTGATCAGAATTTGTTTTCTCAACTTAAAGGTCTACTTAAGTGTTCAGTTCTATGGCATGATTCGATGTCGGAAGGATGTCATTACAGAAGAAACACGGTTGGCTGCCTGTCAGTAACTTGATTCCTGGCTCCTGCTGATGGTTCATTCATTCATTCATCCCTCATCACTTGTTTTTCATCATAGATCCACCACCATCAACTTTACTATTCCTGTTATTCCTCGCCATCCACAGCCCACTGATTCTATGAATCTTCATTTGCTGATTTTGTTGTTGTTGTTGTTTTTTTCTTCCAGGATTCTATTACTTGTTGTTGGCTGATATAGCGATACGATTATATCAATGTAGTTGGTACACGTTAAGTAGTGGGGTATGGATGGAATTTCCATTTTCCTTAGGATATCTTTGGGTTGCTCAACAAGAAGTTGAATATGCCTGCCGATACTGTAGGCTAGAAAAGTCTCACTGGTTGAATAAATGAAATGAATGACTGGAGAGAGTTCTTTTCTGGGGACTGCTAGGGAACTGGGATGAATTTAGGGTGGATTGGAATTGTTAACTGATGACTGAAGGATTTCGGGAGAATGATTGGGGATGGTGGCTGGAGCACTGGCTAAGTAGATGGGTAAACGATTTCTACACAGTGAAACATTGTTCCTGCTTTTTACATAAAGATAGAGCTTATGGTATTACTGATTTTTATCAACCTGAATTGGGATCCAGGGAATTGTGTACATATCACAAAAGAACTTTTTTTTGTTGCTGCAAAAAAAAAAGAATGATATAAAACAATAACACCAACAACAACACCAACATTGCATGTATATCAACAACTTGGCTTTTGCAAAGAGGAAAAAAAATACATGTCTAAGGCAGAAAAATGAAAGGAATAAAAAATTCCCCTTTGCAATTTTTTTACCATTTGGGATTATTTGTTCTTAATCTCTTTCTGCTTCTTTGCCATTTTAAAGCTTAACCTGAAGGAAGAAGCTATTTATGTTACTATACGAGTAGATGTACGAGTATTGTTTCTATATTGGGAATATTCATGAAATGCGGATATATTTTAAAAAGGGAGATAGCCCAGAATGCATTAAGGTCGATACTTTATACTTTGCTTCTTTTAACAAAATTAAAATTTCGGTTTTTTTTATATACGTTCCAGTCTTTGGTTACATTTCTTATTCGGTTTAATTTTTTAATGTGAAATTGGAATCCCAGATGGCTTACATATTGCAAAAATGGATTTTTTTACCATTAGATTTTAATGTGAATCCGAATCGCTGTTATTGAGGAAAAAGTTGTAATCCTATCGGAAGTCAATTTAGGCTTTTATCAAGTCATTTCGAATTGGATTGGAAAATGCCGAAAATAATGAGAGTTTGATATTGGATATTCAATTATATTTGCTGAATTTTTATATTGACAAAGAACTTCAAGTGAAATATCGAAAAACGAAGAAAAAAAAAACTCTTCTTTCATTGGTTTTTTAAATCCCGTTTCAAGAAAAAAAATATACACACTCAGAAAAATGTCCAGGTCAACTTTTTGTCAGGTTAACTCTGACGTTACAGAGGTGTCTGTAAGCCAGCTAGCGGTCAGAGTTAACCTATCTAAGGTCAACTCGTGCAGCTCCCAATGCCCTATTTCACCTGCTGGTGGCTTAATTTCAGAATTTCTGCGACCACAGGTCAACTCAGTTTTACTTGCCGACATGCAGGCGAACGCGCGCCTGCCCGAGGCCAATTACGCCGTATGTAGGTTGTCGAGTTAGCCTCCATTTTTCTGAGTGCACTCAGTGTGAGAAAAAATAGTCGAGAAAAAATACTATAATCAAATAGTATCGTTAAAATAGCTTATTTCAATGAATCCGAATCTGGAGTCAAAAAGTCAGTAAGGATTACGGAAGGTCCTGTAAGGACAACGTGATTATTATCTTATCCTATAATATAATACGAGGAATGTCTGTCTGTCTGTCTGCACAAACGATCTCTAAAAACCGCCTAACGATTTTCACGAAACTTGGTGGTTAGAGATTTTCGGGGACAAGGAATCGATCAAGATGGGTCTCACCTCTGAGAAAATTCCCCTCGATAGCCCTCGCCTGGTGTCTTCAAACTGGGTGGTCCGATCTTAAAGAAACTTTACAGTATTACTAAGGGGGCTAAGGGCTCTCGATTTTTTCACTACAAACCTGACTTTTCCATCCCCTCGATACCCCTCGCCTGGTATCTTCGAATTGGGTGGTCCGATCTTAAAGAAACTTTACAGTATTACTAATGGGGCTAAGGGCTCTCGATTTTTCCACTACAAACCTGACTTTTACCTCCCCTCGATAACCCTCACCTGGTGTCTCAAAACAACGTTTCAGAAATCGGTGACAGCGATTACTCAATAACCACTCAACCGATTTCTATGAAATTTTCTTGTCGCGCGTTAGTTTTAGTTCTAGCTTTCTAGGTCGGAAATTTAAAAACTCTGGAAAAGCTCTGTAAAGATAATGTGAATTTAGTTTTTCTCCAAAAATCAGCAAAAGTAGGATTTTGAGATCGCCCCACATGGCTCGGTCTTCCTGGTACTTTTCCTTAAATTGTCCGGAAAAAAAACCTCATATTAGTGTTTTTGGGGTCGGTGAATCCAATTCTGACGTTAAGGAGTCTGTAGGGATAACGAAAGGTCTTGAAACGATAACGTGATTATCCTTTTTCTCAAATTTTCCCTGGAAAAACTATTCTGTGGGCTTTTGGGGTCGCTTACTCTGATTATGACATTAAGAAGTCTGTGAGGATATCGGAATGTCCTGTAAGGATAGTGTGATTATCATTTTCCTTAAATTTTCCGGAGAAAATTTCATGTTGGGGTTTTTCGGGTCCGATTATGTCATTAAGAAGTCTGCAAGGATAAAAGTGTTCATTTCTTAGTACGGTTCAAACAAGAACGATTAATTTGGTGTGGAAAAACTGCTCAATGTTTTTTTTTGTGGAAAAACTTCTCGATGAAATTTTACGTGTTTTTGTTTGAAATCACTAAAAATTGGGATAAAAAATTTATTTGTAGAAATTTCACTCGTGTTTGTTAGAAAATCATACAAAATTTAGCGTGAAAAGTGTTTTGTTGGAAATCAAGGCCCAACTACGATCGACATAGGAGCGCATATGTAGCTGCATATGTCATTTTCAGAATAAGAAAGTCAATGTTATTACCCACAATAGACATGTGTCAAAGTGTTGCCACTTTCAAACCTTCGTTAAACTTTCGTTAAGCATGAATGATTCGATACAAATGGAACTGGCATATGAAAATAGTGAACATAACCTAAAATTTTAGTGTGAATTTAATAATATTGTGGCCATAAAAATTTCCACTTGTGGTAAAATGAAAATTAGCTGTTATGTTGACAGCTATGTATGTCAACATTCGTTGGGGATTTGACATTTACATATGCACTCCTATGTCTATCGTAGTTGAGCCTTCACGCCCTGAAATGCGTTGTTATACTCTCCGGAATGAGTTTTTGGCGTATTTTTTTGTGCAAATTCACTCACTTCGATTATAGTGTAAACATTGCACACATAACCCACACATATATCTCCAATTAGCCAAGATGTAAAATTAGTATTTTATACAGAAATTAATTTGGCTTTCAAATTCAATTTCCAGCACTTATACAAATGTAGTCATCTGGTTTTGTTCAACACATTTTAAAAAATTGTTTAATTAATTCGAATTGATAACGTTAAGACATTGAAACAAGAATACAAGACAGCACATTTCTCCTGTTGATAAGTTAAAAAGTAATTTATATCCGTTTAAAATCACTCTGTAGACTATCCATGCTAAATAGGATGTGGGGAAAAAAATTGAATGAAACATTGCTTTTAAAGTCATAAAAGAGCTAATTGAGGAGTTTACTAAAACAGCAACAGAATATGTAATAATATTAGTCACAACGAAGAAAAATGTTTGTGTTCTCGCTATTAAAACAGTAAAATGTTCGCGTTATGTTGAAGTAAAGTAGCCAGAATATCACGAAAAAACACAAAAACAAAATTTAAGTAAGCTAGAAAAAAAGATGGAGCATATCCAAACATTAAACAAGTTGAAAATAGCTGCACCATCAATTTTAGTGGTCGTAATCAGGAACATATGTTGGCTGTTTAGTTCCTCATTTGAACAAGAACATTAACTCTAAATAAACATACATATACGTATATATGGATATATGAGGAGATCAGAAAAATCCGCTGCTATTATCCCCCTGTCTTTACATGACGTTTTTTTTCCAGTCTTTTGTTTTAAAAAAAACATAATTTTTTTGGCTGTATTTTTATGCGTATATAAGCGCATATAATGTGTGATACAAGAATATAAAATCGTTTATTTTTTCCATGGTTTTTCTCGTGTTTTTTACTCATTTTACATTTAGCAAACATACATTTATGCATTGTAATATAAATATTAAGCTCATCCGGCACAAGTGTTTCCTTTAAGCTTTCTCCAGGGTATCCCCTTTTTTATGGTCACATTTTTATGATCCATGCCATATCCACCGATGAAAGCGTAATATGGTACTCGTTATACGTATCTAAAAACGTGTATTTATCCACTTTTAACTAGGCTTAAACCTCTAAAAGTCCTTTTTTTCCCCGACAACGCTTCGACAACTATTATTACATGTTGGTCTATTGTATAAGCAATCACAAAGTCCATTAGCAAGGTACGGTACAAGTATTTTTATATCTGCGTAAATATCGTCTCTTTGTCCCCTCGCGTATGCTTTCCGAATTTCCTCCACTTTGCACATTGGCGGTTTGATGCCACCCGGAAAAGTGCTGTCGAAATTTTATGTGGTAATATGAAAAATTAATACCCGAGAGCATGGATATAAAATGATATTTTTCCCTTATTTTCCGTTGTTCGTTGTATCATCCAGAACAAAATTCGCTTTGTTGATGGTTAAGGGTTCTTTTTTTTTTTGGTTTTATTCGTACTAAAATATTAAAAATGTCACGACAGAACGAGTTGCTAAGTTTAAGCAGAAAACAACTATTAACTAGATTAAGTGCGCTAAAACCGTTTTACAGCCTTGGCAAATAAAGGACGAAAAACTTTTTCGAATTTCATTCAATTTACTGAATGACCCCTAAAATCATACATGAATTCTAGTCTGAATAGAGCTGGGCTATTTTCATGAAGAACAGCATAATAAAAGTCAAAATGACGAAATGTTCACATATAATTTCATCGTATTTATGCTTGGTGAAAAACATAAGGAAGAAATCCCTATTCTTACGTATTACAAAGAAATTTTCAAAACAAAATGTTTTGGAAAATAATTCCAAGAATTTTGAACGAAAATCGTAAGGTCGAGGATTGGTCTGCTAAGGGTTTGAAGTGGGCAAAAGAAAAGTGAAAATCTGTCATTGCTGTTAGGATTTCCAAGTGTTTAAATAATTTAGACAATTGGCAGCATTTTGGAGATTTTTTTTGTTGCTTTTCTCAAAAATATGAATAGTTTTTTTGTTGCTTTGCTCAAAAATATGAAGAGTTTTTTTGTTGCTTTGCTCAAAAATATGGAGTGAATTGAGTGAAAAGGTAATTAGTCCTTGTTCTGTATAAAAACAAAGTGTTGTGAAATAGTGCTGTTGCCAAAATATCTACGATTTTCCGAATAACACGGGATCGTTCTTAAATCACGAAATATCGAATTGTAGATTCTGGAGACGGGTTAAGAAAACAGCCAATAAAAATTCCCTCAGTCTGTTCGTCTGTAACTTTGGAAAGGATTGAGCTAGAGACTTGAAATTTTTTACAATTACGTTTCACATTAAAGACAGGGCTTAGTTCTTGAACTGGTAAAATCGGACCATTCCTTTCCTCCTTCACCTATTCAAACGAAACAGTTTTTTCCGATTTTCTCGAAAACGGTCCGTCGGCGCCGTATTGAAAAATTTATCAAGTTAAAATGTATTTAAAATAAAATTCTACATAACCTTTCCATCCATAAGAATACAATCGGGCCATTCCTTCTCCCCTCCCCCAAACGAACGAAACAGTTGTTACGATTTTCTTAGAAACGGGGAGTATTATCGAAAAATTTATAGAAACAAAATGTTTTTATAGAATATGATTTTACACACCCGTTCGATACGTCAACTACGATTTTCGTAAAACTCATTTGCAAAAAATTTCAAGTCTCTAGCTCCGGCAGACAGATATACGGACATCCTCATAATTTTGCCTGAAACGGATTTCGTACTGATCGGAAATTATTTATGTGACCCCGTTCTGTAGTCGGTCTCCGTCATGAATACAATACTTTCCCTCTATGGAATGTAAAAAGATATACAATACTTTCCCTCTATGGAATGTAAAAAAGCAGAGGAATGTAAAAAGATATTCAATTGCTAAAGTAATTTTCGATTCCTATATAATTTCCGTTTCGCAATCTTGAAATTCTAAACATGTTCTTTGTTGCCATTGAAAGTATAGTCGGTTTTACTATCAGTAGATTCCAATAAAAGGCAAGTTTTCTAGACTGACAGCAGTCAATAGCTTTGAAAGCTATTCAATTTCAACGTTTTCCTAAATACACTTCAGCGTGATGGAAAATAAAGCAAGAATTGGGATCCTAAAGTTTATAGTTCTCCTACGTTTTACTATTTGACTGACAAAAAAGATTGAAATGGCAGCCGTAAAGTTAAGAAATATGATTTTATATCAGCGTTGTATGATGTGGTATCGGATTATGTGGAGTACTGGTCATATTCTATTGCCAGATATTATTTATTCTACGTGTCTTACATCATCAATGACAATGACTTCAAATAAATATACACATATCAGTTAAGTTTCTATATTAAGTGTATGAGATATAAAAAGGATCCGAATAAAACTTTATTATCACCCAGTTATATTGACTTTTGTACAATAGCACTTGCCTCAATCATGAAATTTATCTAAGATTCGCTTTATTCTTATTTTTGCGACAAAAGACTTTATGAAGGAGTTACTATTAAATACGACAGTGAAATTTCATTAATCTGGACACAATTTATTGTAGTGCGCAGCTACAAGCTATTTCAACTGAATTGATTACAAATTTATTCTTTTTAGTACAATGTGGAGGACAATTTCTTGAATTAAAAAACGTCAACATAATAATAGTGTAGAGATAGTCTCCGCAGAATATTTAAAAAAAACTAGTTTGGGAAGCGTTTTATAAAAATCCGGATACAGTTTAGGAGCTGTCCATAAAGTACGTGATACTTTTAAGGGGAGAAGGGATGGGGGTACGCGTTAGTATGACGGTAAAACTTTTAAATAATTTGAAATGAGGCGGACACCACAAAACTATTTACATTTGGATGCCAAATGAACTGAATGCAAAAAAAATATTGGATCGCGTTTCCGTCTGCGATTCACTTCTGAAACGCTATGAAATCTTACAATTTTGGAAACAGTCGATCAAAAATGGATCACGTATGACAACCTGGTGTGAAAAAGATCGTGGTCGAAGCGAGGTTAAGCTGCGCAAACAGTGGCAAAGTTAGGACTGACGACGAATAAGGTGATGCTGTGTATTGGGAGGAACTGGAGGGGAATTATATAAAGGGTCTTTCAACAAGGACATAACAATTTTGTATTTTAATAAAAACGCACCCTAAAACTTTTTTATGATCTGGCAATGCTAAAACGTCAGTCAAGGTTCACATTTTTTTATTTTCAAGGTTTTTTTTTGGGTTTACATGCCACATAGCTGGTCAAACAATTGATCTATTGAAGGAGAAGTTCGGTAATCGTGTAATCTCACGAAATGGTCCGGTCGAATGGCCACCTCGCTCATGCGATTTAACGCCGTTGGATTTCTTTTTATGGGGTTATGTTAAGTCGTTGATTTATGCCAACAAGCCAACAACGTTAGAGAAGCTCAGGAACAACATCGAACGGGAAATCGCCAAAGTTCCGGCCGATATGTGTGGAAGAGTGGTGGAAAATTGGCTCCAAAGAATCAATCAGCAAACATGCTCGCGGTGGCCATATGAACGACATCGAATTTCATACTTAAATGTAACATGTCCAGTCCACTACACCTGGAATAAATTTCAGCCCGATATCTCAATTATTCTGTGTTTTATTTAAATACAAAATTGTAATGTCCTTGTTGAAAGACCCGATATAATGAGGTGTCAGCGGTTAGCCAAGCGATTGATTATGCGAACAACTAATACGATTGAAGCGGAGGATTGAGGAAAAACGCCCAGAATGGATCAAAAGGAAAGGTGTTGTATTTTATCATGACGATGTCAGACCATATACATTTTTCTTGAATCGCCAAAAATTCAGAAAGTTTGATTTGGAAGTTTTGATGCATCCACCTTATAGTCCTGACGTTGCACCGTCAGACTACTATTTGCTTCGGTCTCTGCAACATTCCCTTAATGGTGCAAAGTTGACTTCAAAAGAGGCCTGTGAAGAATACTTGGTTCAACCACTAATACCCGATGGAATAATACTTCTACCAAAAAATGGCAGAACAAAACGATGCATATCATACTAATATATAAAAATTAGTTGGTGTCTGTCTGTCGGTCTGTTCCTCTTTCACGCAAAAACGGCTGAACCGATTGACTTGAACTTCGGTATGAGTGTCTGTGGTAGTTCTGGTTCCAATATAGGCATACGGAAAAGTAGCGCGAGGGGTGGGGGGAGTAAGGGTAGGGGGTAAAGTGATTTCGAAACTTAGTTTTTGCGCTATGTTACTCTTTCGCGGGAAACTACTGAACCGATTTGCCTTAAATTTGGCATAGATGTTCGTCGGGGGTCCAGCCCCACCAAAAACCCATTAAAAAGTAGCCCGAGAGGTGGGGGAGTAAGGGGAGGGGGTAAAGTGATCTCGAAACTTAGCTCTTCCTCTATGTTACCCTTTCGCGGGGAAACTACCGAGCCGATTGGCCTGAAGTTTAGCTCCAACATAGACAATCAAAAAAAAAATTGAAAAAACTTAACCCGGCAACGACGGGTATGCAAGCTAGTTTGAAATAATTTTTTGCATAAAAAAGTGGTTTGCATTATAATTAAAAGAGGCCCGGTACTTTTTCCGTTTTGCATACAGCACTTTTATATAATATTGAAAAATTAGTAAAAGCAAATGAAATCATGTTTGTGATTCTGGCGATAGTTTAACAAAAATATGTGAAAAAACTTAATTTGAATATAAAATCCCATAATCAAATACGGAACTATAATTAAATTCTCTGCTAATTCAAAATATTTGAAAAAAAAAGTTAGTGTTAAGCTGTTAACCATTTATCATTATAATGAAGTTTTCAAACAACTATTATTATTTATTTTATTTGTTGTCTATCGAGATTTTCTTTTCGTTATAATCGATAGCTTTTATCTTAAGCATGCTAATCAGTTTCATTAGCAGAATGACATCATTTTGACGTTTTTTTTTGCATTGATGACAAGCTATAAGGTAGGCTTAACAAAATCGGGTGATCGAGGGAAGGGTCGGCATCCGAGCACGATATTTGTATTTATAACACCCCCATTCTGCATATTCTATCACCATGTGTTAGTCTAATGTAATCACTTGAAAAACACTTATGAAACTAGACCTGGCACAATGTCACGTTTTAGCGGTTAAGGTTGATTGTATAACAAGAAAAATTTAACACTCCCATATTTGTCGTTATTGTTGACTAAATGTTATTACAGACAAATATATGTACATATCAGAAGTAAAAAAATCAGCATTCAAAAAAAATTTGAGTGTTGAAAAAAAGACCGCGTTTTAATTAATTGACGGTGAACTTTAATTGGTGATAGACGACAATGACAATTGATCGTTTTATACCAGTTTTTTTTTGCCGAGTGTCGGTTTAGCAGAGTAATTATAATTATGGTCAGTTGTGTGAATGATATATACTGTAGTTGAAAACAAAAAAAAATCTAACCGTTCTCTTGTTGATTATATTAAGTTGTGTCACTCAGAAAATCAACAGAACCAGACCAGCTCTAGAGGAAAACCGGTTCAATTTAATGTGCTTTCGCCTTTTATTTCATTTATGACCGCACTCTGCACAACGGTTCAAACATATGTACAAAAAAAAAACATGGAAAAAACACTAGAATAAAATAAAAACATAAAATCTTGTTAACTAAATGACAGGCTACCCATTTTGGGTTCATCGACAGCCAGCAACTATAATACATAATAGGCAAACAGTCAACAAACATCTATCCACTCTTCTAACATTATTTTCCAAGTGCAGGCAAACAACAATATCTATAGATGAATAGATAGTTAGATCAAATAGATCAGATGGATCGTATCTGATGTGGCCATTTTAGATATTTTAGCATCTATAATTGCAGACTGCGTCAACAGCAACTATAGTTGCCATAGGCTATGTCTATCTATCAGTTAGCCTGTCAGTCTGCTGTTTGTAATACGTTGGCTGAACTGATCTTTATTTGTTCCAAGTTTCTAGTATGTATCTCTAAATCATGTCTCCCGCCGAGAAACATTCAACAGTTGTCCCCATGGGGAACTTCATCTAACACTTTGCTTGTTACTAAATGTAGCAAGTAGAACAAAAAAAAACCAAATGTTTTATAGAATTTAGATGCATACATAAATGAAATGATAATAGTGTTAGCTCTTCGGATGGCAGTGTTCCCAGTTGATCGTATTTTGCTAAACATTTTCCGTTTACAATTTAGGTCGACATATTAAAAATGCATGAAAATGCTAAATTTATATTTGTAAATAACTATTCGTATTTTATGCATTTTAATACGTACAGGGCAGCAATCATGTATTTCGACGCGTCTCTGTCTTTCGGCTTCGACGCAGCTTTTAACTCTTAACTTCGCGATATCAGCAGCTTCAAATTTCCTGGAGTGACAGCCAGAATCAAGTTTCGATTCATAGTGACGATTCCGCGAAATTTCAAGCTGCAGATATGGCGAAGTCAAGAGTTAAAAGCAGCGTCGAAGTCGAAAGACAGAGACGCGTCGGAATACATGATTGGTGCCCAGGTTATGCACTAAGAAGAATGGAGCAAAGATTTTAAGCTTGCTGCAGGGCTATTTTAGACAAGTTTTCTCACATTAGATGTCCGTTTACCTACAGATGGCATCTAGAAACTTGCTATAGGCTAAGAGGGAAAACATTTACTTGGAGAAAACCCTTTGCCCTGCAATATTGCGACGATGTAAGACATTGTAAATGAATGCAAGCCTATAAGGAGTCTCCACACGTTCAATGCTAATTGACAATCTTACTTGAATGACTCATGTTTCAAGTAACATTGATCGTTTGGATGCTCTTCGATGTTATCTCAGGAGGCAATTTCCATCAATGTTACTTGACGAAAATTTTCATCAATAATACTTGTCAAGTAACATTGAACGTGTGGAGGCTCCTATAAGGTATGTACTATTTGCTGAGGACAGGTAAAAGTTACACTTGCACAAGCTAAACTCAAAAAATTGGCGAAAAAACAACCTGCCACAGGTAAGATTTTGATTTTCTTATGTCCGTCAGTTCGTCTGTCTGTTCGTCGATCTGTCTGTCCGTAAAAATGTGGTTAGAATAATATTTTACACAACTTTTCTAAATATTAAAATTCAATTCCTTCTCTCCTCCCCTACAAACATGAAATAAAGGGTCTTTCAACAAGGACATAACAATTTTGTATTTTAATAAAAACGCACCCTAAAACTTTTTTTATGATCTGGCAATGCTAAAACGTCAGTCAAGGTTCACATTTTTATCATGGTGAAGTTCACGAACGAGCAACGCCACACAGCTGGTCAAACAATTGATCTATTGAAGGAGAAGTTCGGTAATCGTGTAATCTCGAGAAATGGTCTGGTCGAATGGCCACCTCACTCATGCGATTTAACGCCATTGGATTTCTTTTTATGGGGTTATGTTAAGTCGTTGGTTTATGCCAACAAGCCAACAACATTAGAGGAGCTCAGGAACAATATCGAACGCGAAATTGCCAACGTTCCGGCCGATATGTGTGGAAGAGTGGTGGAAAATTGGCTCCAAAGAATCAATCAGCAAACGTGCTGGCGGTGGCCATATGAACGACATCGAATTTCATACTTAAATGTAACATGTCCACTACACCTGGAATAAATTTCAGCCCGATATCTCAATTATTCTGTATTTAAATACAAAATTGTTATGTCCTTATTGAAAGACCCGATACAATAGTTTTGTGCGATTTTTTCGAAAACGGTGCATCGTATCGAAAAATTTATAGAGACAAAATGTGTTTAGAATATGATTTTACATAACCGTTCCATACATAAAAATCCAATCAAATAACTTCTTCCCGCTCTCCCACATAAATGGTTTTTTTTAAATAAAAATCTGGTCTGTCCTCATATACATTATTTGACGATTGGCCTCTGGCAATTGTGGCTTTTCTTTTGTGTTTACACAGTTTTTCTTGAAAACGGCTTAAATTTAATTGGCGAAAACTGATTAGTTTTCTATAAAATCCAGATGCTGAACATTAAATAAAAATCCGAAATTCGTAAATGAATTCGTATAATTCTTTTTGTTTATTTTGCACGTTTTTGGGTTAAAGAAGGATTTTCCTGAAATTCGGTCGCCTCATTCAATCGACTTTCAGTTGTCAAGTGTAATTTATTGGTTTTTACATATTGGAAACACTGATCATTATGCAGCGCTCAACCAGAAGTTGTTGGTCTCATTATTGTCGCAGCAGATAGCAATTAAAACTGTGAAGGCTACCAACAAAGAGATTCCCAGCTGTGACACTGACTGTCACAAAACCAGCGACACATTTTACTGATCTTCACTAGCCCAACATTCACTTCACTTCACTTCACTATTGGAACTTTTCATCCAATACACTTATGTGCCTTGATTTTTCTTAAGATTTTCTTCTGAGTTGATGATCATGATGTGATCGCACCATACTAAATACTCGTATTTAATGTTAACAAGCCAAAACAAGACATAATCGTGACTTAGTTTTACGATCAAAGGTTCCTCAATTTAATAACACTCACTTCGATAGGATCATGTTACTGCACTTGTTTATATGCTCGGTTAATTTTTTGTTCTTCATATTTTGGATCATTGATCTTTAATCGTTGATCGCAGTCAAATGAGTTTTATCGCTTTTGTTAGACACTTTGAAGCAACATGTGTAAATGATGTCACAAAGTAATAAAAAATGATTTAAAGCATTGGAGGTCTACGAGTATGTCGGCATATCATTCGTCCATTAAAATTTAATCAACATAATTGCTATTGAGTTTTGCATTTTTTATACATGGGGTATAGCAGTACCTACATATTGAAATTTCCGTATATCTACAATATACACAGCTAAAGTACAATCTTTGAATAATTTTCCAACACAGACCGTTTTAATAGCAAAATTACAATCAGTCATCGATGATTCTATGTTGCAAATAATTCACAGTTTAATCAGTTCGATCGGCGTATACTGAAAAGTATGTAATTTTATTAATAACAAATGATTGCCGAGTGGAAATGAGGTAAATTATTGTAATATATAAATATATTCATATCAATAATAATAAAAAAAATCGATTTATTTCCAATTCTGTGGTCACAAGGAAAAACTGCTTAAGTCGAAAAAGCGTGTTTTGAGTAGTTTGGGTTTAAAGTTTTGATAACTTTCTGGAAAAAATTGGTTATTCTTTTAAACGAAAAATGTTTTCCAGTTTGAAGTAAACACATTAAAGACTGCTTTAAACTGAAAAGAATCTTAAAATCCTATTTGGTTAAAGTGTTATCATAAAAAAGGCGTTTCTTCCATATTATGAATAAGTTTTTCCAAAACCATAGTAAAGCAAAACTGACTTAGGTTATATGGTTTTTGGTCTGCCATTCTTCAGAGGGGTACAGCATGAAAACCAAACTTTGACAGAATATAGAACTGGATATGGAGAATTCAAATATTCACCAACCTTTAAAAGTACATAACTCGACTTAACACGTTGGCTACCAGCCAAAAAAAAAGCTTACTCCGCTAGTATACACTGGGAAAAAACGCAAAAATCATTTCTGTACAATGTGAGTCACCAGTGAACACAAGATCAATACAGAAAAAAACGAACAACAAATTTTTCACATGAAATATGCTCCACAAAAAAAACCCCTTTGTACCGCACGAGCGACTGCACTCAACCATGGAACTTAAGAAACTGACGGTAATGACAATAGTGTGTGTACACCGGTGACTCACATTGTCCCTGTGGGTGACACGCTGCGATCACCGGTGACTCACATGGTAGCCAACGTGTTAAGCGGTTTTCCTTGTGACAACAAAATTTTTCGTACAGTAAAGATTAGGAGTTCCTTCATTCCGCGAACGACAAAACTTTTTGAATAATTTACCAGCTGATGTGTTCTCCCCGGACTATAACCCACAGAAGTTCAAGGAGAACATAAACCGACATCTCCTTTCGTTCTTCCGACCATCCTGAGCTGTGCTTCGTCATTAAAAGGACTTCCCCTAAGCTCTGGCTGAAACCATGAAAAAATTAATAAGGTTCAGATGCGATCAGCACAAAACTTTCTTCTGCAATATTTAGTTTCGGAAAAATATGTAAAAAATATTTTTTTTTCAAATACAGTAATTCCTCCCACTGCGCGGTTTCTAACTGCGCGGTTTCGCAACTGCGCGGTTTAGTTTTTAATACAAAAATTTTGAACCGCGCGGTAAAAATTTCGCAGCCGCGCGGTTTTTTTATAATTTTCGTTTAAAAAACATGTTCCTAACCCCAAAATTTCATACAAAGTAGGGTTCACAGTGCGCCGTTTCGGTTTGCGCGCTCTTTTTGTGGAACGTATTTCCGCGCGGTTGGAAGGAGTACTGTACCTCGAAAACCGTCAAAGATACGTAAAAACCGTTAAAAGAAAAAATACAGGAAATTGAATTTTAACCCTGTAGTAGGCCAATTTTTGTTTGAAGAGAAAAAATTAGAGCAGGTTAATTGTGCTTCAGGAAACCCAGAACGGAAACCCTTTTCTCTCTAGGTAGTTGTTTGAGTTTCCAGTGGGTGGAAAAAGGGAGTGTATCTAGAGATACACTTGCCGCGGCAGGGGGTTGTTAATTAGAAAAAGCAAAGCTGTATCTGTAGATACACTTGGCTACTAGAGGGTTAATTTCGTTATTTGTATTTTTTATATGCTCATAATTTCCCAAAAATTATCAAAAAACTTAATTTTTAGAAATATGTTGGGAATGTCAAAAATTTTATATTCTGTGAATTTTGAAGAAAAATATGAAGCGAAGTATTGCATATTTCATTGGTAAAAGCAATCATAAAGATTTGTATTTCCATGAAAATATTAAAATAAATTCTCAGTATTCCAAATTAGTAGTAAGATTATTTTTCACCGCAACAAACTTGGCCAAGTTAAACACAACTATTCAATATGCCGAAGACCGCATTCGTAAAAAAAATAAATAAAAAAATAAAAATAGACTCCAATGTGTCGTTGTATAGATGACAATAGATACCCTTTTTAACCCGGATGACAGTTTCTGATATCCCTATTGCAATATGATTACAAGGTGGGTACAAGCCGCTCTAAAGGTTGAAAGGTTTACCGAATCCTGAAGAAGGTGCGTCTTTGCATGATTTAAAAGGCATTGATGACGTGAATGGCGATAATATTTGTATGTACAATATTGTAGTTTGTAACATCATCCCCTAAAAATCTATCCTTTTTTTTCCCCTGATAATTCGTTTCGTCTCGCCCTTAAGAAACTGCCTGTGCACAAGCGCGTCGACGATATGAAAGATGTTATCATTTCGTCACCGCGTGTCATCACTGATAAATTTCATTTCGTTAAATTGAAAATGATTTTGATTGATGAGTTCGGATCGAACAGTTGTGCCCCCTTTGATACGGCACGGTTTCGTATCGAAACCAAACCAGTTAAGAACATTGAATTCCGCATGGAATTATTTTTACCATGGCGTATTTATGAATAACTAATAGAAATTTTCTCTCACAAGGCAGTATGCACGAAAGTAAAGACAATCATCATCGTTATGCGGATTTGGAAGACATTTTTTGCCATCTTTTCATTTGCTTTCAATCAAATTTTTATGAGAATAATTTAAAAGTTGATTGTGTAGAGGAGGAGCACGGAAAATTACCAATAGCAGAGGCCGAGGGATGCGAAAAATTGTTTAATCAAGACAATACCCCAGGGTCGATAGCGACAAATTTCTTAAATGTTATTTTCTCAATTTCATTAATTGATTTATCGATATGACGATAACTTTTTTGTTTTGAAAAATTTACCATGAAAATGATTGGAAATTATTGGCTAATATTACATGTTAGACTGTTATTGATTTTTTATAATTTATTTTAGAATTTTCTATTTTTGTTTTGCTAGTGGGAAATGGTAATTTGTATTTAATTTGTTTACAATGCGTTGAAATATTCAATTTAAATAAACGGTTTGATTTGACCGTGAACGTTTTTTTTTTGTTTGAAAAATTATTTTTTCTGCTTTATTGGTCATTTTGAATGTTTTGCAATCCTATTGGAATTTTCTCGGCTTATAAGGTCTGCAAAAACAAAAAAATTATATTATTTTTGCGGATGTTTTCACATCCGAATTTCCCCCCAACAGGTCGGACATGTCTGCCCTGAAAACCGATCAGGAGCCTGTTTCTGGTATGGAAAGCTGGCTCACCGTCATCAGAGCCTGCTTTGCCAGCTTCCATTCGAAATTTATTGGGGGATGGATGACTGAATCGGCACACCAACGAAACAACAAAATTTTGTCGAAAATAAAAGATTAATAAATATGCGCCGCAGGCAAAATTAAAAAAAAAAAAACTCGGCGCAAAGATTTTAATAGTTCCAACCGAAATCAACTTAATTTTTCGCACTTTTTACACTTCGTAAATAATTGCGATGGAAATTGTGAAACCAGTAATGAAAGCAAAAGAAAATTTTTATTGAAATACAGTAGAAACTCGGTATAGGGAACCCCCAAAATAGTGGATTTTTTTGTTATTATGTGCCAGATATTACCATAGACAGGATTTTAGAAATCCACAATCTTTTAATTACTTGAGTGGAAGAAAATCAGGTTGATTCTGGTGATCTGCGTGTATTAACACTCTAACTGCCACGTCAGTCAAAAAGACCTGACACCTAATTGTACACAACGGCCACAATGAAAATTATTAAAGTGTTCGCTGCAACCGCAACGATTTTTTGTAGTTGCACACATTTTATGGTAATAAAATAACATTTAGGTATAATTTTGTTTCAATTTTTTTTCCTCTTAGTGCATCCTTTTTGACTGAAAACTAAATATTCGAAAAAGGCTTAAAACTGTCGTGGCCAGTGTTCAAAACGCTCCCATTTGTAGTCTTCCGTTCTGCTCCTAAGGAGGGATTGAAATCAATGGAAAATAAAAATCACTCTCTAAAGAACGAAATTCGACATTTCAGTAAAACGCTCCCAAGAACGAGACCGAAATTATGGTTTTTACGTTCTTGCTCTTAGATCTTTACATTTGCATTTTGTTTTTATGTTCTTTGAGAACAGAACGTTAATGCTGGGAGCGAAATATTGTTCTCTCACTAGTAAAATACATACTTATATGTGTGTGTGTATCATACCAAAGAGCCATCGCTCGAGGCTTTCATTCATTTTTATGCGAGACCCACAAACCGCTTTGAACAAGGAGCGAAAACTTCAATAGAAACCATTTCGTTCTTAACTTGGGAGCGAGAACGAAAAATGTACATCGATCGTTCCGACTCCTACGAACAGTATCGCAGAGCTCAAAATTTCTCTCTTTAAAGAACGATTGCGCTAGAAAATGATTTTCGTTCTTGAGAACGGGAGTCGGAAACCGCAGCAAACGTTCTTGCCGTTGAGAACGAAACTTTTAAGAGCGAAAAGAACGAAATAACAACATAAAGTTTGAACACTGGTCGTGGCAGTTAGAGTGTTAAGGAAAGTTAGGGAGAAAGTAGCAATGATGAATGCTCGAAAATAAGTTGTCCAAAAGGAACTCACTTCATATTTCCGTCCAAAATAAAGAATCAATCAATTAAAAACTGCATTTTGTCATTTTATTTATATTACAGTGCATCCATACTAGACATGGAAATTATGAACGTACGCAATATAGTGAATGTACCTACTGGATTTTTGCGGATTCTCTATAACGAATCTCTACCGTACATACGCCATTAGTGGAAAATTGCTACTAGAACACTATAATGACACTTGATTGAAAAATTCGGGACAAAAGTTTTGTTCCCGAGACGCCGGGACAACATGCCTGATTCCGGGACTGTCTCTGTCTCTAAGTCATATTGGAATCATTTTTATTCAAGTTCCGCTCATCAAATCGAAATTTAATTGAAACAATGTGGAACTGGAACTTTTTTTTGATAGAAAACATAAAGTTTCAATTCCGTGAATCTAATGGCTGCATCTGACCTAACCATGGAGGATGTGGACGAGGGAGGGGAAACATTCCTTACAAAGTTCAAGATAAAATATTAACGATTTGACATTACGTCTATGAAAAATAGCTTTTTTTTATAAACATATTTACATATTTTATTATTAAAAAGAATTTTTGGGCGAAAATTTGACGATTTATTTTATTTCAGATATGGCGTCGCTGGTGATACCTTCCAGTTTTGCATCCCAATAAAGTTCTAGTCAACGCCGTTTTGTCATCTAAGGTTGAGTATCTCTCGTATCTCCTATTGTACAAAATTTTCCTACATCCACAAAAAAAAATCACTTTCCATTGCTATCCCATACCAAAATTCACTCATCAAATATGCAAGGAGAATCGTAAAAAGTGATGGTGAATTACCAATATAATTGAATCACATCGAGTGTGTGCCAATTAAAAATTACAACCTAGATTTTAGATTTTATTGAAATTTTTTACTCTCCCCCTTATGCCAGCATAGAACGACAAACTTCAACATTATCGCCTTTCAATGATTTCGTCAAGTTAAGGTGAAATGGCTATGACTTTTGGCATTCGCACCATCCTCAGCGATTTTCAGTGTTACATCATTATCATCAACGCCATCACCATTATCATGTAAAAGTAGGTACTAGTACGCTATCCACATCCAGTAAGCATCAAAGCGTGACTACTTCATATATTTGGCAGTCGACACGCTGATATTTTTATATTCTTAACTTCTTTTTAGGGTGGTTCTGGTTTCTCCTACCCCTCCAGAAAAAAAAATGCCAGCCAGCAATTCTATTTTAGCGTTCAAGACATAAAATCCTAGCTCTAAAAATATTCCACGATTACGTTTGAGATCTTGATTTGGGGATTCCAGCGTGCCCTAACAAAATAACCCAGAAAAAAAATATACGCTTCCTTTACTATACTCGCTATAAGGACGAAGATTTCTCTTTGATATATTTATAATATAATATGACTGCTATACTACACCAGAAATAATGGCAACAACAAAAACAACAACTAATGCTATAATTTTTTTTTCTACTGGTGGTGCTACGATTATTTTCTTCTCCTCTAAGTTGGATGTGAGCGCGATGCAAAACTCAAGGCACTTTTATGAATGACGACGAAGAAATTTATTCCGCAAGGAATTTTAATTTAAGAAAGAATGTCTTTTATGGGTCCTTATTAAAATTGCTCAAGTTCTTTTTCGGAAGGCAAGAAGCCAAAATAGGCGGTAGTTGGGCAGGAAAGAAAGTAGGCAAGCAAAGTGAAATGCGAAGGCACCAAAACCTTGGCATTTAACATTCAGGCAGGGTTGAGAAGTGAGAGTGCTTTTCCAAAAATGAAAGCCAACTCGATGGTTGGTGGCGGTTCTTCTTCATACAGTTTTTCCATATTTGTGCGTGTATATTGCCTCAAATTTGGGTTTCTCTTGCACGATCCTTCTTATTAGTTTATAGCTTTTATGAGTCCTTATACAACATAAGAGTATGGTGGAGCGCAATAATATGTATATATAAATATACGACTTACCCATGATTTGGCCCAATTCCTTTTGCTCCTCCATTTCTACCCTGTTCCGGCTCCGGTTACTTCTTCCAGAAAAGGTTCTGTTTTCCCTCCAATATTTAACGTTTTCCACGAGTAAATGCCATTGCTTCGGGATTCCCTGTAAAAGTTAAGCAGGAAGAAAGAAAGAAAGTCAAACTGAAAATCAGTGGGAAATTCGTCTTCAGGTTGGGAAGGACACTTGGATGGGTAGTGAGTACCACCGATGCCAAATGGTGGTGGTAAAACGTTTTATGTTGATTTCGCTTTTGGCTTTGTTTTTCTTTTTACGTCGTATTCACCATGGCCCTGATTCCTATCAGGTTGATGAAACACTTCCCTGTTTATTAATGTGTGCTACCAGGAGTTTTCCTTTTCCGGAATTTCCGCTCCCCTCTATTCCTCTATCCCTCTACCCATTGACACCGTAACCGCACTTCTGCTACACGAGTTCTAATATTACTAAAGAAACAGGATCGTAAAAATTTCAGTTCCTGTTCCGCTGGCAGTAAGTTTAGCTGAGTGAGTCGCTTTTTGTAATACTTGAGCGGATTTCGTTTCATTTTGGGCTAAAATTCCCGTCATTCAATCAAAATTTTACCATTATAAGCTAAGTATGGGAAAACCAATTGTTTAGATAAATTTTCAGCCGTCTCCCCTTATGGCCACCCCAATTGATCAGAATCTACTAGAAGAAGCCACAAAACAAACAGAAATGTATTGAAACAAAAATCTATTTGAAAATTTTGTGCTATCCTAATGCTACGCAGTGGATCCTTTTTCGAATGTCGGTCGGCGTCGTCGTTTTTATGACTTTACTATCGAATGGGTGAATTTTACAACTGATTTATGTCACGATCATATAATGGTATATTTTTTCAACTATAATGTAGGTACATTGAATTCTATCTATTGTTCAATGTAATGGCACATGTGTTATAGCATAACGAAACTAAAGTAAGGAGTTTTCATTGAAACTTGTATCGTTTTTTCATTCGTCCGACGTGCAATAATGGCTATAAATGTATATTCATTGAGACTATCATGAACCCTTTTAAGTTTTGTCGTGATAACACAATTATTGTGCATTGAAACTCATTCGAGAGAGCGGATCTTATCTTAGGAAAATTTTATTACTATCGTAAAACGAAAATGTTGTTTGCTAGGATTTTATTTTTATGGGTGTATGGCGATTAAATTGTGCGATATTTTGGCAAAGTCCTGCTATTCGTTATATTCTGGAAATTAACAATGGCGACAGATTCGATCTGTTTTTTTTTCTTTTTCGTAAAAAGTTGTTTACCTTTATTAGTCTGATTTTTACTGTCTTTTATTCAAGGAAGCAATTTTTATGTTATTTTCTTGTCCCTTAAACTACATTTTACGACGAAATTGGGCTACTTAAAATTAAGGTATCATGACTGAAGATTTTGTCTGCTGGTTTATTTGTCAGGAGCTGCTTAAAATAGTGTCACACATTTACGGGGTAGAAATCACGACAGAGCTGGGAAGTGGGGTAAAATAGCACGACATTTTTCGTTTATATTTCCCTTACCCTTACAGGCTTCTTAATGTCAGAATAGGATTCGCCGAGCCTAAAAACCCTAAGATGACACATTTCCTAGAAAATTTGAGGAAAAGAATAATAACATTATCCTTACAGGACCTGTCGTTATCCTTACGGACTTTTTGACTTCAGAATCGACTTCTGCGACCCCAAAAACCCCCGGATGAGATTTTTTCCGGAAAATTTGAGGAAATCGATAAACACGTTATCCTCACAGGACCTGTCGTTATCCTTACGGACTTTTTGACTTCAGAGTCGGATTCTGCGACCATAAAAACCCCTGGATGAGATTTTTTCCGGAAAATTTGTGGAAAGCGATAAACACGTTATCCTTACAGGACCTTTCGTTATCCTTACGGACTTTTTGACTTCAGAATCGGATTCAGTGACCCCAAAAAATCCCCAGATGAGATTTTTTCTGGAAAATTTGAGGAAAATGATGACCACGTTATCCTTACAGAACCTGTCGTTATCCTTACGGACTTTTTGACTCCAAAATCGGGTTCAGCAACCCAAAAACCCCGAGATGAGATTTTTTCCAGAAAATTTGAGGAAATCGACAAACGCATTATCCTTACAGGACCTTTCGTTATCCTTACGGACTTTTTGACTCCAGAATCGGATTCTGCGACCCCATAAAAACTCCGGGTGAGATTTTTTCCGGAAAATTTGAAGAAAATGATGACCACGTTATCCTTGCAAGACCTTTCGTTATCCTTACGGACTTTTTGACTCCAGAATCGGATTCTGCGACCCCAAAAACCCCGAGATGAGATTTTTTTCCGGAAAATTTGTGGAAAAGGATAATCACGTTATCCTTACAGGAGATTCTCTTATCCTTACAAGGACGAAATAAAGAAAATATTGTGTTGTCATCCCTTATCCTTACAAGGACGAAGTGAAGAAAATATTGTGTTGTCATCGGACTTACGTATGCGCGCAAAATTTCAAATCAATCGGATGAGTGCAAGTGGGTCAAAATTGGATTGCAAGATTTGAATCTGACAAGCAGACTGGCAAACAGACAAACACGAGGGCAAGCTAAATAAAAGCTTTTAAAAATCAATCATTTTTTTGTTGGAATCGGAATTTCCATTACAAATAGTAGTCAAATCGACTATTTATCATACTAATATATAAAAATGAGTTGGTGTCTGTCTGCCTGTCTGTCTGTCTGTCTGTCTGTCTGTCTGTCTGTCTGTCTGTTCCTCTTTCACGCAAAAACGGCTGAACCGATTGACTTGAAATTTGGCATGAGTGTCTGTGGTAGTTCTGGTTCCAACATAGGTATACGGGAAAGTAGCGCGAGGGGTGGGGGAGTAAGGAGAGGGGGTAAAGTGATCTCGAAACTTAGCTCTCACTGTATGTTACCCTTTCGCGGGGAAACTACCGAGCGGATTGGCCTGAAGTTTAGCTCCAACATAGGCCATCACAAAAAAAAAAAAAAATTTAAAAAACTTAACCCGGCAACGACGGGTATGCAAGCTAGTACTCTATATTAGATTTAGTCTGTCGTTTGTAACGCATCGAACCAATTGTCGAACACGAAAATGAACTACACCAGAGTGTTGGGGATGACAAAGGATTTTCATTTCCGCATGTCCGTCCATCTGTTTGTCTGTCCGTCTGTCTGTCTGTCTGTTTGTCTGTCTGCCCGTTCGTCAGCCTCTCCGTCGGTTTGTCTGTCGGTGAACACCATACCTTCCGAAGAGAGTAAGCTGGAGACTTAAAATTTTTTAGTTGTTGTCTCAATTCCTACCAAAAACACTTCAATTTACAAAATTTTCTCTCCGTGTACACTGTAGAAAATGAATTTGAATTTAAACCGAAAAATGGGGTAAAAACGGGGTAAATTTGCAAAAACGTCGTAAAATTTCGAAAAAAAATCAGAATTTAGATCGCACACCATTTAAGTTGTAAAATCACCCAAAAAACATTAATCCTACACTAGAAATAGGGTAATTTTAAACCTTGCGTAAAATTTCGACCAATATTCGTATTTTTACTCTCATTTTGGTGTAAAAACACGCTCGCAGGGTATTTTTGCATTATTGTACGGACAATTTAACCTTAACCTTATAATTCGCATAAGGTTTGTGGCATCGGAGTATAAATACTCGAATCGAGTTTTACTCTACCAAAATCCTGTGTGGCGTCTGCCACATAGCAGACATGCCCGGGAAATTTGGATGTGAAAACATCCGCAAAATAATATAATATTTTTGTTTTTGCAGACCGTATAAGCCGAGAAATTCTAATACCATTTTCGGTGTAATTTTAAACAAAAAATGTCGTAAAATTACACCTTTAAGACGCGGTTTTGCTACCAAATAGGAGGAAAATTACAACAAAAATGTGGTAATTTTAAACATCCATGTCGTAAAATTACACCCGTATTGTACTTTTACTTCTTATTTAGCTTAAAGTTCCCCCGTAAAAGAGGCTTTTGTACGCCACAAAATGAGTAAAAATGCATAGCTTTTAAGCCATTACAACTCGGTGTAATTTTACCCCTATTATCGTAGGAAAATGGTTTCCTACGATAATAGGGGTAAAATTACAATAAAATTTTCTAGAGTGTAGTTTGAATAGAAGTGGCAATATTTTATAAACAGCACCTAAGGTGACTTTACGAACTAGAGTTGTTTGGATTAAATCACTTAAGTGTGATTTGAATTTTTAAATATTGTACGTTCTTAAGATACATTTATTAATTGCTATTACTAAGAATCGTACCTTTTTAATTTGCAAAATGAAGAAATCGCAGAATCAAAATATTCCAGGATTAAAAATTGAAGAAAATACCAATATTCAAATCTCAAGTATTTTATTTTAAGAATCGTGCGTTTTAAAAGAATAATACATCCCTTCGACGAAATCATCATCCATGAATTCAATACATTTTTTTTTTGTAAACTCCATCTCAAATTTGAACATAAATTGAGATTGCAATAAATATGACAGATGAATGGCATCAGTCTCTAAGGCAGCTCCATTCCAACACAACATATTACACACTTTTGAAGACAGATTCCTGCTATATTCCAAAGAAAGACTGTAACTATACATCATGGTACAGTGGAAAAATTAAAAAAAAAGGCAAGTAGAAAATGAAAAATCGTATAGGAAATGTTACTTTGATCAGAGTCGATACTCTTTATAAGTCGAATCCCGTTTACATCGTTCATGCTCGTTCGAGCCTAAATGATGCCTTGTCAAACGGTGAAATAAAGGACGTCTTCCTGAGTGACAAGCGAAGATAATTTCATTCAGTTCAGTTCGGAAGTATCCATTCTATGATAGAAAAGCTTTTGCGTTTCCTTCTCCATTCCCTCATCTTCGTAATTTTCCATTGGAAATTCACTATGTATGCTGCACAATGAACGGATCTGAAAGATTTTTGCTCAGTTGAAATTATGTTTTATACAACATATATTCGCTATAGTCAGGATTTTTCCAAATAAAAATATGAACAAGTCAGAGCGACAAGATGGAGAGTCGAAAAAAAAAAATAGATTCATAGCAGAATTTTCCATCCTTCTACACGATTTTCCTCCTTTCTTCGTTTAAAAATTCGTTTTTCTTTCGCTCAAGATTATAAAGTTGATTGTCAATGGTCCTTAAAAAATATCATCGGCTTAAATTGTAGCATTTGATACAAAAGATTGAATGGAATTGGTATTAAACCTCCATCTTACCACATCATTGGGAAAAGGCTTTTATAATGTAAAGAGACAGTTTATACTCATTCGTATTTTTGGAAAATGAAATGGAAGAAAATTTGCTTTTGACATCAATAGGCTATAAATAAAATGATTGATGAATTTATTATATACATATATTGCAGAATTTCAATTTCGTTTAAATTTAATAACGTTAATTTGTTTCTGTTAATTCTATTTATTAACTGTCGGAAATATAACAAAATTTACGCTTAATTTAATAAAAGCTTTGAGAATATAATTAGGTTGAAAAAAAATTTCCAATTAATGGCCCATTGCCTCCAATTAATTTTAGATATCAATATAAACCACTCTCTTATTATAAAAAGTTGTTTTTGATAATATTGTTTTCATTTTCTTAAAACATTCGTATATTTTATTACAAGGTCATGTTTTTAAGGGACTCGCTTTTCCAAAGGCACATTTGTCCAAAATTTTTAGTTTCTACACTCAGAAAAATGTTCAGGTCAACTTTTTGTCAGGTTAACTCTGACCTTACAGAGGTTTCTGTAAGCCAGCTAGCGGTCAGAGTTAACCTATCTAAGGTCAACTCGTGCACCTCCCAATGCCCTACTTCACCTGCTGGTGGCTTAATTTCAGAATTTCTCCGACCACTGGTCAACTCAGTTTTACTTGCCCACATGCAGGCGAACGCGCGCCTGCCCGAGGCCAATTACGCCGTATGTAGGTCGTCGAGTTAGCCTCCATTTTTCTGAGTGTAGAGCCTGGGCATCAATCGTGTAACGAGACGCGTCTCCGTCTTTGAGCTGAGACGGCGACATCGACGCGACACGTTTTTCTAATCTTGTACCGCGACACTAAAAAGTTTTAACGTTCAATGGATTGAATTTCGTAAATCAATTATAGGTCATGCTAAATAAAGCTTTCCGAGTGCACAATACGGACCAGTTTTGCTCACTACAAATATCTTGCTACAGAAACGTCAAAATAAAAATGTTTGGATTAGCTGAAATTAATTTTGTGTTAAGTTCACCAGAAAAAAGTGAATTACGAGTTGTTCGCAGGTTCTAAAGGGACATAAATGATCCGTTCCAGCTCACCTCAAAACAGTAATGTATAATTAATAGACTTTTTGCTTGAAGTGAATAAAAATCAAATCCTCCCACAAAAGTTTTTTTCTTTTTGTTGCCGGAGGCACCAGTGTCAAACGCGCCCCTCGCTAAGGCATTATTTTCATCCATGAACCTTACAAGGGTTTCCCACTGCTTTTCATTCGTTATCTTCCTAAAATAATATAAATTTTTTTATGATTTAAATACAAAAACTTTTATTTACTTTGGTTCCTCCATTGTGAAATGACAGACGAAATGACACTGAGCGACGCCTCGAACTGTGTCGCTGAACGAAAAGACGCGTCGCTAGTGTGCAACGACGCGTCGCCATACACGATTGCTTTTCATAATGAAAGACGCAATTTCGTGTCTGCGTCGCGTTACACGATTGATGCCCTGATTTGTTCAAGAGATATCATCTCATTCTGATTTTAGGTCAAATCCTTATACTCTGAAACTACTCGACCGATTGATTTTTTTTTTTTCGAAAAATGCGCAACCCAAAAAGTGTTTATAATAGTAGCTTCCCCATACATTAAGATCCATTTGAAATCGAAATTTTAGAATCAAGTTGTACTATAAGAACTTTCTTGATTGCGTCTTTGGAAATAGAAGATTTTCTTCTATTTAAAAGCTGCAATTCAGGAAGATAAATGTTTTCGACTGTCAAAGGATCTATCCTGGTTCGGGTAATGCCAAAAAGCATTTTCAATTATATTTTGAAAAATACACGGATACAGGAAAGTGTCGAGAGAGAAAAAAAATCAACAACGAAATCAAATTATAAAAAGAAATTCTAATGCGAAAATCATATTAGAGCTGAAACGTGCGTATGCAGAATAGCATGGGGCCACAGTAAACAAAACGAAAGAAATGACAAAATGGGAATTTAATGTAATCCAAATGGGAAGGTCGTCAGGGTTGGTAAAACAAGATCAAGAAATAAGGATAAAAAAGAAACAAAAATACAAAACTCGGTAGAGGAACTAGGTATGAGTATAGGTATAAAAGTTTGGTATAGAAAACCAACAAAAAAAAAAGTATCAAAGCAAAGTCTAAAGTATTATCTAAGCATAGAAGTCGGTTTTTCCGGTACCCAACATATCTCGACGTATCTATTATGCGTATTTTTTATGTACTTAAAAAGAAATACACCACATATAGTATAAATTTGAAGAATGTATGAAAAAATGAAACTTCGGCGAACGAAAGAAAAGGAAAATTTTCTAAATTTGACATAAGTCTCGCATATGCGAATCTGTCTAATGTTTCGGAAAATATAATTTAACTTTGGAAACTTGAAAACTTTTATGCCTATACGGATATAAATTTGTTACGTATAAAGAGATATTATTTTCGAGCTCATGCATATATTGCCGACAGGATGACTCTAATGCTGTACTATACAGTATAGCACAAACACACGCACACACACACACATACACAAATTTACGCACGCAATGACTGGATGTACATAAACCTTTCAAATCTACTTTCTTGTGTATATCAACGGAACATATTTGATCAAAATCCTTCTTGATACATAATAAAGTGGCCTCCAAGGACATCATCCTTCCATAACCTTCTCGCGTACTCTTCTATTGAACTTTGGTTGGGCGATAGCTCCATAAGGCAAACGTCCCGAATAAAATCTGTATTTATGTATGCGGTATGTTGTCTCGTTAAGGAGGCAAATATATGGTAAATTTACAGGGTCTCATGTATACGCACGTAATAAGATTGCTCTGCTCTGTGTATGTCATCATCTTAATTATAAAGCGGATGTTGTCATTTGGCGGTTATTAAGGTGGATGGGTGGATTGTGAATTTTCGTTGAGTATAATTAAAATATTTATCGTCTTTTGATGTAAATCCAAAATTTGCCATTTGCGTGATTATAATCGCGGATTTCTGTATGTTGTCAAGGGGGATGGACGCACGGGAGATTTTAAAAATCACAGAATCCCATTGAAAAGTTTTCTTTTTTCTCTATTCTCCCCTTAAATAGACACGTAACCATGGATGTGAAAAACTTTCACTTTTTCGTGGAGGGTCCTTTATTATTATGTTTTTTTTAGCCAGCAACCGATGTGACGATGTTTGTTACCCTCATTTTCGTTAAAATAAATTGGACTTGCTTTTTATTAAATCATGTCATTTTAAATTTTTATTTTCCTGTTTAAAAAGTAATATTCTATTTTCTGAGGAGTTTTCACTTTGGAAGTATGAAGAAATTTCAAGTAAGTTTATTGAATTTTTTTTTAAGTAAATATACTGAATGTAATTGGCTATAAATGAAATTTTGTGATTTAAGTTTAAAAAGTTTTACGAGCAAAAAAACAAAAATGTGCCAAAGAATAAATTGGAAGGGATTTTTCTTAAAACAAATAACAGGAAAAATTTATATCAATAAATTATATTTTTTTTGCTTCATTTTACTTGATAAATACACGACAATTTTCCAAAAAAAATAACTTTTTAACTACTTATCAAATGTTGTTTTCCTTATGATGCCTAATTTTCCGTTATCCAGAAGTATCACAATGTCGCTAATTGGAAGGGCATACAATTTCTTCGTAACTCTTCTTCCTAGAAACTCTTTTTTGCACTGGAGAGATCACTTTTTTTTTTGAAAGCTTTTACTTAGCTTGCTTCTTTGTCTGTCTGTCAGTCAGGGTCAATTCTTGTAACCTAATTTTGACCCATCCGATTGACCTGAAATTATACGTAACTCCATACGTAACTCCGATGACAATGCAATATGTGTGTATGCATGTAAGAGAAAAAATTAAACAAAATGGCGTCCGGTAGTCCACGGCGTGTAGGGTCTCAAATGAAAAGATTTCGGAAAAGAATTATCAGCGTGTATTGGAAGATCAACAAAAACAGAATGGAGGACGATAGACACCTATGTGAACTTGGCTTGCGAAGTGCGGAAACTCGAAATAAAATTTACATGAAAAAATTGTACTAAAATTGTACTAAATTGTACTGCATTTTAAAAAAATTGTACTCGAAAGGATTCGACAGAAATTAAAAATTGAAAAAAGACCAGCCGGCAGAGTTTTCGGAAGAATTTTTTTTTGATGCAGAATAATTGTACTAAATTGTACCACAAAGGAAAAAATTGTACTCGTTCAGGTTCCTCGGAAATTGAAAAAAATCGAAAAAAAACGATTTTTCGCGAGAAATCGGCAGTCTTGTTTCGGAAGGAAAAAATGTTTCTGCAGAATAATTGTACTAAATTGAAAAAAAAATTCTTCCGAAACCAAAAAATATTTTTTTTTTCGATTTTTGAGAAAACTGTACTAGTACACTTTTTTTTCTTTGCGGTACAATTTAGTACAATTTTAGTACAATTATTCTGCAGAAACATTTTTTCCTTCCGAAACAAGACTGCCGATTTCTCGCGAAAAATCGTTTTTTTCGATTTTTTTCAATTTCCGAGGAACCTGAACGAGTACAATTTTTTTCCTTTGTGGTACAATTTAGTACAATTTTAGTACAATTATTCTACGAAAAAAAATTTCTTCCGAAACCAAAAAATATTTTTTTTTCGATTTTTGAGAAAACTGTACTAGTACACTTTTTTTTCTTTGCGGTACAATTTAGTACAATTTTAGTACAATTATTCTGCAGAAACATTTTTTCCTTCCGAAACAAGACTGCCGATTTCTCGCGAAAAATCGTTTTTTTCGATTTTTTTCAATTTCCGAGGAACCTGAACGAGTACAATTTTTTTTCTTTGCGGTACAATTTAGTACAATTTTAGTACAATTATTCTGCATCAAAAAAAAATTCTTCCGAAAACTCTGCCGGCTGGTCTTTTTTCAATTTTTAATTTCTGTCGAATCCTTTCGAGTACAATTTTTTTAAGATGCAGTACAATTTAGTACAATTTTAGTACAATTTTTTCATGTAAATTTTATTTCGAGTTTCCGCACTTCGCAAGCCAAGTTCACATAGGTGCGATAGACGCCATTTTTTGTTCAAATCGAATACATGATGTCCCCATCTTGTGGGGTCTTAAAATAAAAGGCTTGGAAAAATAACCATAGAGCCGTCTTTTTGGAATAATGTGACCACCATTATGTGAGGCCTTAAATGAATGCGATTAATTCAGTGGTATTAAACACTGTTGATATTTTAGAATATTTATTTTAATTGAAAAAATAGCGATAAAACATGCCTTCTTATGCCGCGGTCACACGACGCTGTTTTGCCAGCCGCTGGCTGCTGTTGGTTTGTAGCACTGGCAAGTAGCAACAGCAGCCAGCGTACTGAAAGGGTTCACACGATTTCTACTTTAGTAGCGCTGGCAAGTAACAAAACAGCGGTTTGACATTTTAATCTGGGAGATTTTTTAAATAATAAACGTTACACACAAATTTAAATAAATAAACGTACAATAACAACTTACAATAAACAAACTTTACCACTTATCAGACTTTTGACAGCTCAGAAACCATGTGACAGGGTCACGTGATCCCTAGTAGCGCTGGCATAGTACAACGGTCTCTACTTCACTAGCGCTGCTAAAATCATCACGCTGCTGCTGGTAGTAGCAACGCACTAGGGTTCACACGGTGCTGCTGAAACGGCAGCCAACAGCCAAACAGCCACTAGCGCTGGCAAAACAGCGTCGTGTGACCGCCGCATTAGGGTGAGCCACATAAATCAAAAAAATGACCCAATTGAAATTTGATGTATGAAAAAAGATATGTAAACTCGCGCTTTATGCTTCTATATTTGTTTCGCAATGGTAATGGTTTTCAAGAGAACCGTAAAAACTCGTCCGTTCATTTGGGGGATGGGCGAAAGAAATATCTGGTAGCCAAAGTAAGAATGTGGCATGTGCTATACTATTCAACGGTTCAAGATATATCAGGATAGGGGAAAAAAGAAAGGGGAAAGATGAAAGGGGAAAGAAGAAAGAGTAAAGTAGAAAGAGTAAAGTAGAAAGGGGAAAGAAAATCACAAATAGAAGAAAAATTGAAACTTCCTTTTGATCGGATTTTCGAAATTTTCAAGATTAATTTCGAAGCATTAAAAATATCCTCACACTTTGCCTCCCCCCTCCCGCTCTCCTCCGATAACTTTTTCGAGATTCTTATAAAAAAATATGGTAACTTTTTTAAAAACATTAAAATTTTTCTTTGAGTGCAAAATGTCTGCTTAACTTTTGTACTCGCCTAAAATAATCGTGTTCAGCAGAAGGACATCGTTAGCAATTTTTCGATTTTTTTTTAAATATCCACTTTCCACTTTGTCTATAAAAACGGATCAAAACACATCCATGAGATTTTCAATTTGATGATTGCAAGTGATTTCAGTCAAACCAATATTTTGTAAATTTTTTTTTATTCAGCTCTGATCGTCCTTTTTGAGAATATTCAAAACGATGTTAGATGCCGAAATGTTGTCATGTCTTTCGATAATTTATTTTTCGTATATTTTTATTATTATAGCAAGTCCTAAGGGATGAATAAAGAAGAAAATATGAAAAACGCGAAAAAATATACTTGTGACTTATGAAAATATACTCTTGTTCTTATGAAAATAAAAGAAGAAGCCAAGGAATATGAGAAAATATAAAAATATCTAAGAAAGACAGGAAGGAAGGAAGGCATAGACAATATAAGGCCATTGTATTGTAAAAAGTCATCCAATGATAAGAAAATGAGAATGAAAAAGAGGGAAAAGTTTAGAAAAAGAAACGGGAAACATGCGGCCACTTGAAAACATTGTCCTCTATGGAACGATGAAAATTTGTTTGTTTTTCTTCTCTTGAGGTTGTTTTTTTTCTTTGGCTTTCATGATTTTTGCCTCTGTTTTTTGTTATTCTTATGCCTGTTGTATTTTATTTTATTTCATCGTTGGATAAAGGAAATGCCAAGTAATTCAACACCCTTAAGAGTAATAATTTTCCTAAGGAATTGACTAGAAAAATATAACAGAGCCAAAGATAAGCATAAATTTCTAATCTATGGCAAATGTTAAGTAGCTATTCTAGTGCTATAAATTTCTGCACAAAATAGCTGTTTTACTTGACATTTTTGTTTTCGAAATACAGTCAACGACGTTCTTATGTTGAAAGATTTTGGAAACTTTTAAAGTGAGTACCCAACGAAAACTCCAATAAAATTTGGTGAAAAGTTTCTTATTCAAACATGGTAAGTGTTGTGGCAGTTGATCATTTTTAAATTAGGGTTCAAATTTAATCAAAAAAGGGTATTCAACTAAAAGTTGTTTTAGTTGCAATTTTCTAAATATTTTTTTTTTGTTGTTTTCGTTGCAGCGTAGTTAAAAACCTCACAAAGGTGGCAATCGATTTGAAAATGTAGGTACGGCGAGCGGAAAATGCGTGATCCTTTCTAACCTCTAAGCGAGGGCGTACACGGAGCAACTTTCGGTCATCAGCATGCCTCAGCCTCACCAAATTGTAGGAAAGAAACGAGTGCGGCAAGAGGGGAAAAGTTGCCACTCGAAAATGTTCTTTTACGCACACAAACGAAGTCGCTCGTGTAGCACGTCAGCATGCATGTGTGCGTAATTTCATTGAGGCAGTCGGTGCTTAGCCACCGACTCGTAAACATATCCCAAATAAACAAAAATTGAATGCAAATAGTGAAATCCCAATTGCAGGTAGTTTTATTTTTCAGGTATAGGTAGGTAAATAACAAAATAACCAGTCCTTATTCTTCTATTGTTGGCAGTTTCTATTCAGGGCCGTACCGACTGGGTGGTGATGGGGGGGGGGGGGGGGGGGGGCCCAATAAGTCTTCAGTTGGGAATTTGACCCTTAGGAGTTGGGAAATCTCACTTCTTGAAGATGTGAGATTTCCCAAGTTGGGAAATCTCTTTTGTCGATTTTCCAAAATCCCAACTTGTCTTTTTCTACCTCAAATTTTCTATTAGTGAACAAAGGCGTGTTTTATGACTTGTTTGTGTTTCCTCATGCCATTCTGCTTTGGCGACAGCGTCACAGCGAGTTGGGAGAGAATGAATAAAAGGCTTTGAAAGAGTAGAGTAGACACTCGACCATGGGGGGAGTATAATGTTCTCATCAGTTTATGGCACAGAACTATATAACATAGTATGGTGACACAAAGCTCTGCTGAAAAATGGTCCCAAAAGTATTTCCCTCTTTATCATACTTAAACGCATCCACTGAACTGTATAATATCGCGAAATTCAAATTTCGTCTGCCGCGAAATTCAAATTTCACAAGTTTGAGACTAACTTTATGCGCCAACACCATTCCGAAAGTCTATTTTCCTTTGACAACTCACGGTTTAAACGAAAGGACTATATTTATAGTCATACGGTTATCTCGCTCTTACTTAACTCGTTTTGATTCATTGAACTGTATTGAAATGGGACCATTTGAGACAGCAAATCGAGCGATCTAGTATATTCGTGCTGAAACAGTGAGTTTTGAAAATATAGTGTAATTGTTGTACCATCGGTGTTCGGATTTTTTAAACAAATGAATAGGTAAGAACTGTTTCAAGTAATATGTATTTAATTTCTTATAAGTTTATGTCAACACTGGATTCGGATAAAATCTGAATACAAAAGAAAGTGCCAAAAATAAGCGATATAAAGTCAAATGTAGGTACTTCTTGTGGTCACAAGTCGCATAAGATTATTAGTGTTTACCCTTTATTTAATTGTGAAAAATAAAAAAAATTTACTTTCTTCTACGGAGTGCAATAAAGTATTGTATTCATGAAAAATTTCGACCTCTTAATTTTGCCTAAAAAAATTTCCCGATCACTCCTGAGTCGATTGGAGTCATATTAAAAAAATGTCGTTCTGTCTGTCAGTCTGTCAGTTTGTCTGTCAGTCTGTGTACAAGATTTCTCAAAAACTAATAAAGCTAGAGCCATGAAATTTTATAGGCATGTTGGGTCCTGAAATGGGACGATCCTATCAACTTTTGGTGGAAATCCGTTAACCGGAAGTATCCAAAATGGCGGTTTTTCAAAAATCGCAATTTCGTTTTTCTCGATTTACTCCCAAACTACGCGTTTTTTAGTGGCCTTAAGTACGACGAAACTTTTAGAAAATAAAATTTCCCACACTTTTGTCTTTAGATATAACTCGATATCTCAACCTGTTATCGAGATAAACCGTTATTTCCAAAAAAAAAAACAGTTTTTGCGATTATCTTGAAAACTAATGGGGTTTTGCTGACTGAATGTATGAAGTGAAATAATGAGAATGACATTCTGCACAATTTTGTTTCTTACCGTTATTGAGATATTTAGATTAAAATATAAAAAAATATGTTTTTGCAAATTACTGCAAACTAACGATTTTTCGACAAATTAATTTAAGGAAAACTTGGAGATGTTAAAATTTTCTACCTTTTTGCCATTTACCGTAAATTGAAATCTTTTACAGTTCTCAAGCTATCTCAAATTTTGTACGTTTTTGATATTTTTGAATAAACCAAGAATTTATTGGGATGTCGTCTTAGGTTGACAACGCGACAGGGCTCTAGCGTAAATTGCGCAGGATGGTAGATTTTGTAGAAGTAAGTTTTGTGTTGACCACAACTGATATTTCATTATATCAGTTGTTTCTTGTCAGAGATTCTGGGCAAGGAAAAGGAATTTTTATTATGTACATCCCAGTTGGGAAAAATTAGATGTTCGAGTTGGGAAAATTGAGACGTCTCCCCCCCAATCCAGAACCTTCGATACGGCCCTGTTTCTATTGTGGCAATTGATGTTGCCTCGGTGCTAGCTAGAAAGGAAATGAGCTGGAAATACAACACATATATGAGAACCACACACACATGAGCGATCGCTTGTTGTAAACAAGTTTTTGCTACTAAAAAGTGAAGAAGCGTGTACGTCGGACAGGGATTTTGAGGACCAAAAGTTGCCGCGACGAGAAGAAGCGTGTACGTTCGCACTAAGACAACAAAGCTCGATCTAAAAACAATTTTTTAAACAAGCTTTTATTTGAAAATAAATCTTTACTCGATACAGACTCTTTCTTACAGACTCATATGAGGAGTTTCTTCACACACAAAAAAAAAAAATGAAAACCCCACGACTGTAGAAAGTCAAAATTTGGCACAGAACAGACTTTTACCAAAAATTAAACCCCGTCCGAAAATGACAAAAATTGAAGTCCCTCCGCCCCCGAATTTCCTTTTCCCCAAAAAAAGACTTGTGACTTGTTACGGAAATCAAAAAAAACTACTAATATTCAAACAATTTTTTCTTGAAAAATGTCTATGAAACCGTGATGGCATAAAAGCCCCAAGAAAACCTCAACACCCTTAATCAATAATTGTACAAAAATGCAAAATCGACGATTATCCATATTTCCGGTGTAAATTGCAGGTTTTCTTGTGTAAACTGCAGATTTTCTTTCTCTGCAGAAAGAAAACCTGTGTAATAAATTCAATTTTAATGTTGTGTATTTATGTTGTGGTATTTTAATAACATTAAAATTATTTACGTAAAAATTAAAGTTGGTAATTTTTGTATCTTGGAAATAGATAAATTGAGTTTGTTTTATGCGTGGGTCAGACAACATATCTAAAATCCCGGGTATAAATAGTTATTCAGTATTTTAGAGCGACATAATATATGAACCTATTAGCTGAAAGCATTTGTTCTACCATCTTGATAGGCAGTTTGACCAGAAACTCAATTTGTCTTACAGTCTCTAAAGTCATTTACAATACCATACCCTCCTCGGTTTGACACTTACAATGCCCTTGTGACAAAGTTCCTAAAACCACAGCTCAGGAAAGATCTTCCAATGATGATGATGATGACGACAACGACGGCGGGGGTGGACTGCTTACTAGATATTTTTCCGTATACAAAGTAAATATACTGAAACATTTTGATATTACACTTAGCTCGGCGAAAACCCAACAAAAAAAAAAGTTTGGGGGCATAAAAACAAAACTCGTATTTTTAAGAGAGTTGGGGGAATGACAAATGACCAATCTATCAGATGACAGTTTTAAACAAACCTAAACCAAAGGAACTAACATTCCTTAACATAATATACGTCGTGTCTACGTGCCTGTAACTTTCGTAAACCTAAAATTTAGGAGCATAGTATGTAGCATGGGAGGGTGATGAGATCGACTCAACAAACCAAATCGACTGGATAGAATGTTTTCGCCTATGTTGGTTAGTAATAGTACCTATTCGTATATCTACGCCATGACACCATCACCGGCCGAAAATCCTGAAAGTGCTAAGTGAAACGATAAGTGGATGGACAGCTAAAATAGATGGATGAATGGAAAAATAGATAGATGGATGGATGGATGGATGGATAAATGAATGAATGAACGGACACAAACCGCGTTCAATTGCTTTAATATGTTGTATATCTACACACTTCGAGTGTAAGCTTCCATTGGGATTTAAGACTACGGATAATTATGTGCCCCTTATCGATTTCCAATCATTCCAATGATATTTCAGAGCTCTGTTACCATTTTTTTTAAACAAAGAGTGCGAAATCGCGACAGTATATTATAGTTATATCCTGCAAAGTGGAATCCTCATTGGAAATATTGTATTTACGTCAAAGCGGCATTGGAAAAAACAGTTTTTCCCAGTTTTGCTTGGATTTTAGCTGATTTCTAGACTTTTTTTTTACGTGCAATTCGAATTTTCTAGTCGCGTTCGATACAATGGCTTTTTTAGCCACATCTGACGATAAAATGCTTCATCAATCGAAGTACAAAATAGCCAAACTAAAGCACGACCGTGTTTTAATAGGAAAATGACGTGCAAAATTTTGCAAGAACTTTCGAAATTCAGAGGGGGTTGGCCATAAAATATGTAACGCTAGTTTTTGATTTTCAGAACCAATTTTTGTTACCCCCTCACGAAAAGATTTCTCACGAAACAATAGGAAAAAGTATATTCGCGTTGTCCTTTAAACGTTGACTGGCCAACCAATTTTGCAAATGTTTAAAGAAAATGCCAATACACGTAGACCCGTACATTATATGTAGAACTAGCTTGCATACCCGTCGTTTCCGGGTTAAGTTTTTTCAATTTTTTTTATGGTCTATGTTGAAGCTAAATTTCAGGCCAATCGGTTCAGTAGTTCCCCCGCGAAAGGGTGACATAGCGCAAAAACTAAGTTTCGAAATCACTTTACCGCCTCCCCTTACCCCCCCCCCCCCCACCTCTCGGGCTACTTATTATTGGGTCTAGACCCCCGACGAACATCTATGCCAAATTTCAGGCCAATCGGTTCAGTAGTTTCCCCGCGAAAGGGTAACATAGACGGAAAACTAAGTTTCGAAATCACTTTACCCTTCCCCTTACTCTCCCCACCCCTTGCTATACTTTTCCGTATGCCTATGTTGGTACCAGTACTACCACAGATACTCATGTCAAATTTCAAGTCAATCGGCTCAGCCGTTTTTGCGTGAAAGAGGAACAGACAAACAGACAGACAGACAGACAGACAGACACCAACTCATTTTTATATGAGACCCATGGCAGTGAATGTGTTAAAGACCTTCCATTTCGGATTTTGAAATTCCAACTTAGTATTTGGGATTAACGACCTTAAAAATTCCCTAATGTAAATTTCCCCGAGAAAAGAAGGAAAGTCGATATTCGCGAATTTTCCTGAAAATGGGACCTAGCAGAGTCACATTTTTGTCCCTGAATACTGTAAGCAACCAAAGGTAAAAATCTATAAAGCCGTTTTCAAGAAAAAACTTACATACAAACATGAAAACATATACAATTATTGCTCGTATTATACAATATTATTTTATATTTTACTCCCTCTTAAATGTGTGACGTTTTTTATGAACCTGAAGTCATATGAAATTGTAAAAAAGAATATGAGAGAAAACCAAAATTTTGTCAAAAAACAAAATTGAAAATATGTTAAAATCGATTCAACTTACCGACAACTTTATGAACAACTGGATATCTAAAGAGTTTTCAATTATCCAGAGAACTTTCTGTACATCATTATGGACTTGTTAAATTTAAGTTATAACTTATAAACACACACCATCAAATTTCCTGTGTAGCAGCAAAAAGACGTACAAAACAGGACATCAAGACAAGCCGGGACAAACTGAATATTAATCTGACACATTGACATTGATTAATTATCCTTTATTATCACAGGAGCGAATGGGTTGCATCAGCGAAAACACAGTAGAAATATGGACTTTCGGTAAGTAATAAAAATATGAGAACTACAACTCATGTAAAATTACACAAAGGAAATGTTTCGACGTTTACACAAAGAACTGTGATTCATGCGATCGGAGCATAAAAGTGCATCATATTTTTACGAGCCATAATTGTACAAGAAAATATTAAATTTCGAAGTGCACAAAGATGTCATTGAAAGGGAGTGACTAAGAGTTTTTCTTATATATATTTTTATTTTTTATTTTATCTACACACGAGTAAAATACTTTTGAAGATTCGCAATACATTAGTTACGGAACAAAGAAAATGTCACTTTATTTTATGACAAAAAGTATGTGAAAAACGGCAAAAAAGTTCTATGGAAACAAGAAAATATAATAATTTTCTTTTCTTGTTTGGGGAAATGAATCAAAATGGAAAATTAAAATGCACTATTTTTGACGATTTTTTTTATTGCTAGAACGGTTTAAATGCATAATATATTACATCGAAATGTATGTCTATTGAACGCCACACTATGCCCAAATGAAAAAAAAATGCGCCGCATATAAAATTTTAACTGAAAAAATGCATTTCGAAGATTTTGAGGTCGAGTACACCCTTAGATTGACTTAACATTTGCCAGAGCCAGAGAATCGTATTCACATTTTTGTTCTTCGAGAGGTCCGATCTGACGCACTGAACTATCAAAAATCTCAAGATGGCAATTAAGGCGGGAACCCGCGGTGAGGGACGCCCGAGATGATTGCCTTTATGATAAGGGTGACCATACATATTTATTTGGCGTCAATCTGTGAGAAGATGTGCGGGGGGGTGGCGGGGGCGTAAGAGGCTGGCTGATTGGAAATAACAAATTTTATCTAGAAAATAAAATTTGATTTGTCCTTAACATGTTGACTGTTCAACACGTTTTGGGACGTGTGGTCACCTTTCTTAAGCTAAAACCCACCCTTAATGTCTAGTCAATTAGCTTGTAAAAGTTTTTATATATTACTTTTACAAGATAATTGTGACGATAATTTTACAAGATAATTGTGACGTCACAGTTGTCAATTATATTTATGAAGTCGCAGGTTTGAATTTGTTGTAACCATCTAAAATTTACATCCGGCTGGCGGCGATTTTAAATCCAAAATTTATATCTTCTACAGCCATTATTGCCCCCGCCCCCTCCCCTCCCTGGGCAGGGTCCCGATGGCAAGTATCTATTACTACAAGTGTATCTTATAAGTATTTTTTTGGGCTATAGGAATTTTGTTTAAAGAAAAAGGATAAGTCACAAATTTTCTGTATGAGACCTTAATTGCGTCAACTTTTTTTAAAACCAAAATTTTTATCAAAAAAAAAAAAAAAAAAAAACTGCTGCAGGCAAATTTGTTTTCGAAAACTGTATTTTTTATTGCACTTTGAATTTTATCGCGACTTGATTGAAATTTTTTGTAGAATTGAGTGGATTTTTGGGAAAAATCCGCTTAACACGTTGACTGCCGAACAAATTTTGCAAATATTTAAAGCAAATGCCAATACATGTAGACCTGTAGAATATATGTGTGTATGTATGAATGTATGTAACTTATTTTCGATATTATGAGTAGTCGAAGGAAATCTTTAGATGACCAAAAATTACTACGCAGGTCGACACTCTTTCTGGTGCATACGATATAAGAGTATTTTCTGGGTAATTTGGGATCGCTGAATCCGAATCTGGTAGAATTTTGGCTGTACCAACTCTCGTTTCTCAAATATGAAGGGTGATTCATAAATTGGTTTAAATATTTATAATATGGAAATCAACAATTCTTTTTTTCTTCATATTTTAAAAACAAGAGCTGATCCGGCTAAACTACGGCCAGATTCGGATTCAGCGACTCCAAATTAATTAGAAAAGATTCTTATATCGTGTGCCCCAGAGTGAGTGTCGGCCTGTTTAATCAGTTTTTGTGAAAAAGGATTCCCTTATCGGTCGACCGAAAATAAGTTGCATGAAGCCGCTGCTGGCTATCGAAAATAATAACCGGGGCCTCTCATAAAACTTGTGCCATTTTTCATTGGCTATCAAAAATGATAGCCATGGCAGTCAATGTGTTAAACTATTTCAGTAGATTTTCGTTATTTATGGCTAGCTTAAGATTTCGTGCTCGCCAAAGGACGATGCACAAAAAAGCCCCTTGACTAACTTTTGGGTTTCACATTCGTTGTACCTGCATTGGGAAGGTAATTTGCTCTAGTTTCATGGACATAAGCTCTTTTTTGGCGGGGAACTGCAGGAAGATGGTCAGCTGCCATCTTAGACGCAATGATTTTTCCATGCAGTTTTCGTCGTGATTTTTCCACTGCGTCTAAAATGGCAGCTGACCATCCCCCTGCAGGTCAGCGCCAAAAAAGAGCTTGTGTCAATGGGTGATGTGAATAAAAAAATAGCTTTTGCTAAAACTGATGTTTTTTAGCTAATGCAGACTACATAATGCAGACTAAAAACATAAGTTTTGGCAAAAGCTATTTTTTTATTCACATCACCCAATGGAACTATAGCAAATTACCTTTCCAATCCAGGTACAACGAAAGTGAAACCCCAACTGGTTCAAAAGTTAGCTCGGGGGCATAAAAATCGTCGAATCCATGGTTCGTTTCGGCTAGGTGTAAAAATTTGCCTTGGTTTTTAACGATTTACAACATTAAAAGGTGTTACTCTCAATAGAGAGTGAAATGTATTCCTTTAAATTTTTGGCAAGATACATTAAATACTACGCTTTAATATGTGTTTCTGTATGTATTTTACTTGTAGCTTTATTTTCACTTTTATGGATGTCAATCAAACTTTGTTTATTTCCTCCTACAGAATTTAATGGGCTTTGTCTGGTTTTTTTTTGTGCCATTGTAGTCGCCTATATCGTATAACATTACTTATCTGTTTGAACAAATGCATTTCCCTGTTGAAATATACACTCTCGATAAAGTCTTCTGCACGAAAAAAAAAATCATACAAAGAATGATACGAAAAAAGAAAAATTATTCAGACAAAGCGAAAAATACTGATATCAGAGTTGAGCTTAATAAAAAAAAAATTGCAAAAGATGTCGTACAACTACATGAAGCTGATATAGATTACTAAAGGTATTCCATTGTTATATAGACTAGAGTAGATAATGAGTGTCTAGAACCTGTCAAGAAATCGAGGCTTTGTGTAATTCCTTAACAAAGAAATTGATAAAATACGCTAACTAAAATCAAGGAAAAACGAATGCCGTACTACAGATAGTCGAACGGCAATAATGAGAAACGGAATTTCTTTTGATATTGGAGAAGAAAAGTCAATATTAGGGAAAAAAGCTCCAATATCAAGTTCAATTTTGTTGGTATTCAAGTATTGTAAGTCCGGTATTACACTTGGCTTTTTTAAGCCGGCAACTTTTGGGCTTAATAAGCCAATGTGCTTACATTTGTGGCTTAAATAAGCCAATCCTGTTTGCATATGCTACACAAGTTTACATGTGTGTGTGTGGACTCAAACCATTAAAATTGCTGTTCCTCATATACTTCCCAAGATCTTTACCTGCTGACGGTCAGAACGGAAATGATTTCTGCCAACTACTTTTCCCAAACCGGTTCACTCGCTTTGCATGTATGCAAACTGCCGATAAGCCATGATTTCGAGTGGCAACTTTTCCCTCCTCAGTCGTTTCTCCCAAAAATCGGCTTAAGTAAGCCCGAAAGTTGCCGTGTGTAATACCGCGCTAAGTAACGCAATTCAAGCTAGTCTTGTTGTAATTTTGTATTTAGTATTAGATGTTTATATTGTTTCTGTGTAACGAGGAAAATGTTTGATGGGTATGGAAATTTTTTTTCCCATGTTAATATCGAACGGATCGAAAACATTAACATCTGCTGCCATTCGATTTAATCAAATTTCGTTAGTGAATTTTCCAGGATTCACACAGAATTCACCAGGGGCGGTCTTTAGAGTTAGTTTCGAAACTGTGTGTATACATACCCTTTTTTTTATCTTGTTTTGTTTCATTTTTTCTCAGCTATATTATCTCTGGTTGTCAGTAGCATATCGCTGTAATTTGCCAATTTGTACCTTCTTCCGCATCCATTGCTTGATGAAAATGGCATCTCACAAAACTGCTCATTAAAATCATCAAACCCGTACGTGCTTCCGTGGTTATATCCCGAAGCTATTGAATCATTTGGTACCGGCAGTAGAAGCGATGATGATGATGGCAGCACCACCAGAAATTCGAATGCCGGATCCCTCCCAACTATACAACAAGGATAAATGGGAGAAATGAATTGTATATAGTTTGATGTAATGTGCATGGAATAAGGAGTACTGTATAGACAGATTGCAAAGGAGCACAGTTCATAAGGACAACAAAATCATGGATCCTTAGATTCTTCACTGGATCTGCTTGATTGCTTTTGATGGATTTTTAGATGCTTAGTTTTTCACATTCTTTGCCTTCCCGTGCAATAACAAAAATTAAGGCGAATTGGGGGTTGGAAAAGAAATTTCCGAAGGGGGTGATGATTTTTCCCCCCTAAAAAAAAAGAGCCAAAAACATCATCGCCCGAAGTCAGTAAGTTCGGTAGCGATTTCATCAATCAGGTGGAATAGAGTATCGTCACCATCATCGTCATCGGCAGAAGCGTCTAGGAATCATGTACTGTACATAGTTATATCCATGAAGATCCATTTTTTTCCCTTCCAGACGGATTGCTAACACAAAGAGTGAAAATAGCGCGGAAAATTTAATTAAAACAGAATTTCCTCTGTTTGGATTTCCCTTCAATATTGTTTTCTTTTTTCCTATCTCTCAATATCTATCTGGCTGGCTACTCGGATGATTTACCCTGCCCCCAGGCGATCAATGTTGGATTTCATTGTTCCCAAATATCTGATGCTGTAAGTCTTTTTTTTTCGATGTATTCCATCTGTACACCTCCGGGAAATTTCAATAAAATTCCGAACAAGATGTCTAAATATTTATTGAGTGGAATTCCAGACTTATTGCAATTGACAGGCGCACCCGATGAAACCAGAAAGCTGATTAGGGATATTTATTGTAAAACGAAATGCCAATTGAATAAATATCTCGCACAGTTGTCAATTTGTCGAGGAAAAGAAAAAAAAAATATAATTCAATCTACCATCGCAATTTGTTTTTACTACTGTTCAAATAAACAACAACATTTTCAAATATCCACTGACAGAAATTGTTGAGTTCTTTTCCTATTTGTCATTCTATCTATATAGTTTTTTTTTGCATTTTTTCTAAAACGAAGGGCGGTAATACCCTTTTTACTAATTGAATTAAATATTGGTACTTTGGTTTTACTATATTGTAATTCGATTTTAACTTTTTTAGGCGAATGTAATTTTTTTTTGAAAATACAGGAAGCCCCAAATTGAAAAAACCACAGAAAATGATGCTTTTATATAGAAGTTCTCAAATTTTGAATCGTGGGGATTACAAATTTTTCATAAAAATTAGACCTTCTTTTGCTGATTTTTTTTTGGAGAAAAAGGTAGATTCACGTCATCTTTATAGTTAATTTACTAAGATTGGAAATTCCCGATCCAAAAACCCCCTCTGATAATTTCCTCTAGAAAAAAAATGAAAGAAAGGATACTTTTGTTATCACTACAGGACCTTCCGTTTCGAACTTTCAAATTCTATTGTCAGATACAGGATTAGCGACATAGAAAATCCCTTTGATATTAATTTACTCGAAAACAGGATATTCGTATCATGCTTATAGGACCTTTAATCCCCTAAAAACCCCCTCATGCCAATTTTTTCCGAGAAAAAAATAGGAGGAAGGATATTCACGTTATCCTTACATTCGCCGGAACAGTACCGGATTTAGGCATTATTCGATTTAGTCTTGAAACCAAAAATTTTTGTCTGTGACGGAGTTTCTCCATAAATTTCTACCTTCATCGTGTTTTCCTTCATTTTTTTCCAAAAAAATCACCTGCGGCGCAACTTCTTCTTTCGCCTGCGGCGCATCGAAAAAAGTACCATAATAGGTGGTTGAAAATTCACTTATTTTAGAAAATACCAGGCGAGGGGTATCGAACGGAGGGAAAAGTCAGGTTTGTGGTGGAAAAATCGAAAGCCCTTAGCCCCCTTAGTAATACTGTAAAGTTTCATTAAGATCGGATCACCCAATTCGAAGATACCAGGCGAGGGGTATCGAGTGAAATTTTCTCAGAGGTGAGACCTATCTAGATCGATTCCTTGTCTCCGAAAATCCCTAACCACCAAGTTTCGTGAAAATCGTTAGGCGGTTTTTCGAGATCGTTTGTGCAGACAGACAGACAGATAGACAGACAGACATTCCTCGGATTATATATTTAATCAAAATATATAAATTCTTTTTTAAATATATATTTTATTTTTTTCTCCCATACCACCCATTTTTTGGACTATGATTTTGGGAAATTATTTATTGTAATGGTGTCAAGCTTCAAGGTTATATCTCTGGGCGGCACTTTTTGTTTTCTTATCCCACTATGGCCTTTTATGATTCCAATTCTGCAACAATAGCTGCGTTCTCGACCCATGTAAAAACTACTGCGCAGTACTTGCCAGTAATTTTGGATGATTGCAAGCAAATCCTAAGATTCGGAATGAGAGGATGTGTAGATGCGAGCGTTCCGCAGTACTCCGCAGTAGGTTTTTCATGGATCGGGAACGCAGCTAATATAAAACAAAACAAAATCACTGGATCATTTCTCTATTAATTCGTTTTATTAACTGCTTATTTTTTTTTTGTTGTAAAAGCTGAGTTTTAAAAGCACTTAAAAGTTGAGTGTTCAAATATTGACTGATTCTTCGTGAAAAACTTTTTCAAATTCCGGAAAGAAAACAAGAGTGATAAATAAAATAAATGAATGTCGGCTTAATTAAGTACCGATACTTTCCAACCAAAAAAGTCTTCTTTGCTTATTGAAGGGTTGCCTTTGGAAAACCATTTTATGCGAAAATCTCAGCAAACAATAATCCAAGCAAAAAAAAAATCCAATGGAAAAAACTTTTAATTTACCTAAAAGGGTCATTTCTTTATGAAAAAGGGAGATTTTCTGTGGATAAGTAACGATGACGGCCCGGGGGACTTGCGGAAAGAATCAAACCAAAGAGAATTGTTATTTAAATTATTCCAATGGCATCATATTTTGTTTGGTAAAGCGGACATCATAAAGTTATGGAAGAACTCACAGAACTCATTGCACAAACTACGAATTATTCATTGGCAAAATAGTTTGTGCTACCCCGGAACGTAAGTTAACAAATAGAAATGTTTCCATTGCTTATCTACTGCTATACTTAAAAAAAAAACTTTGTTCAAAAATATTTCAGTATATGTAGATATGGATAAATAGATATAGATTTGAGATACAGCCAACTGATTCTAGTCGGCAATTCGCCCTTGGCAATATAAGAAAATATCAAGTTGGAAAATTCGAAAGGATTCCGTTTTACATTAAAAGCTCGCCATGAATTTAATGAAAAGCATAAGCAGTTATGAGACCAAATCATAAGCCCAGAAGTCATACTCTAGCTTTTCAAACTGAAAAAAAGTCAAGTGATATTGAAAAGGAAGAAGGAAAACGATGGTTTTGCTTTTATCCCCTTTAATATTATCCACTAGCATCTATGGTTGCAATACAATGCCGCCCCCCCATTCCAGAAGAAAAAGTCATTGCTATGAATCTGTATCTAAAGCTGTGGGATCTTGTGTGGCATTAAGAATCCAGCGGATGGTGAACACGAGAACCATTCAGTATTTGGCGGAAAATCGCATTTTTTAAATATATATAGAGTGGAAGTTTATAGTAGAAAAGTAGAAAATATAAAGTCACCGGGAAACTGGGCAATAAAAGTGATTTTCCGAAAGAGCAATGAAAAATATTTATATACAAAAAGCAAACTAAAAAATATGCTGTACTAAAATCATTGAATATTGTGGAAACATCTTTATTATTCTTTAGATGGTCCATGAAATATAATTTGAAAGTCAACTGAAAACCATTTTTGTTATCACAACGTAAACATTTTTTTCAACACAATTTTTGCTAGAATTAAATTCAATTCAGGTGATCATGTGTCCTGAAATGGCCGGGACTGTTTCGGATTTATGCATGTTGTCCCGTAATAAACTTTTGTCCCGGATTTTTCTATTTAGTGTTAAAATTGATCAAACGCCAGATAAATTGTTCACTAAATATGCAAAAAACCCGCTACTTCGGATGGGGGTTTCTGTCAATTACATTTTTTTGCCTGCGGCGCATTTTTTCAAAGATGTCCCCCAAATGACCCATGCTTTACAAAACATAAGGCTCTTTTGTATTTGTTTTTTTTTAGTAAATGTCCACTGTTAACTGCAATTTCGCAATTGTACCGAAGGATGACGGGTTCGCTGTCTTCTGAAAATGATTTTGTCTCATACGTAATTTTCGAGTTTTTAAAATAATAGTGAAGCTTTATTGATGTACGTTAGAAAACCCATTTTAACACGTTAAAAAACCCATTTTGAACGAATTTTATAATTTTTTATGATCAAAATATTTGGTTTTAGTACCTACTTGCGGTCGTAGAAAATTTGAAAAAAAAATCAACTATCTTCTACATTGCGATGTGCTATGAAAATTAGGTATGAAGAGGATATTAAAGAATTTTCGGCGGATACGAAAACAAAATGTGTCCATCCCAGTTCCGTTTCAAATTAAATACCGCAAATTTTATGTTTATGTACGCCATTATGAGGCCCCAATACGCCACGCTAGGCGCATATTGAATTTGCCATACTGTGTAATTCTGTGTAAGGGTCGCTGCTGTGTCTTCTTAAGAGAAAACATAAAATATGTTTTCCGTTTTCCCTTCATTTCACTATGATTTTTTTTTCAGCTAAGCGGTTTATATTGGCCTTGCACAGTAGTAGGTAGTCGTAAAAGTCGTAAGTGATTAAAATGACAATATGTAGTAAAGGCCCTTAAGTAGGCTGGCCCTTCTTAAGGCCGTCGTCGTTTTATTCGTATCGTTTTTTCTTCTTTTCTTTTTTTTTTACTTATTTTTATTTGTGCGTTCCGTTTTTTGTGGTGTAAATTTCGATTTTATTGACGGCCATAAACACACAGATGACATTGTTTGGTCTTTGGCACTGGGAAGGTTCGCCTGGTTCCCTTTTAGGTCATTTTTTGGTCGTTGGGTGGTGTTCCTCTGCGGATTTTGTATGCTCACCCAATATATAAATTTATTGTGAATGGGGAAAATTTTGAGGCTTAGAAGTCATGCTATGCAGAAAACCGGAAGCTTATGCGGCTATATAAGGTTCGGTCGTTCGTCTTCGTCTTCTTCGTTTTACCAATGGTTTTCCTGAATTTCCTTTTTATAACAAAGGAATATCAAATTGTGCTAGTAAAGTGTGGAAATGACAGATGGGTTTGTTTGGTGGTAATAAGGTGGAACATGTTACGGACGATATCTGAGAATTGTAAATATAAATAATGTAACGACTAGAAGGTTTTTACAATTTTATGCTCGACAAATAAGTCGAAAATATCCAGCTGAAAGGGTTCGTTTTTTAATGGCAAACGAACGGAATTGGCATTTAACCAAGCACACCAGTCGAACATAATTTGGGGATATAAACGAAAAACCCTTCGAAATTGCTTCAAATGTTTATGACTATCGTTAAAAATATTAAATGCATTCAATATAAGCCCGGAGAAATAAAAAAAAACTTCCTTTTTCCAACGAATCGAATTTAAAAACATTCATTTAGCACCAAATGAGCCTGGGTAGGTAACAGTTGAGGTATTGCTTGTAATTTCTTTGCCGGGATGAAATTTTCTTCTTCAGACTTTTAAATTTTCTCGGTATGGATAACAGGCCGTGAGTACATTTCTTATTATCGTTATGTGTATAAAGTAATGTAGGATGGCTTATAAACAAACAAATATCGATTATTTTAATATATATTATTTATTGGACTGAACAGATTTACAAATTATTTTAAAATGGCGAATCATACTAATCATACTTTTTTATTTCACTCCAATCCACTGACCGATAAGCCTACGAAAAACATAATAATAAACATAACAAAAGCTATAATTGCCAATCTGGGAATTATTGAAAACCCGTATGGTGATATTCGTATGAAAATTCGAACAGTTGTACCAAAACTCCACTTTGAAGTCAAACTTTCCAATAAGATTTTTTAAAATTTATTCCAATCGGATTTTGATGTATGGGAGTTTTATGTAGAATCATATCCTAAATAACTTTTGTTCTTGGACTTTTTTGATAAGATGCACCGTTTTTGAGATATTCGCAAAAACCATTTTCGTTCGTATGGGGGGTACCCCCCCTAATGGTCCATTTTTGCCCATTAACGAATTTAGCCTCGCATTTTACGAAAAACGGACCTGTGCAAAATTTCAAGTCTCTAGCTCAATTCGTGCGCCCGCAATCCGCGCCACAGACAGACAGACGGACGGACAGACAGACGGACGGACATGCAGAAATTAATTATTTTTATCATTCTAAACATACTGGTGTAATTCATTTTTTTGTGTGATGACGGGATCTTGGTGTTACAAACGGTAAGGCAAAGTTAATATACCCTTTGGTTTCACCATACGGGTATAAAAATGAGTTGGTGTCTGTCTGTTCCTCTTTCACGCAAAAACGGCTGAACCGATTGACTTGAAATTTGGCATGAGTGTCTGTGGTAGTTCTGGTTCCAACATATGCATACGGAAAAGTAGCGCGAGGGGTGGGGGGAGTAATGGAAGGGGGTAAAGTGATTTCGAAACTTTGCTTTTCCTCTATGTTACCCTTTCGCGGGGAAACTACCGAGCCGATTGGCCTGAAATTTAGTTCCAACATAAGGAGCCTCCACACGTTCAATGTTACTTGACAAGTATTATTGATGAAAATTTTCGTCAAGTAACATTGATGGAAATTGCCTGCAACCCTAACATTGAAGAGCATCCAAACGATCAATGTTGCTTGAAACATGAGTCATTCAAGTAAAATTGTCAAGTAACATTGAACGTGTGGAGGCGCCTATAGACCATCAAAAAAAAAAAAAAAAAATTGAAAAAACTTGAAATAAAAGTAACAGAGTGATTCTAAAATCTTGAAAGAAAAGTAAAAGAGTGATTCTTAAAGGGTTTCAATACCACAAAGTAGTTCATAACAAATATACATTTCCTACAGTAATAATTTCAATTAATAAAAGAGAGATAGATATTTATATTATTTTTTTACGATTTCATCTCGCCCTTATTTCGGATACACAGTCCCCAAAAAATAATTTTTCTTCTTTATAGTAGATTTTTCAAAAAAAGCGTTTTTTTGTTATACTTTTTGGTCTTTTATTATATATTCTTCACGGTAAAAAATCTTGGAGTAAATTCCAATCAAAACTGGATTACGCTGGACCTATATGTAATCCAATGGAAAATTCTAATCCAATAATATGGATTAGAAATTTTTATAAATTTATTTTTGGTTTAATTCAGTATTTAAGTCTAAAATTTTGATTAAATTGTAGACATTAATGTTAAAAGTACTTAAGTTCGATACATAATAAAAAACTGTTCAATTATGACTGCAAAAAAGGCTAAAATATTTTCAAAAATTCGCAGGTATTAAATTCCAATCCAAAATATGTATTAAGATTTCGTCAATATAATTTTTGTATTGAAAAATACTCCAGGATTTTTTGCCGGGTTGCCTCGGAGGACTTCTTGACTCCAAAAGCAGATTCAGCGACTCCAAAAATCCCCAGATGAGATTTTATTCCGGGAAATTCAAGGAAAATGATAATCACGGTATCCTTACAGAACTTACCGCTCTCCTTGCAGACATTTTAACCTAAGAATCGGATTCAGTGACCCCAAAACCGTCAGAATTTGAGGAAAAAGATGATCACGTTATCCTAGCAGAACCTTCTGTTGTCCTTGTCGATTCCTTAACCTTAGAATCGGGTTCAGTTTTGTATGCTTATTTCATGTTCTTTCATCTAACATCTGTAATTTATTTAGATTTAAATTATTTAGAGGATTTATGTATATCCGATTTTTACTTTTCAATTGTATATTTATATAGACTGATCTTCCTGCAAAAATTTATTGCGCCCGGGTCCAAAAGATGCCCGAACTTTGCAAACCATCAGCTTTAATTCTCTTTAGCAATAAGTGAAAATGGCATAAATGATGAGAATACTTAATATTTTATGGACACAAATACCCCGTATGGCTATGCCCTTATTTTCATTTCAATCGCATTTATTCGAGATTTTGTGCATTTTATGATTTTGTGACAAACCGTGAAACGGGCATATAACTCAAATTTACGATTATCGTATGTATACCGCTGGGAGTACATTTACACTATAAAAATGTGAAGGGATCATAGCTCGTATAAATAGCTCATGGGCATCATAGAAGAAATCTCCTCAATTTTTTTTGTTCTCCTTGTTTCATATCCTTAAAGACTTTTCGAAACGGAAAGCTTTGAAAGCCAAATATCATACCGTCTACATAAGCGACAGCAACAACAATAACAACAACGAGAATAACAAAATAGCAGAAAAATATGATGGTTAACATACGACACCATCCATCGGGACCTGGAAATTGCACGAATAACTCGGATTTTATATATAGGGATAAATGGATAGCCAGCCAGTACACCGGGAATAGAATAGTCGATGTATGTAAAGACGGACGAATGATAATACATACAATTGGCATATATGTATGTACATAGATATATGTAAAGGCTAAAATTTATGAAGGATAATGACGTGCTTTTACTGATTACATGCGGTAACGGTCATAAAAATGTCTTCCTTTATCATGGCCATAAGGACATTAAGCTTTATGCCGTGGCATTCCTCTTTCTTAGACCCCACCAACATACATATTCGGACTGCTATCGTGGCAAGGTGTAGAACGAAAACAAAATCAAAAAAAAGAAAAAAAGAAAAAATAAGAAGGAAATCAAGGAAAAAATAAGAAGAAAACACACAAAAATAAAAATAAATAAAAATCCTACTGATATTATACTATGTTGTTTGGCTCATTCGAAAATATACGAATACACACTCTCTATACATTATTACAAAATGTATAGTTATGCTGTTTGGACGATAGGTATATTTTAATGTTTGTAAGGAAGTACAGCATAAAAGTGGAAAAATAAAAACATCCAAGAACGAAACGAAAAGTTTTGAGGACGACGACCACCAAACGAATGCCACATCCTTCAAATGTTTTTTTTTATATAAAAGCGTTAAACGAAGTGTATTGAGTATGGGATACACTCAAAGCTTCTAAGCTCTATTCTTTGGGCTGTGTATTGCCATGCCGTGTTATGCTCAACAATTTTATGCGCTTCTGTACATGAATTTATTGCTGCTTAGGTGATGGGAGAATTTTCTGCGATAAAAATAAAAGAAAGGACTTAAAGCGATTCCTCCTCTTTTGTGTTTCGGCAAGCCAAAAACAAAAAAAAAATACTTGAAATAAAACAAAATGAAAAAAAAAAATCCAAAAAGAAAACTCACTGCGTGTGCTTATTTATGGTAAGAAATACAACATGAAAAAAAATAAAACAAAATCATAGAATTTCCATCGTTTGCCTGGTTTATTTTATGGTTTGTTATACGAAATAAAAGATTCGCCCCGAAAAACGCTTTTACTAATTTTTTTTTCATCAAATGGTGGAGATTTATTGGGTAAATGTTGATTTGTCTTCTATATATGAATGTATTTTCATTTTTATGGTGGATTTATACCATGTTTGCTTAGATTTTCTTCTTGTACTCACAGAAGCTAAATTGAAATAATTCTCTGTTTGTCATCGATTTGAAAACTGAAATTTTCACAACATCCGCACTTCATTTTTCCTTCGAAATGGCTTCTACCAAAATTTCTTTCCCCCCGAATTGATCTGCCGCAGTCACTCCCCAACCCCTTTTTTTTATTATGTTTTGAAAGAGATTATGGTGAAGTAAAGCGATTCGATTGGAAAGATGATTTTTGTTGCCTTTTTAAGATATTTTTGCTTATACAGTCAGAGCCGTTCAAATGAAACCGTTTTGCTTAAAATAAATGCTAGAAAAAATATGAAGATTTTCAAGTTAAAGCTTTTGAAAGCATTTTCATTTTTTCTTTTCTGCCTTCGTGTCTTTTTTTTTTGAAACTAATAATTTTTGGACAAATCTATGAGATAAATTTGCGACTCCTTGTGTCTGGAGTATTTTCCGAACAATCGAGTCATTTTCGAGAGGGATGAGAAATACCAAAATCACACACAGTGAAAAAATAGTAAATTCAACTATTTTATCATGGGGAATTGGCACTATAAATAAAATAGTTAACTTCAAATTACAAAAGTAGTCAAAATCGACTACTTTTATAATAAATCTAACACTTAGGCCCGTTTGCGCGTACTATACTTAAAAAAATAAGTTGTGGTTAGCCTACTTAAACCGTAGAAATTCTGGGACTTAAAGAATTTAAGGTGTATACATAAGTTGCTATATTCCAGATAAATTGACTATTTTGTTGTTAAATTGACTATTTTGTTGTTAAATCGACTATTTTGTTGTTAAATTGACTATTTTGTTGTTAAATCGACTATTTTGTTGTTAAATTGACTATTTTTTTTGATTGAAATTGACTATATTAGTTATAGTTCCGATTACACATTATAAAATGGTTAGACTTACTATTTGTTTTCTTTGCGTGAAGTCTGGAAAATTTAAGTTGAAAAATAATTGTGCCCTCGCCGCCTTTCAGATGCTAAAAACCCGAAAACTTTTCTAACGATTAAAGGGTCACGAATTTGCTTTTTTCAGCCTAATACATTTTTTGGTAACACAGGACGACTGTGTTTATAGGGCACTCGATATTAGTCTTTTTTGGGTAATTTTGTGTCGCAGATTCCAAATCTGGCGGTGGCTTTGCTATATTAGTTTTAGTTTTTTGCATTATCGAGCGTTACCTAAAAAAAGTATGAAGCAATTTATGAACCACCCTGCATATCTCAAAAACTAGAACTGAGCCAGCCGAATTAGCTGAACAAGATTCCGATTTAATTAAGCCTCAACCACAATTACGCGTGCGTGCGTGCGGCATTATTTAGTTCTGGCATCTAGTAGTTGTCACCGCGTCTAAAAGTAGAGACTGAGGATACTCTATGCGGCACGGACGCGGCAATGCGTCTGAGCAACGAACAATTATACATTTACTCATATAAATGCGTAGTTTTTCCTTTCACCGCGTGGGTGCCGCACGCACGCACGCGTAATTGTGGTTGAGGCTTTATATGTGCACACCTTTTGGAAATCTTTCATACCCGTTACTGAACCAGATTCCGAATTAGCGACAAAAAGAAATCTTAAATCAAGTACACCAAAAAATCTTGTTTTTTGTCAACCGCGGCTTTGGAAGCCTCCGAAAATCGCAAAAATATTTTTTATCTTCGGCCTTCCAAAATCCTCCTTCTAACACCACGGATTTCAGATTTTTTTCCCAGAAAAATCATGTAGGTTCGACTGTAGTTAAAAGACACTGCTGTTTTGTGATGCCTTTATGGTTCGGTGTGCCTTTCAAATCTGATCCATTAAAGCAAACGCGTGAAATATATAATCCAACAAAACGGGAAAATCTATTGGAGACCTTACGATCTGGCCATAAAATCTCGAATAAAACACACTCCCTCGTAAACTGCGTGACTCATTTAGGTCATGTCCCTTATCTTTTTCAGGCAACAGCAACAATCCATCCAGCCAGTGTATAAGTAGCCAAGATGTACGTACGGGAATCGGAATATATTCAGGAGAATATTGAGGAAGATTCAACCAAATGCCAACCATTCCCTACCATTTACCATCACTTGAAACGTCACAGTCATTCTATCACTAACTTAGCCTTCGTTTCTTCTTGCCTAGAACAGGTCCTTCTTTATTCACGATAACAGCAGAAGCAAAAAAGGGACGTGATCATAAAATAAGGATAAAAGCGAATTCAAACGTTCCCTCAAGCCGCTATAAAGCCATCCTCGAAGCATATTCACCGATTAGGCTGAATTTATTAAAAAGGACTTTCCCTCAATAAACCACCCCGAAATTTTTGCGTTTGAGAAAAAGCCGCTCCATCTCATCAAGCCAGAAGTTGGCCCATCCTGTTGTGTTATGTCGGTATTGGCAAAATGTCGACCGTATAACAGCGCGATTTCTCGATTATAATACCGAATATATGAAGATATATGCATATACTCGAATCTATGGATATATCCTTTATTATCCCTATAGCAAGGATTCCTATAGCCAACCCACAATTTCACTTATATGCGCACACCTTTTCGATGGGCTAAATAAGACTTCTCCCGGATATGCCAAAAAATCTTTATTGCCCAATTAGAGATAACAGCACGCATCAGCAATGACATAGGGATGCTTTTATACACATAGTATGGGGGTCGTCGAAAGTGTCATTTTCTCAATGGTGAATAGTGACAATATTCTCTGTGATGATAGCACTTTAAACTTTTTCAGGTAAATTCCTTTTTGATGGCACTCTCCCCGGTGGTGTTTGAGTATGATATTAGTATAAGTGTAGATTGGATAAAAAAAAAGAAAAATGGAAAAATGGAAAAATCCTTAACTCAGTATTTGAATTTGATATTGATGAGGGACACTTTAAAATATGTAAACATACCTTATTTAAATAATAAATTTCAAATTGTTCAAACATTATCTCTGATTAAAGGATTATTATTCGTCGATTTACAAAGGGATTCACGAATTATAGAGTTTTGCTAATGCTTTTTTAAATTGCAACCTGTCTTGTTGTAAAAGTGTCGCATGCTTATTTTCGGGTTGTAAAATTCAACGATTTTTGCGCATAAAAACGATGGAAAACTTCGATATCGAATAACTGACGAAGGAACTATAATCCAGTCATTAGAAATGTTATTTTGGCTCCCGTTCTCACAAAGGGAAGGACATCTTTCTTTGCAAGCATTAAGAACGTTTCTTAGGGGAAAAAATACACATTTCAGGAGATTTCTCTTGTTGGGAGATCATATACCTATTGCAAATGAGTAGGAACAGTTTTGGATTTACGGGTGTTTTTCCGGCATTCCGGAAACTGATCCGAAATAAAAATTTAGTTCCGGAATTTAATTTCGGGTGATTCAAATTATTTTAGTCAAAAAAATCATAACTAAATTTGTAAAACATGATAGGTGCTTACAATAAGCGTTTAACGGTCTAATGGCGAGTTTTACGAAACTTTCTTACATTAAATTCTTACATAGAAAGCTCTTTTTGCACGAAACTCGATTCAAAAATTGTCGTGAAATGTGCCATATGTAATACTAGCAGACCCTTCGTTGGCAGCTAAAAGTTTTTTGTATAAATTTTAGAATGCCAAAAAACCATAAATAACTTAAAAAGTTTTGGGAAAAAATGTTATCCTTACAGGACCTTCTGTTTCGAATTTTGAAATTCCAACACCGGATTGGTGATCAGCGACCCCAAAAACCCCATAATGGCAATTTTTCCGGAGAAAAATGGGAAAAAGGATATTTGCGTTATCCTTACAGGACCTTCCGTTTCGAATTTTAAAATCTTACATAGCTAAAAACCTGCTCCTGGCAACGCAGATCATTTTGCAAAAAACTGCGTCAAAATCGGTCCAGTAGTTTTTGAGTTTTGTAATCTCAAACGGACTGACAAACAGACAGACAGACAGACAAACATCCATTTTTATATATATAGATTTTGAAACAGTCTATTTCGCAAAACTTTGTCACTGTTTGGTATACAACATTACCATCAAATTTTTTTTAAAGTTTGGGGGTGGGCCAAAAAAAGAAAGTCGTTTTTTTAGAGTGGAGTGGTGGTAGTGTGATGGTGGTACTAAAATCCGTACAAAATATTGCGAAGAAGTATGACCAGAGGGAGTAGTGAATGGTGCGTGGAGGGGAGGGGGGCGGGGGGGATTTAACCGTAAAATTAACTTGTCGTATACAGCCTAGGGAGATTGTACATCCCCGGAGTAGTCAGGACAGCCCCGGATTTAGGCATGTTGTTCCATTTTTTGTCGTGGGTTTTCCAAATCAGTATTATAATTTATCAAACATTAGAAAAAAACTATCATTAAATATGCCAAAAATAGTCTACTTTTGCTGAAGTTGTTGCAAAATACATTTTTTCGCCTGTGGCGCATTTCTTCGATGATTTTTCACAAAAGGTTGATATATTTCAGAGGATGTGCCCTGGGGCGTATTTTTTTTTTATCGGCAGTTGTACAATTTCCGTTGCGATTTGTTATAGAATATAAAGACCGCGAAAAATTAAATAAAGTTTTGCTTGGGCGTGTATAGTTCTTTATTTAAATCATTGCGGCGCATTCAGCTTTATAAATTTTGTCTGCGGCGCACAATTCTTAAGTGTTTTCTTTTCGTTTTCGTCAAAATCGATTTTTGTTTCTATTATTTAAATTGTGGTGTTTCGTTTCGGCCATTCTCCCCTTCCTTGTCCCAGATTGACAAAAAAAAATATGGTCACCACAGGACGGCCCCTTACATTTTTCCAGGAGTCACAACCCACAAAAATTATCCGATGTATTTTAATATTTGTCTTACTGAAAGTTTGGAGGGATTTTCAATGAGGATGTACACCATTGTCTATGACCTCTTTAAAAAAATATTTTTTTTTTAAATTCCGTATCATAGATTGAATTCTCTCACGATTTTTAATTTTTTTCCCGGACTCAATATGAAAAGAATTTCTTTTAGTGTCTTCTCAAATTCATTTAAGTACTGTTTGTACAAATATAAATAGTTTCTCATAGGTTATTATTCATCAAACATTTTATTGCATCTAAATTTTATGATCGAAAATCCATTCATTAAATATTTTTTCACCTAATTTTAAGTGTCCCATTTTTTTATTATTTTTCGTACCATAACCATTTCACTTTGTATATAGCCATTGAATCGGTTTGCTTCATAGTCGTAAAAATCTTGAATTACAAAAGCCAGAAAATTCCCAAAATAGTTTTTACGCATAGATTTTCCCGTGTATTGTTGCACTCTAACTATTATTCTGCGTTCATATATTCGGATAAAATTGAATAGCGTGGAATCTCTGGAAGGATTTTATGTTCCCATCAAATTCGTTTTATCATATAGAGTACTCAAATGGTATAAGCGATCATTCATTATTATTATATAATAGCCGAGAAGCTCAAATGCATTATCAAACAATAGCCTTCAAGATGAATACAAGAAGAGAATCCTGCGCTATGCTACGTTATTTTATGTTGCCCTAAACAAGGTAAATTCCAGTGCATTTGTTGATGCAGGGGGTAAATTTATTTCGCCCTAGTATGAAATTCATTAGAAAACCTAGAACATTTCAAGCGATTAGCGACATACAACAACCCTCGTACTTGATGCAAGTTTTTTTTTTTGGCATGCACACATGTATATATATATATTATATCACACGGTGATCAATCTCGCGGTCTCATTGTTCTCCTGGGATATTTAATATGCACGACGGGAATTCACAAAAGTCCTTTATTATGCAATCGCGAACTATACCCCGGCTATTTAAATATCAATGCAGCGAAAACAACAATTTCGAAAGAGGTTTTATGCTTTGTTTCGCTTTCTATCAAATACTAGTACGTAAAAGTTTGTTAGCAATAATTTACTTTCGCATCATAGCTCCATTACTTTTGTCCTTTCAATTGCATAACTATAGTATAATATATGCTTCTATTTCTATGCGTCAAGCGAATTTCTATGCTAATGAGATGACCTGCGGTGCAATATGACTCCATGATCAGAAAATTCAAAAGGACTTGAAATTTATAAAGTTTGTTGAGATATTAGGGTTTACTTGTTGATTAGAAATTCCGTTTATTTCGCTTATTATATGATGAAAAAAAAAGCACTTTTTTTCTTTAACTCCAAGCCTTCTTAGATATTTCAGCAAATCAATTTTTGTATGAACCTCTAAAACGTTTTTTCTTCAATTCGGAGTTTTTCATATTTTTTCTGCCAAGCTCAAAACATTTTTTAGGAAAGCTTTAAAAAATCTTTTTTTTTTAAACAGCTTTTATTTTAAAAAAAGGATTTACTAACAAGGAGAAAATATATTTTTGGGTATTATGTATCAGAAATAAAAGTGAGATAAATATTTTTTTGTTTTTTTATTCTTTGATCACGCTTTTATTTTTGATACACGGAGCCAAAAAAATTTTTTTTGTTCATTTTTATTACATTTATTTAAATAGAACCTTGTTTTCTAATTTCTTTTTTGATTTTTTCATATTTTATCCTTTATTTGATTAAAAATACAAAATGACGTCTGTGTTTCACCACGCTTATATTTTAATTTTAATAAAAACGCACCCTAAAACTTTTCTTATGATCTGGCAATGCTAAAACGTCAGCCTAGGTTCACATTTTTTATTTTTAAGGTTTTTTTAGGTTTACATGCCATACAGCTGGTCAAAAAAATTGATCTATTGAAGGAGAAGTTCGGTAATCTCGAGAAATGGTCCGGTCGAATGGCCACCTCGCTCATGCGATTTAATGTCGTTGGATTATTTTTTATGGGGTTATGTTAAGTCGTTGGTTTATGCCAACAAGCCAACAACATTAGAGGAGCTCAGGAACAATATCGAACGCGAAATTGCCAACGTTCCGGCCGATATGTGTGGAAGAGTGGTGGAAAATTGGCTCCAAAGAATCAATCTGCAAACGTGCTCGCGGTGGCCATATGAACGACATCGAATTTCATACTTAAATGTAACATGTCCACTACACCTGGAATAAATTTCAGTCCGATATCTCAATTATTCTGTGTTTTATTTAAATACAAAATTGTTATGTCCTTATTGAAAGACCCGATATATACTTTTTAGAATATACATCCTTGCTTTTTAGATATTCTTATAGACGACTCCTTAATTGGATTCATCGACCCCAAAAACCCTTAGATGAAATTTTTGTCCGGGAAAATTTGAGGAAAAGGATGGTCACGTTTTCCTAACAGGACCTTCCGTTATCCATCTATACAGACTTCTTAATACCAGAATCGGATTCAGAGATCCGAAAGATCACCAGATGAGATTTTTCCCTGGAAAATTCGAGGAAAGTGTTCCAAAAGTGCTATCCGTTATCCTTACTGACTTTTTATACCCGTATGGTGAAACCAAAGGGTATATTAACTTTGCCTTACCGTTTGTAACGCCAAGATCCCGTCATCACACAAAAAAATGAATTACACCAGTGTGTTTAGAATGATGAAAAAAATTGAATTTTCCATGTCCGTCCGTCTGTCCGTCCGTCCATCTGTCCGTCCGTCCGTCTGTCTGTCTGTGGCGCGGATTGCGGGCGCACGGATTGAGCTAGAGACTTGAAATTTTGCGCAGATCCGTTTTTCGTAAAATGCGAGGTCAAGTTCGTTAATGGGCAAAAATGGACCATTAGGGGGGTACCCCCCATACGAACGAAATCGTTTTTTGTGAATATCTCAAAAACCGTGCATCTTATCAAAAAAGTGCAAGAACAAAAGTTATTTAGGATATGATTCTACATAAAACTCCCATACATCAAAATCCGATTGGAATAAATTTTAAAAATTCTTATTGGAAAGTTTGACTTCAAAGTGGAATTTTGGTACAACTGTTCGAATTTTGATATGAATATCACCATACGGGTCTCCAATGATTGCCAGATTGGCAATTATAACTTTTGTTATGTTTAATTACAGAGTCGTATTCAGCGATCCCAAAAACTCCCAGGCGAGATTTTTTCTCGGAAAGTTTTAGGAAAAGGAAAATCACGGTATCCCTACAGTACCTTCCGTTATCCTTACGGATTTTTTAACTCCAAAAACCATCAGAAAAAATTTTTTTTTCAGAAAATTTGTGGAAAAGGATAGACAGGTTACGCTTATAAAACCTTCCCGTATCCTTACAAGGGCGAATTAGTGGAAATATTGGATTGTCATCAGAGTTACGAAAAGTAGCACTTAGGCATCCATTGTGGTAGCGCTATGGACCCTAGCGGTTTATGCGTGGCCCTGCAATCTAACCTAACCTACGTATGTGTGCAAAGTTTCAAGTCAATCTGATATGTGGAAGTGGATGAAAATTAGATTACCAGATTTGGCCCTGGTAGACAGACAGACAAACAGATACGGAAGTAAGCTAAATAAAAGGTTTTTGGTTTTTAAAAAAAATTTTTGTGAAAAATGAAAACATCTACAGCGTCATTTAAGTACTATTCACAAAATACGTCACACATTTATAGAGGGGAGGGGGGCTTTAGCGATAATGAGACAACGGTATTAACTTCAAAAAATGTCGGGAAAGGGGACAGGGGGGATTAGCCACCTTAGTAATACTAAGGGGGCTAATCCCCCCTGTCCCCTTAGTAATACTGTAAAGTTTCATTAAGATCGGACCACCCAATTCGAAGATACCAGGCGAGGGGTATCTAGATCGATTCCTTGTCCCCGAAAATCCCTAACGTTTGTGCAGACAGACAGACAGACAGACAGACAGACAGACATTCCTCGTATTATATTATAGGATAAACAGCTTCCTATAACAATGACCAACTGCTATCTTTCATTTATGGTTTAATTTGGTTCTACATAATAAAGTGGTTTGTTCCATTTAAAAAAAAAAATCATAATTAATTTCCCCTTTGATATGACCTCTTGTGTATTTTTAATTCTGTATCACTGAAATCATTGCCATAAAAGTAAGTCAAGATAACTAATAAAACAGTGTTTTTCACGTGCGATACATGTTCAAAATAAAAGAACAACATCTTCTATTAATTATCGTAGTGTTCACAGTGCGTTAACATTTGACATTTTTACAGACAACTTCCATCATCTACAGTTGGTTTAAAACAAACTAAAGAAATTCACAAAACGAAAACATAAAAAGTGAGGAACAAAAAACAAACTTTTAAAGGTGTAAAAGGTGTGTTCCACTCCATAAACGACGCTTAACGTTATTTTTTATACTGTCAGAAAGTAAATTAGTTTTTGCCTCTATGGTTCGGTATATCTTTTTTTTTATTTTTTTTGCCCATTGTTTTTTTTGTTTTATTTTTTATTTTGTGATGGCTGTTAAATGCTGGCCACCTAATATCGATCGAATACATTATACTGCGAATAGTTATTTCAGAATTATATGTCCATCAATTTCAGAGATCTCTTCATTATAATCTTTATTTGTGCAGTTTCACTTAAGAAAAAAATCGTTTTCACGTTTTATTGCTAATTGCATTCGTGAATTTGTGTAGTACAACATAAAACACGATGGGAAGGTAAGGCAAGGTAAGTAAATTATATGATGTGTAACGAGATTACTTGATGAAAAAAAGAATCAACATTGCTATACGAGTAGGTACTATATAAGGTAGGATATAAATGATAGCTGAATGAGATTAAGTTTTTAAGGTGTTTGTTTTTAATTCCACATTTCGCGATGAGCTATTAAACTTTTCGGACATCCATGAATTGGGGAAACTACATTAAGAAAAAATAAAAATTAAATTAGAATAAAGACAATTGCTTTAAAATAAATGACCAGAGAAAATTTATCTTCCAGTTAAAATGTTTACAGAAAACGTTATAAAGGCAATAAAGATTTCGTGGTTATTGTTAGAAATGATTTGCGATATTAACCTTTGAAAAAAAAAACCCATTTCTCAGTTTAAGTGTCATGAGTCGGTATTGCAGTGATTAAGGTCAATAACGTAGTAACAATTATGTTCAAGAACATATATTTTGACCATATATTAAATACTGGCGAAAAGTTAAAACGGTAGTAAAAATGCGAGAAATATGTAGGAGGTGTTTTTTAGAAAACAATAGTCTTAAGAATCAGACAACAGTGAATAATTCTTCCTTACATTAAATTACAGTAGAATTCGCTTGAAAAAAGAATCAACTGGAGTAGGAAAACATAAGAAAAGCTACAATTACACTGAAGCCAATTGTCAAATCATAACATACTAATATATAAAAATGAGTTGGTGTCTGTCTGTCTGTCTGTCTGTTCCTCTTTCACGCAAAAACGGCTGAACCGATTGACTTGAAATTTGACATGAGTGTCTGTGGTAGTTCTGGTTCCAACATAGGCTTACGGAAAAGTAGCGCGAGGGGTGGGGGGGAGCAAGGGGAGGGGGTAAAGTGATTTCGAAACTTAGTTTTTGCGCTATGTTACTCTTTCGCGGGGTAACTACTGAACCGATTGGCCTGAAGTTTAGCTCCAACATAAACCATAAAAAAAAATTGAAAATTTAAAAAAACTTAACCCGGCAACGACGGGTATGCAAGCTAGTACTCTATATGAGGGCAGACAAAATTTTTATTTGTGTGGGAGAGGAGGAGGAGTGATCCGATTTGATTTTGATGTATGGAACGGGTATGCAAAATCATATTCCAAACACATTTAACCTTTATAAATTTTCTAAAGTGACTCGCCGTTTTCGAGAAAAGTGGAAAAAACTGTTTCGGTTGTATGAGTTAGGGGCAAGAAATGGTCCGTGATAGAGTTGGTATAAATTGTGCATTTTGTTGTAACGAAATAAAAGTCTTCGCATAAAAAACGACTTGTTTGTAGAAAGAAAAAAAAAGTTTTAATGCTGCTTTTTATTGTTCTATTTTGATTGTTATTGAATTTGATGATTTATCCGTTTGAGTGAATTTACTCAAAGATTGAACAATGAAGATAGAAACCGGAAAAATTGAGGAAGGTGACAACATTGAATTGATTTTTTTTCTCGATGGAGTGCCGGAACAAAGGATAACAAGTAGTACTTGAAATCCTTAAAAAATATAATCAAAGAAGGAGAGAAAGTTCACGCAGTGGTAAAACCCTTCAATGGACACTTTGATGAATTTCGCGTTTTATTTGGGATATATTTTTTTTATGAATGCGAAAATCCCTTTACATGTCAAACGCGTATTTCTTCATTTTATCACAAAGGTCTCAACAGGATACTGAATAAAAGGACACAGTTGTTCCATCCATCGATGATATTCACGACCCTAGTTTTTTTTTATAACATAAAATACGCACTTTTTATTTTCTTCTAGGTTTTTTTCTTCTTCTTCTCTCGATTCTTTTCTTAAACACGCTTCTATTGTTCTTAAGAATCTCAACATTATTGAAAGGGAAATTTTCCGTGGAGGGATGAAAAATGTTATAAGCATAAAACCGGATTCTTAAACTGTATTGTAGTGAAGAAGCGAAACCAAATGGAGAAAGACATCCGGGGAAAGTGAGCAGGAGATCCACATGCATGTACTCATAAATTAAGTACGGTGAAAAATAATAACGCCAAGGATTAAATCCTTCAAGTTTTTCTTCCCTTAATACTGAGTACCTGTTTTTTTTTTACTTCTTACCCTAGCTATTGTTTAGGCTGTAGTTTTTTGTTGTTGTTTTATTTTTCATATCAGCTGGATTTTTCGATTTCTTCGTACAAAATTCAAAAAAAAAATGCAAAGCATCGGAAAAAACCCCCTTAAAGTGAGCACTGTGGCACCACTTAAAGCTCATTTTATTCCAAGACGCAGTCACGATAAGTCCTTATAAGTTCAACAACTCACTCTTCTTACACACTTTTTTTCCGGGTGATTTTCTTGTGGTTTTTTAGTTGCAAGCATTCTGTTTGTTGTAAAGGCAAATAATAATTCTTGCAAACAAAACAACAGTTTGAGGTTTTCAAAATTGCAACAATTTCAATAAAACAATCTAAAGACAAGAAGTTACAATTTGGTGGTGCTCTAAAATTTCACACAGAATAAAATCTGAAATCAAAAGAAGGTAATTGAAATCAGTGTTGTGCCGCGGAGTCTACGTGATGTAGACTACACCATTGTCTACGCGTAGACTATTACTGTAGACAATGATCTATTCTCTACGCGTAGACAATGTAGACAATCAATAAAATAAAGGATAGCTGATTTAGTTTTAAAATCTCATTTTCTTCAATTAATTTTAACATAATAAAGCACAATTTCCAGGAAGCAATCGCCAAATGCTGTTCATGAGAACTTCAGAGCAAACTTTAATGGCAATTCTAATTCTATGCATGCAATCTAAGCGACTTCTAAAACCTTTTTGATTAACACATTTTTCAATATAACGAAACGTTTATTTAAAAAACTGATTCATTTGTATGGGATGGCTTTGCTCATTTAAGAATATCTGTTTAATTTTTTCGAAAAACACGTTTGTTTCTAGTCTTTAGCTTAATTCCGTTGAGAGTTGTTGTATTTACAGATAGACGGAAATCTATACGGAAGTTATTAAAATCAAATGAGTATAAAAAATATTAAAAATAAAAACTACCAAAACTACAATAATTAAAGAATTTATGTTTTGTGCTTATATGTATGGTACATAAATCAATCTTAATCAGGCTCGCCATTTCTTGTAATTGGCCATTTCCTATATAGTATAGTATTAGATATATGACTCACTGATGACTTTGTTTTGACAGATATGAGAAAGTCTACATTGTCTACGCAAAGTCGACATTGTCTACGCAAAGTCGACATTGTCTACGTCAATGTCTACATTGTCTACGCAAAGTCGACATTGTTCACGTCAATGTCTACATTGTCTACGCAAAGTCGACATTGTCTACGTCAATGTCTCCATTGTCTACCCCAAATCTATTGTCTACGCTATTGTCTACACTGAAGTGTAGACAATTAAAGTTTACGCGTAGAGGAACAACACTGATTGAAATATTTTCAAGTTAAAATTGGGTTTTTATGTATAGAAAAATTATGTGAAATTACGGAGGTAAAATATAATAGAAATCATGTGTTTTTCGCGATAATTGGTGTAAATTTCCACGCCACATCTTTACCAACAAAGCTTCCGCAAGAATATCCAAAGTTCCATAGCTGAAAAGCTGATTTCTTTCAGCCAAGTAAGAATTTTTCAACCACACACTGTAAAATATTTTTATTTTCTTTAATATATTTTTTGCGTTGGCCCTTGTGACGACTATCATGTAATATTCCGTAAATGGAACAATAGAATATTTTATGAATAGTGGCTTATTTGTAACAAAAACATGAAAAAAAGCCTAAAGAAGTGATGGAAGGTTAGGAAGCAGTTATAAGGGTAAGCTAAGGTGGACGAAATAAGAAGAATCTAACAAAAGCCCATAGAAGTACGAATGAATATAAGTAGGAAGGACCTATAGAAACAGCTTTTTCTGTCCTCATAATCCATTGAATGAAAACACGATTACATAATCATTTCAGCTTTCACTTACATTTATCCTTGCTTCTGTTTTATTTTAGAAAAAAAAATGAAAGAAGATGAAAAAATGCCAAATAAGAAATTCCTTGATTATCCTCGCTACCGCTTGTAGTTTTTGGTTCAATTCTATATGAATAAAGGAAAAAAAGGACAAATATTCTACGAGGTATATTCTTGAACAATGCTTTCAAAATGAGTCGTTTTTTTTTTGGTGATTAAAGTTTTCTATTAGGTAGGGATCGCGGGAAAAACGAGTTTATTTGATGAGAAATGCGCGACCTAAATTAATTGTTTTCGCGCACACGGGGTTTTGCTCCTGCTCTAATGTGCCTGAATGGAAAGGGGTCAGTCAATGTCCTTCTCAGGTCTATTGTCTTGTGAGCGATACATGTCCCCTTTTTTATTAATCCCCGAATTCTTCATCCTTTAACCTTTTACCGTGCATTGTATTTTCGTTTTCTGGTGGTTGGCTGTCCCTAATCTCTGTCCGAGAATACTCCCGAATCCGTTTTGGAATATTGTACCCTTGGGATTGTCCGTGTGTGAGACAAAAGGAAACCGATTACAATCAGATATGGATATCTGTATCTATACGGGTAGGTTATAATAAATCTAGATATATGGATATACTGGACAGGATGAAAGGTCCTTCGGAATACCAATGTTGGTGGTTATGTCATCGTTGCTGCTGCCACGGGAATCTTGCGAAGAAGGGGTTGAGATTTAAAAACTTTCTTTTCATTTCGCCTTTCTTTTGAAATCTTTTTAACTTTGGCCAAATCTCTGGAGTGATCTTTCTTGTTTGTTTGTTGTGTTTTTTTTTATATACACACAAATACATTGTTACTTTTACGGTGGATTGAACACAGAATCCTACTGTTACATCACTACGAGATACAATAATATATGGTTTTCGGTTTTCTAAACGAAGAATAAATTTCTTTTATTATTTGATTTCTTATGGCTTTGTCAAAAGGGGAATTAAATCTATGTTTTCTATATATTTTTCATATACACGTACTATTATTCTACTCGGATGGGATAAATTCGCGTACGCTTGATTGTTAAATTCTACTATGCTGCCTGATGTCAATATAAGCCCTTTGCGACATTCTAAACAAGATTATTTTCAGATGAGTTCACTTCAAAAATCTACCCCAAAAACTCAAGTTATTAACAAAACAGAAATGCTAGCAAAGAATCTATTATATAAATCGGGTTTTGTATTTCTAGCGATTATGTGATCTTTGAGGCTTTCTTATTATGGTCGATAATTGTAAAGTGATCTGTAAAATTCAATGTTCTCAATAGAATTAATCCTTGAAACTACAGAGCTAAGCAGTGGAATTAAATATCACGTAAATGATCTCGTATTATCGTTGAGTTAAACACATAATTGCAAAAAAGGAAACCGGAATTCATTTTTGTAAACAAGAGCTTTTTGTGTTTATGTTGAAATAATCTCCAAAGACTTTTAAAGTATGGTTTTGACAAATTTTATTTTTGCAACCCTTCAATTCATTTTGTAAAAATATATTTCCCAATAGACAAATTTTGTTTTTCGTACTTTCGACAATTCTTCTAATATTTAAAACAATAATTGGGTTATTATTCTCCAATGGAACTATTATTAAACAAAAGAAAAAAAATTATTACAGAATATTCGTAAAATCAAAAAAAAAAAAAAATCTAGTGCAACAAAAAGTTTTAGTAATCGCTTAAAAATTGATCAGAGCTTCGGTTTATGAACTCATCTCTTGGTGAACTTAATTTGGATCCAAACGATGCTTTGGTTTATGAACACGTTCCAATGCACAGGCATTCAGCTTTGAAAAGTGAGATAGAAACTGTAATGAACGCCGGTTAAAATTTCCCTATCAATTCTTTTCCCTTCAAGAAAGATCATTTTTTTAATTTTTACAGTAGTATACCCGGCCCTTCTGGCCAAGATAGTTTAAACTTTTTGTCCGTGGTCCAGTTCGAGGGAGCTAGCCGAGCTCCACTGGCCACCATAGTTTGTGCTTGGCACACCCGTAGAAAAAAAAGAACCCCCCTATAACAAAACCCATTGAATATTACTCCGAACCGAGATCCAAATTTCGAAATCCAAATCTCTTTCGAATTGTCAGAGATAGCTGGAGAGGGGTTTACGGGGAAGAGGTGGAGAAGATTTTAATAAGCGAAATATTTCCTTCCGTGATGACTAATCTAAAAACGCATTAAAATCTCACCAGTAGTGATTCCAGGGATATGAGGAGAAGCGCAAAGAGGGAAAAGGAAAGACTTAAGAGGGAATGGTAAAAGGCAACAATTTATCACAAAAAAACCGAAATTTCTCATCCGAAATTTTTAATAAAAATTTTGGAAACTGTTTTCGCAAAACCTCGTCTGGATTAGACGTAAATTGCGATTTGTTTTATGGTTTTTCATTGAAATGTCCTACGGAGAAAGGATTTGTCAGAATTTTTTTGGATGCTTGGGCAAAAATGTTCGGAAAAACTATGTCTGCAAGTGTCATTTTAGTGGCTATGAACAAAAACTTCTCAATTTATGTCTTACTAGCTTGCATACCCGTCGTTGCCGAGTTAAGTTTTTTCAAAATTTTTTTTTTGATGGTCTATGTTGGAACATCTATGCCAAATTTCAGGCCAATCGGCTCGGTAGTTTCCCCGCGAAAGAGTAACATAGAGGAAGAGCTAAGTTTCGAGATTACTTTACCCCCTCTTCTTACCCCCCTTACTCCCCTCATCTCTCGGGCTACTTTTTAATGGGTCTATGTTGGGGCTGGACCCCCGATGAATATCTATGCCAAATTTCAGGCTAATCGGTTCAGTAGTTTCCCCACGAAAGAGTAACATAGCGCAAAAACTAAGTTTCGAAATCACTTTACCCCCTCCCCTTACTCCCCGCACCCCTCGCGCTACATTTCCGTATGCCTATATTGGAACCAGAACTACCACAGACACTCATGTCAAATTTCAAGTCAATCGGTTCAGCCGTTTTTGCGTGAAAGAGGAACAGACAGACAGACACAAACTCATTTTTATATATTAGTATGATTGAGATCTAAAATAACAAAACATTTTCTGAAGACGGTTTTGATCTAGGGGTTTTTTTCAACTCGCTAATTAAATGATTTTCATAGTCTAAATAGCGTTAAAAAAACAATTCTTCGCAGACTTTTTTTTTTAAAAGTTCTGTTCAGACAACTAGTTTAAGACAACTTCAGAAAATGATTAAATCAATAAAATTTCTGCGTTAGCACCTACCGTATGTTTTTATGCATCTCATATGAGCTAATGAATGATCCATCTAATTTATTCAGAGAAAACTAAGATTTCCCAGAAGAAAATTAAGCTCATAATAATATGGAAAATTTAAGTACGAATTTGTAAAACTCTTATAGAAATTAATTTCAAACAAAAAATCAAGTTTATTCTTACAAATACCATTATAGTATACATACCTATGTAAAATGTGCGTTACTCACCGAACCAAGAAATTCATTTTACGCTGGAAAATCCGTTTATTCCTTCACCACATTTTATTTTATAATGGCTATTGAATAAATGCGAATATGCACTCAACAATATAAAACAATGGAAAACAGTATGAAAATTAATCTACATATTTTCCAAATACTTATAGCATATAAGAATTTCCCATATCAAATCCTCTAACACTTAACAATTGGAATTTCAAGAAGGCCACAATATGGGCTAATTATAACCTTAAACATTTGATTTTTATCAAATGAATCGCATTATACATTTTGTTACTTTTGTGTCCTCCTCAATTCCCTCCGCCTTAATTCCTCACGGCTTTAATTCAAGATAAAAATCTCAACCTGGCATGTCATAATTAACCACTTATTCAAAAGATTCGACTTTACCTACATTTCTTCCATTTAAAACTGCTACCAGCAAAAAAAAAACGTTCATACTGAAATCAAGAAGACGTTAAGAAATCTACGTAAATCTGATACGTAAACTCAATTAGATTCTTGGTAACGTACTTTTGTGGCTATGAATGTATAGCATAACTAAAATGAATTCATTTTACCTATCATCATCTTCAGGTATTCAACGTTCGTGGAATAATCCAGAGAAGAAATTTCTAAAGACAAGGCGTCGAAATTGGACTGGCAAATGTGTTATTAGTATATTATGCGTACTTCGGCCCGGTGAAGTGCGACGTGCTCTAGCGCGGAAAAGTGAGTTCGACAGCAACTATGTGGATACCAAGTTCGACATAAATATTTATTTTTAACCGACTTCTATTCAACGCATTTTCATACTTCATAAAACTCTGGAAATTCAAATTTACTTCTAGGGTTCTATACTCGCTTTTCTTGGAAGAAAATCGCATTCAAGGGAATAAAACATACGAATTTTTTAAATGTCGTCACCAGAAAAAAATATTGCTTTTTTAAAAAAAAAACATTTACTCACTTTGAAAGCATGAAAACAATTACAAGTGTCGCAAGGACCTTTTGAATAAATATTTATACCCATATGGTGAAACCAAAGGGTATATTAACTTTCCTTACCATTTGTAACGCCAAGATCCCGTCATCGCACAAAAAAATGAATTACACCAGTGTGTTTAGAATGATAAAAATATTTAATTTTTGCATGTCCGTCCGTCTGTCTGTCCGTCCGTCTGTCTGTCTGTCCGTCTGTCTGTGGCGCGGATTGCGGGCGCACGGATTGAGCTAGAGACTTGAAAGTTTGCACAGATCCGTTTTTCGTAAAATGCGAGGCTAGGTTCGTTAATGGGCAAAAATGGACCATTAGGAGGGCTACCCCCCATACGAACGAAAACGGTTTTTGTGAATATCTCGAAAACGGTACACCTTATCAAAAAAGTCTAAGAACAAAAGTTATTTAGGATATGATTCTACATAAAACTCCCATACATCAAAATCCGATTGGAATAAATTTTAAAAAATCTTATTGGAAAGTTTGACTTCAAAGTGGAATTTTGGTATAACTGTTCGAATTTTGATACGAATATCACCATACGGGTCTCCAATGATTGCCAGATTGGCAATTATAGCTTTTGTTATGTTTTAAATCAAAAATGTCTTTAAAAATCCAGAAAGAGAATAGTCTAGTCAACCCGACCCCCGCTATTTCGAATTTTATTCTAACTTGTTCAAACATCTGTAAACCTTTCGACCCAGCTTAAGGTGACCATACATTCCAGAATGGTTGAGAAATTCCCGATTTAAATATGTTGTCTTGGCGTCCCATATACTAAACTTTTGTCCCGCATTTTTCAATTTGGTGCTACAGAAAAAACGACCACTAAATATAAAGGGTGATCCAATAGCAGGTACTTTTTCCAATAGGGTTGTTTTGACAGTTCTTATGTGTCAACTGGCTGGTCTATATGACGTTTGTGTTCAGTATTCAGTGTCATTTCATCATGAATAGACTTACGTGTGAACAACGTTTACTAATTGTGGAAACTTGATTCCAAAATCAGTGCTCAGTTAGGAATTGTTATAGAGTCCACATTTTGGTCGTCATAATCGTCCCACTGAATGCACTATTCGTGAAACCATCACCAAATTTCGAACTAATTTTACACTATTAGACATTCATCCATCTACCAGGGTGCGTACAGCCCGTAGTAATGAGAATATTGCTGCAGTAGCATCATCGGACCGTATTTCTTTAAAAATGCGTTACTGTCAATGGAGCTCGCTACAGAGTTGCCAAAAATTCAAGATATTGGTGTAGCTGACTTGTGGTTTCAACAGGATGGCGCTACATGCCATACAGCTAACGATACAATCGCTTTATTGAGGGAAACGTTCGATGAAAACATCATCTCAAGAAATGGTCCTGTTAATTGGCCACCGAGATCTTGTGATCTGACACCATTGGATTACTTTCTGTGGGGATATGTAGGAAGCTCTTATTGGATCACCCTTCATAAAACTCTACTTTGGCCTGGGGATTGCTATAAATAACATAATCAGGGTATTCACAGTTCTCTTTTAAATTGCGAGTAATTTTACCGCTCGGTAATTCAGCCAAATTTAACAGATTTTTACCGAGACGGTAACTTGGTTCATGTAAAAATGAATTACCGGATTCGGTAATTGTAGGCATGCCTTGAGTCGTGTTTTCCGGCCCGGTTATTCGGTATCAAGAATCAACCGCGAGTGGCGCTAGTAATGTTTTTAGTTGTCAAATTTTCTCGCTGGTTATCTCATCGGACTGCATTTTTTTTCAATTTTGATAGCCGTTGCCACAATAGAAATTCAAAAGAATACATCAAACATGGATTTAAAGGTATGCGACATATTTTACAATCAAATTCTCAGTTCATGATTTGGTCACGTATCCAATAAAAGCGCTGTTCTCACATCTGTGCTGTGGGATGTTCACAGCCGAATATTTTCAGTCTTTTAATATTACCGAAAACACCGAATACCGAAAATTAAAAGAGGACTGTGAATACCCTGAATATTTTTTTGCCTGCAGTGAATATTTTCAACGATTTTCCAAAAATGGCGCATATGTTTCAAGCCTTGTGCTAAATTTTCTTTCGAATACTGAAAATTTGGAAGTCTCCGATTTTCGCCATCTGGTTGTACCTGCAATACGAAAGGCAATTTATGTAAAAAAATACCCAGCCCCAAATAAAAAACTTTTTCAAAAATAATAAAATTACTATTCTAAAATTATTGACTCAGCCGATAGTAGGAAACTCTTATATTTGGTGTATCTACTGAATTAGTAAAATTTGCTAACTGCCTCAGGCGGATTGAAGAAAAATTCTCCACTTATTTTTTGTTCAAACTAATTGTGTTGAAAAAAAATTCCTTCAAAATAAAATTACAATTTTTTACACATTATGCGTCGTTGTGCGTTTTTCGTCTAAATCTCTGTTCTCATATCTTACCAGTCATACCGCCACATTAAAGTGGTTAGGTACCGGAAAATTTTGAATTGTTAGCTGAATAAATAATAGTAGTGCATTGAAGGTTCCTCTCTATCATGGATTCCGATCAGATTTTCCATTTTGCCGTCGCGAGCATGCTTCGTTTGCCCTCAACAGTTCAGATTGGTTAAGGAAAAATGCAAATTTGTAAATTAAATAAACTCAGGGAAAACACAAAAAAAGCTTAAATAAAATGGCGTAGAAAAATTAACATTGGAAAATGTGTTTTTCGTGTTTCATTTACGGTCGTTGAGAATTAACAATTGGTGAATTAATTGCGTACCATTCTGCTTGAAAATACATCATGTTCTCCATTCCGGCACTAATTTGTCGTTTCTGCGTTACAATCAGACTTATATGGACATATGGCTGATGGGATCTCTGGTTTTTCCACATTTTTTTTGACTTATATTTTATTCAAATTCTGTTTAGACTCGTATTTTTTTTTATTTGAAAATTTTCCTTAAGTTTTTTAGGACACAGAAGTTAATGGTCATGCACTATAAGAAAAATTAAACATTTTACTGTATTAAATACGAGCCAATGTACGCAACGCACTGTTGGTTGACTTCGGTACACTTTGAAAGTGCACGTAGCATAATTTCACACACTATCAGGGTCAAAGATTTTCCTTAATTAAAATTAATGATGCAAAGAAGTTTTACATTTATGTATCTCGAAGTATATCAGATAAATGCTTTACACAATATATTCTTGATTATGCCCTTGAACAAATAACTATATTTTGTCTATCTTTTGTTAAAATAAAATGAGTTTCCTAATATCCAGTACGCATAAATACGCATATCTCCCAACATAATACTTTGAATACAAATCGCATAAAATCATTGCCAAAATTTTTGTTACAATTTTCTTGAGAAATGCTCCAATGTCAAAATAATTTCGGTTTAGGAAACAATTAAGCCTTAATTTTGATTGTAAAGCAATTCAAAGAAGAAAAAAAAACTTTTTCTTAGCTTCTGCTTTCAACTTTTAATTGTCTTCAAGAAATATTCAAATTATTGTAGGAATTTATTTACAGCGGAAACCGACAAGAGGAAAAAATTGACAAGAAAATGAAGCAAAAAAAACACATTATTATGGAACTTTAAAAATACTTCTCAAGTTATTTTGTTTGTTGTGACAGAAGTTTCTTTTTTTAACTGTCAACATTATGCTAAAAGTTCTTATTTTTCAAGGAAGTTATTCTGTTTATTTGGTGTCATTTTTTCTTTATTTGATATCTAAGATAATGGAAATGGTTTTCTCTCCTCGGATACAGTCTTTTCATTAGATTTATAAGAGAAAAATAAAATTGATATTAATGGATGGAAATATTCAAATGCAGTCACGTTTCATGACACTGATGTTGTGTTATTTAATAGGGCTTATTCATGTCATGTCAATAAATTGTCGGATAAAGATATAATATAGAAAACAAAACAAAATAGCCTAAAAATATCATTTGATTTTTTTAGCCAAAATAAATTATAGCAAAAGGCAATGGTCTTAATTAGGTTGATTTTAATGATATAGGCAGCGAGTTCGGGTAGTTCGGAGAGTTGAAATATTAGAGGTCGTGAAATCTAGTATGGTTAGGTTACACATAGAGAAATAATTAAGTGAAAATTCCTAAAATCATCGTATAACTTAATCAATTTCTTGGTAAGGAGAACACCAACTTAAGCTAGCATCAGACGAGCACACAAAACCTTCACACGTGTAATGACTGACGTCACGAAAAAAAACTCAACACACATATCTGACACGACACGTTTTCACACTTGAAATGTGTTGTTATCAGACGGTATGACATTTTTTTCCATACACAATCGGATTTTTGTCCCAAAACGTGTTAACGACGCTAGTCTTCACACGAAATTTTTTCACACAATTACACACTGTGTGACGCAGATTGAGTAGTTATCAGACGGAGTGAAAAGTCTCAAAAGATGTGATGATGAAAGACGTGTGACAGCAGTCGAAATCATCTGACACACTGCTTTGCTATCAGACGGTGTGATAGCTCTCTGACATTTTGTGTATTTTTCTCGGTCATTGCTTGTCAAAATTGTGGGCTATTTTAAATTTGTGAAGAAAAATAAAATTAAATCAAAATGTCAAAAAGGAAATATCAGGATATCATGGATATGGCGATTTTGGCAGCCTATATTTTGGAAAGCAGTGACGACGACGACGACGAGTCAATGGGTCGAAAGCGTAGTTGTTGGACAAAGGTTTAGGTGTCGCGTGGCGAGAAGGAGGGTTTCTTTGCCAAATTGATGGTGGAATTGCGCTCTGAAGAACCCGAATTGTATCGGAATTTCTTACGGATGTCGGCCGGTCAATTCGATAATTTGCTAACAATTGGTGAAGTCGCAGATAGAAACATAACAAAAGCTATAATTGAAATCCCGTTTGGTGATATGGCATTATTTGAAGTTTAATCGAACAGCGAACAGTTGTATCAAAATTCCACTTTGAAGTCAAACTTTTCAAAAAGATTTTTTAAAAATTTTCCCAATCGGATTTTGATGTATAGGAGTTTTATGTAGAATCATATCCTAAACAGCTTTTATTTTTGCATTTTTTTGATAAGATGCACCGTTTTTAAAATATTCGCTATAACACAGTGCGTGTGAAATGGCACGAATTCATGCCAGTTTACACATTGGGAGATTTCCCCACAGTCTTCATCACACAAACCGAAAAATGCCATCACACATACCACGTTTTACACAGGGTTATCAGACGGAGGCAAAATTCGTATCACACACTTCAAAAAAATTGTCGTAACACAGGTTATCACACGGTGTGTAAACAAAAATTCTGTCACAATTTAAGTTATCAGACGGTGTAAACTGGTGTGACAATTCTGTGACGTCAAAATTACGTCAGTCAAGAAAGAACCATGCTGGATTCGTTTTTTATGCTTAGACTAACTTTTGAACCGGTTGGTGCCTTCTCATTCGTTTCACAACCGCTGGCAAGCCAATTCACTCTAGTTTCATGTACATGAGGTCTGAAAAATATTGCTGAAATAAAAAAAAAAACAAATTTTACAAAAAAAAAATGATTTGGACGAAAACCAAGAAAAACTAATTCAGAAATTTGCGCCGCAGTCGATTTTTTTTAAATAGAATGCTGCGCAATGTTTTCAAGCGAAAATTAAGGTAATTGTTGGCGCTTCTTACATTTTATTAATAAACGCAACGGAAATTGTTAAAATACCAATAAAGAGAACTGCCTGAGATCCATTTTTACTTTCTTCTACGGAGTATAATAAAGTATTTTATTCATGAAAAATTTCGACCTCTTAATTTTGCCTAAAAAACATTTCCCGATCACTCCTGAGTCGATTGGAGTCATATTTAAACATAACAAAAGCTATAATTGCCTATCTGGCAATCATTGGAGACCCGTATGGTGATATTCGTATCAAAATTGGAACAGTTGTACGAAAATTCCACTTTGAAGTCAAACTTTCCAATAAAATTATTTAAAATTTATTCCAATTGGATTTTGACGTATGAGAGTTTTATGTAGAATCATATCCTAAATAACTTCTGTTCTAGCTTTTTTTTTTTGATAAGATGCACCGTTTTTGAGATATTCACAAAAACCGTTTTCGTTCGTATGGGGGGTACCCCCCTAATGGTCCATTTTTGCCCATTAACGAACTTAGCCTCGCATTTTACGAAACACGGATCCATGCAAAATGTCGCTAGCTTAATCCGTGCACCCGCAATCCGCGCCACAGACGGACGGACGGACAGGCAGACAGACGGACAGACGGACGGACATGTAACATTCATTTTTTTTTTATCATTCTTAACACACTGGTATAATTCATTTTTGTGTGTGATGACGGGATTTTGGCGTTACAAACGGTAAGGCAAAGTTAATATACCCTTTGGTTTCACCATACGGGTATAAATATACCCGTTTAATGCTGTTGGCATTAAATGTAATACTTTTTTTTATTGCAATCTATCAAACTATAAAAAAGTATTGAAAAATAATACAAGTTTGATTAAAAATGTAGAGAATTGAAATTTAATAGACATTATTACAAAATGTCGAATTCCAGAAATGGGATTAAAAGTTAGTCCAATAATTTTGACCGTGCAATTGCCTCCCTCGTTCATATCAAGAGATGTAAAAAAAATGGCAACGACAATAAACTCGTATAATTTTTGAAATTGACGTTTCCTGGTAAATTATTGAATAATATTTTCAATTCCGATCTATTTTTAATATGTCACCGATTAAATATTATGAGAAATAGTTAAAAACTATTTTTCGAAAAAACTTACTGGTTGCGTGTCTAATTGAAATTTAAATATATACGATATATTCCCGACCAGTTCTAGTCGTGTTTAGTTTTTCAGTTGAAGATGGCGTTTGGAAAAAATTTGGTTGTTAAATTATTCATTTTCTGCTTAGCAATTGCAGAGATGAAAGGAAAAGTATGATATTAAAAGTATTAAAAGTCGGATTGGTGAATAAAATGTAAAATATTTGTTATAGGTAGTCAACATGATTAAATTTACAAAAATCGACTGTAAAACCTTCACAAATTATGTCAATATAACATGCAAAATTCGTGCTATAAATCGATATCTCTCAACTATTTATGTCAATTTTACCATTGGAAAGCCGTTGAATAATATCACAGTATTTTTTTTTCAAATATAGTTTTTGGCGTAAAACATTGATATATTCTTATTAGGCAAACGTTCAATTATTTAAGAGAAACACAGTCAGCTATCAGCCATTTTTAGTAAATTTGACGATGCGTCTTTGCGAAATATTTGATGGGAAAAAGGGCAATTTTTTTGCGAATTTTTTAATTAGCTTGATTAAAGACTTCTCAAATGTCGGCCATCCGTGTCCTTTAATGGTAAATCTTTGGTTCTTACAATTATATAAATAAAGTTTCAATATTTCGTTCTAGGGTGAATATTGGATTAGAAATCTCTCAGTATTCAGTGAAAGATTACCGGTCATGTTTCCCACTGGTGAATATAAACTGGTTTTTAAAGACTATAACAGCGGTGTATATTTGTTAAATATTCCGATATGGTTTACATTAAAGTCCGAAATATTTGATTAAGCTTCTTGTCACAGATATGCCGGCAAACCGTTTTTTGTTCTACGTTTTTGAGGATAAATTTTAACATTTTTAACAAAAAATGTCACCATAGCCAGAGAATCCAAGTAATTACACTTACTTTAATTTGAGACCTTGAGAGCGAACGAGAAGCGAATCTTTTCTCCTGAGTATGAACGAGAAACAATACAGCCAGTCGAATGCCCCTTGTCTCTTTTCACTCTAAGTGGCGTGGATTTCTCTTTACCGCACCCGCCGAAATTACTTCCATCTGCACTAGTGCAACGTCATTTTGACAAATAACTTTGTATGAACTGAAACTTTTTGGATTGCCTATACTTTGTCATAACAATAAATGTTTGAGGTTTAACACGAATGATTTTTTGTTCTGCCAGCAAGAATTTGGTAAGTTTGTAACATCCGGTCGGTTGAAGGGGTTGTGGATAGCTAGTAGGAGGCAGGGTGGCACGCTTGTGGTTAACGGCTTAGCTCGCCGGACGGGGAGTGGTTCTTGCTCACCTCTAGCTAATACCTCAATGCTACATAAAAAAATCGTGCCAAAGGAAAAATCTTCTTCATCTTCAAAAACCAAAAAAAACTAATAGGAAGGGACGGGAAAAAGGGGTTAAAACAACTTAACGAAAACCATGGTTTGTGTCATCTTCTTCCGGAATTGCGCACCTGCCCCAAAACTACGGGCTTAAGCGCAAACACGCATATTCAAATTATTCAAAAAATAACTGAAATTTTCCCAATAAAAATCATGTATATTTTAAAATTGTCCAAATGACAATCATTTATTTGAATTAATTAAATAAAAAAAAAACAAACATTGCGCTTTAAAAATACTTAAAAAAAACCACAAAAATTTATTTATAACTAAAGAAAATAATTGAAAAATAATGAAAATAAAATATAAGCATGTTTAAATTATAAGGATATAATAAAGGCTAATAAAATTTTGCGAAAAGAAATCAAACCCAAAACTTAATCAAAATTAAAGCAAATAAAAGCAAAATAAAAACTTGCGAAACTAAAATTAAAAGAAATTAAAAGCATAAATAAATTAGTACCACAAACTAAACATAACAAAAGCTATAATTGCCAATCTGGCAAATATTGAAAACCCGTATGGTGATATTCGTATCAAAATTCGAACAGTTGTACCAAAATTCCACTTTGAGTCAAACTTTCCAATAAAATTTTTTAAAATTTGTTCCAATCGGATTTTGATGTATGGGAGTTTTATGTAGAATCATATCCTAAATAACTTTTGTTCTTGCACTTTTTTGATAAGATGTGCCGTTTTTGAGATATTCGCAAAAATCATTTTTGTGGTCCATTTTTGCCCATTAACGAACTTAGCCTCATTTTACGAAAAAACGGATCTGTACAAAATTTCAAGTCTCTAGCTTAATCCGTGCGCCCGCAATCCGTGCCACAGACGGACGGACAGACGGACGGACATGCTAAATTCAACTTTTTTCATCATTCTAAACACACTGGTGTAATTCATTTTTGTGTGCGATGACGGGATCTTGGCGTTACAAACGGTAAGGCAAAGTTAATATACCCTTTGGTTTCACAATACGGGTATAAAAATGTCTTTCTGTCTGTCAGTCTGTCAGTCTGTCAGTCTGTCAGTCTGTCAGTCTGTCAGTCTGTCAGTCTGTCAGTCTGTCAGTCTGTCAGTCTGTCAGTCTGTCAGTCTGTCAGTCTGTCAGTCTGTCAGTCTGTCAGTCTGTCAGTCTGTCAGTCTGTCAGTCTGTCAGTCTGTCAGTCTGTCAGTCTGTCAGTCTGTCAGTCTGTCAGTCTGTCAGTCTGTCAGTCTGTCAGTCTGTCAGTCTGTCAGTCTGTCAGTCTGTCAGTCTGTCAGTCTGTCAGTCTGTCAGTCTGTCAGTCTGTCAGTCTGTCAGTCTGTCAGTCTGTCAGTCTGTCAGTCTGTCAGTCTGTCAGTCTGTCAGTCTGTCAGTCTGTCAGTCTGTCAGTCTGTCAGTCTGTCAGTCTGTCAGTCTGTCAGTCTGTCAGTCTGTCAGTCTGTCAGTCTGTCAGTCTGTCAGTCTGTCAGTCTGTCAGTCTGTCAGTCTGTCAGTCTGTCAGTCTGTCAGTCTGTCAGTCTGTCAGTCTGTCAGTCTGTCAGTCTGTCAGTCTGTCAGTCTGTCAGTCTGTCAGTCTGTCAGTCTGTCAGTCTGTCAGTCTGTCAGTCTGTCAGTCTGTCAGTCTGTCAGTCTGTCAGTCTGTCAGTCTGTCAGTCTGTCAGTCTGTCAGTCTGTCAGTCTGTCAGTCTGTCAGTCTGTCAGTCTGTCAGTCTGTCAGTCTGTCAGTCTGTCAGTCTGTCAGTCTGTCAGTCTGTCAGTCTGTCAGTCTGTCAGTCTGTCAGTCTGTCAGTCTGTCAGTCTGTCAGTCTGTCAGTCTGTCAGTCTGTCAGTCTGTCAGTCTGTCAGTCTGTCAGTCTGTCAGTCTGTCAGTCTGTCAGTCTGTCAGTCTGTCAGTCTGTCAGTCTGTCAGTCTGTCAGTCTGTCAGTCTGTCAGTCTGTCAGTCTGTCAGTCTGTCAGTCTGTCAGTCTGTCAGTCTGTCAGTCTGTCAGTCTGTCAGTCTGTCAGTCTGTCAGTCTGTCAGTCTGTCAGTCTGTCAGTCTGTCAGTCTGTCAGTCTGTCAGTCTGTCAGTCTGTCAGTCTGTCAGTCTGTCAGTCTGTCAGTCTGTCAGTCTGTCAGTCTGTCAGTCTGTCAGTCTGTCAGTCTGTCAGTCTGTCAGTCTGTCAGTCTGTCAGTCTGTCAGTCTGTCAGTCTGTCAGTCTGTCAGTCTGTCAGTCTGTCAGTCTGTCAGTCTGTCAGTCTGTCAGTCTGTCAGTCTGTCAGTCTGTCAGTCTGTCAGTCTGTCAGTCTGTCAGTCTGTCAGTCTGTCAGTCTGTCAGTCTGTCAGTCTGTCAGTCTGTCAGTCTGTCAGTCTGTCAGTCTGTCAGTCTGTCAGTCTGTCAGTCTGTCAGTCTGTCAGTCTGTCAGTCTGTCAGTCTGTCAGTCTGTCAGTCTGTCAGTCTGTCAGTCTGTCAGTCTGTCAGTCTGTCAGTCTGTCAGTCTGTCAGTCTGTCAGTCTGTCAGTCTGTCAGTCTGTCAGTCTGTCAGTCTGTCAGTCTGTCAGTCTGTCAGTCTGTCAGTCTGTCAGTCTGTCAGTCTGTCAGTCTGTCAGTCTGTCAGTCTGTCAGTCTGTCAGTCTGTCAGTCTGTCAGTCTGTCAGTCTGTCAGTCTGTCAGTCTGTCAGTCTGTCAGTCTGTCAGTCTGTCAGTCTGTCAGTCTGTCAGTCTGTCAGTCTGTCAGTCTGTCAGTCTGTCAGTCTGTCAGTCTGTCAGTCTGTCAGTCTGTCAGTCTGTCAGTCTGTCAGTCTGTCAGTCTGTCAGTCTGTCAGTCTGTCAGTCTGTCAGTCTGTCAGTCTGTCAGTCTGTCAGTCTGTCAGTCTGTCAGTCTGTCAGTCTGTCAGTCTGTCAGTCTGTCAGTCTGTCAGTCTGTCAGTCTGTCAGTCTGTCAGTCTGTCAGTCTGTCAGTCTGTCAGTCTGTCAGTCTGTCAGTCTGTCAGTCTGTCAGTCTGTCAGTCTGTCAGTCTGTCAGTCTGTCAGTCTGTCAGTCTGTCAGTCTGTCAGTCTGTCAGTCTGTCAGTCTGTCAGTCTGTCAGTCTGTCAGTCTGTCAGTCTGTCAGTCTGTCAGTCTGTCAGTCTGTCAGTCTGTCAGTCTGTCAGTCTGTCAGTCTGTCAGTCTGTCAGTCTGTCAGTCTGTCAGTCTGTCAGTCTGTCAGTCTGTCAGTCTGTCAGTCTGTCAGTCTGTCAGTCTGTCAGTCTGTCAGTCTGTCAGTCTGTCAGTCTGTCAGTCTGTCAGTCTGTCAGTCTGTCAGTCTGTCAGTCTGTCAGTCTGTCAGTCTGTCAGTCTGTCAGTCTGTCAGTCTGTCAGTCTGTCAGTCTGTCAGTCTGTCAGTCTGTCAGTCTGTCAGTCTGTCAGTCTGTCAGTCTGTCAGTCTGTCAGTCTGTCAGTCTGTCAGTCTGTCAGTCTGTCAGTCTGTCAGTCTGTCAGTCTGTCAGTCTGTCAGTCTGTCAGTCTGTCAGTCTGTCAGTCTGTCAGTCTGTCAGTCTGTCAGTCTGTCAGTCTGTCAGTCTGTCAGTCTGTCAGTCTGTCAGTCTGTCAGTCTGTCAGTCTGTCAGTCTGTCAGTCTGTCAGTCTGTCAGTCTGTCAGTCTGTCAGTCTGTCAGTCTGTCAGTCTGTCAGTCTGTCAGTCTGTCAGTCTGTCAGTCTGTCAGTCTGTCAGTCTGTCAGTCTGTCAGTCTGTCAGTCTGTCAGTCTGTCAGTCTGTCAGTCTGTCAGTCTGTCAGTCTGTCAGTCTGTCAGTCTGTCAGTCTGTCAGTCTGTCAGTCTGTCAGTCTGTCAGTCTGTCAGTCTGTCAGTCTGTCAGTCTGTCAGTCTGTCAGTCTGTCAGTCTGTCAGTCTGTCAGTCTGTCAGTCTGTCAGTCTGTCAGTCTGTCAGTCTGTCAGTCTGTCAGTCTGTCAGTCTGTCAGTCTGTCAGTCTGTCAGTCTGTCAGTCTGTCAGTCTGTCAGTCTGTCAGTCTGTCAGTCTGTCAGTCTGTCAGTCTGTCAGTCTGTCAGTCTGTCAGTCTGTCAGTCTGTCAGTCTGTCAGTCTGTCAGTCTGTCAGTCTGTCAGTCTGTCAGTCTGTCAGTCTGTCAGTCTGTCAGTCTGTCAGTCTGTCAGTCTGTCAGTCTGTCAGTCTGTCAGTCTGTCAGTCTGTCAGTCTGTCAGTCTGTCAGTCTGTCAGTCTGTCAGTCTGTCAGTCTGTCAGTCTGTCAGTCTGTCAGTCTGTCAGTCTGTCAGTCTGTCAGTCTGTCAGTCTGTCAGTCTGTCAGTCTGTCAGTCTGTCAGTCTGTCAGTCTGTCAGTCTGTCAGTCTGTCAGTCTGTCAGTCTGTCAGTCTGTCAGTCTGTCAGTCTGTCAGTCTGTCAGTCTGTCAGTCTGTCAGTCTGTCAGTCTGTCAGTCTGTCAGTCTGTCAGTCTGTCAGTCTGTCAGTCTGTCAGTCTGTCAGTCTGTCAGTCTGTCAGTCTGTCAGTCTGTCAGTCTGTCAGTCTGTCAGTCTGTCAGTCTGTCAGTCTGTCAGTCTGTCAGTCTGTCAGTCTGTCAGTCTGTCAGTCTGTCAGTCTGTCAGTCTGTCAGTCTGTCAGTCTGTCAGTCTGTCAGTCTGTCAGTCTGTCAGTCTGTCAGTCTGTCAGTCTGTCAGTCTGTCAGTCTGTCAGTCTGTCAGTCTGTCAGTCTGTCAGTCTGTCAGTCTGTCAGTCTGTCAGTCTGTCAGTCTGTCAGTCTGTCAGTCTGTCAGTCTGTCAGTCTGTCAGTCTGTCAGTCTGTCAGTCTGTCAGTCTGTCAGTCTGTCAGTCTGTCAGTCTGTCAGTCTGTCAGTCTGTCAGTCTGTCAGTCTGTCAGTCTGTCAGTCTGTCAGTCTGTCAGTCGGTCAGTCGGTCAGTCGGTCAGTCGGTCAGTCTGTCAGTCGGTCAGTCTGTCAGTCTGTCAGTCTGTCAGTCTGTCAGTCTGTCAGTCTGTCAGTCTGTCAGTCTGTCAGTCTGTCAGTCTGTCAGTCTGTCAGTCTGTCAGTCTGTCAGTCTGTCAGTCTGTCAGTCTGTCAGTCTGTCAGTCTGTCAGTCTGTCAGTCTGTCAGTCTGTCAGTCTGTCAGTCTGTCAGTCTGTCAGTCTGTCAGTCTGTCAGTCTGTCAGTCTGTCAGTCTGTCAGTCTGTCAGTCTGTCAGTCTGTCAGTCTGTCAGTCTGTCAGTCTGTCAGTCTGTCAGTCTGTCAGTCTGTCAGTCTGTCAGTCTGTCAGTCTGTCAGTCTGTCAGTCTGTCAGTCTGTCAGTCTGTCAGTCTGTCAGTCTGTCAGTCTGTCAGTCTGTCAGTCTGTCAGTCTGTCAGTCTGTCAGTCTGTCAGTCTGTCAGTCTGTCAGTCTGTCAGTCTGTCAGTCTGTCAGTCTGTCAGTCTGTCAGTCTGTCAGTCTGTCAGTCTGTCAGTCTGTCAGTCTGTCAGTCTGTCAGTCTGTCAGTCTGTCAGTCTGTCAGTCTGTCAGTCTGTCAGTCTGTCAGTCTGTCAGTCTGTCAGTCTGTCAGTCTGTCAGTCTGTCAGTCTGTCAGTCTGTCAGTCTGTCAGTCTGTCAGTCTGTCAGTCTGTCAGTCTGTCAGTCTGTCAGTCTGTCAGTCTGTCAGTCTGTCAGTCTGTCAGTCTGTCAGTCTGTCAGTCTGTCAGTCTGTCAGTCTGTCAGTCTGTCAGTCTGTCAGTCTGTCAGTCTGTCAGTCTGTCAGTCTGTCAGTCTGTCAGTCTGTCAGTCTGTCAGTCTGTCAGTCTGTCAGTCTGTCAGTCTGTCAGTCTGTCAGTCTGTCAGTCTGTCAGTCTGTCAGTCTGTCAGTCTGTCAGTCTGTCAGTCTGTCAGTCTGTCAGTCTGTCAGTCTGTCAGTCTGTCAGTCTGTCAGTCTGTCAGTCTGTCAGTCTGTCAGTCTGTCAGTCTGTCAGTCTGTCAGTCTGTCAGTCTGTCAGTCTGTCAGTCTGTCAGTCTGTCAGTCTGTCAGTCTGTCAGTCTGTCAGTCTGTCAGTCTGTCAGTCTGTCAGTCTGTCAGTCTGTCAGTCTGTCAGTCTGTCAGTCTGTCAGTCTGTCAGTCTGTCAGTCTGTCAGTCTGTCAGTCTGTCAGTCTGTCAGTCTGTCAGTCTGTCAGTCTGTCAGTCTGTCAGTCTGTCAGTCTGTCAGTCTGTCAGTCTGTCAGTCTGTCAGTCTGTCAGTCTGTCAGTCTGTCAGTCTGTCAGTCTGTCAGTCTGTCAGTCTGTCAGTCTGTCAGTCTGTCAGTCTGTCAGTCTGTCAGTCTGTCAGTCTGTCAGTCTGTCAGTCTGTCAGTCTGTCAGTCTGTCAGTCTGTCAGTCTGTCAGTCTGTCAGTCTGTCAGTCTGTCAGTCTGTCAGTCTGTCAGTCTGTCAGTCTGTCAGTCTGTCAGTCTGTCAGTCTGTCAGTCTGTCAGTCTGTCAGTCTGTCAGTCTGTCAGTCTGTCAGTCTGTCAGTCTGTCAGTCTGTCAGTCTGTCAGTCTGTCAGTCTGTCAGTCTGTCAGTCTGTCAGTCTGTCAGTCTGTCAGTCTGTCAGTCTGTCAGTCTGTCAGTCTGTCAGTCTGTCAGTCTGTCAGTCTGTCAGTCTGTCAGTCTGTCAGTCTGTCAGTCTGTCAGTCTGTCAGTCTGTCAGTCTGTCAGTCTGTCAGTCTGTCAGTCTGTCAGTCTGTCAGTCTGTCAGTCTGTCAGTCTGTCAGTCTGTCAGTCTGTCAGTCTGTCAGTCTGTCAGTCTGTCAGTCTGTCAGTCTGTCAGTCTGTCAGTCTGTCAGTCTGTCAGTCTGTCAGTCTGTCAGTCTGTCAGTCTGTCAGTCTGTCAGTCTGTCAGTCTGTCAGTCTGTCAGTCTGTCAGTCTGTCAGTCTGTCAGTCTGTCAGTCTGTCAGTCTGTCAGTCTGTCAGTCTGTCAGTCTGTCAGTCTGTCAGTCTGTCAGTCTGTCAGTCTGTCAGTCTGTCAGTCTGTCAGTCTGTCAGTCTGTCAGTCTGTCAGTCTGTCAGTCTGTCAGTCTGTCAGTCTGTCAGTCTGTCAGTCTGTCAGTCTGTCAGTCTGTCAGTCTGTCAGTCTGTCAGTCTGTCAGTCTGTCAGTCTGTCAGTCTGTCAGTCTGTCAGTCTGTCAGTCTGTCAGTCTGTCAGTCTGTCAGTCTGTCAGTCTGTCAGTCTGTCAGTCTGTCAGTCTGTCAGTCTGTCAGTCTGTCAGTCTGTCAGTCTGTCAGTCTGTCAGTCTGTCAGTCTGTCAGTCTGTCAGTCTGTCAGTCTGTCAGTCTGTCAGTCTGTCAGTCTGTCAGTCTGTCAGTCTGTCAGTCTGTCAGTCTGTCAGTCTGTCAGTCTGTCAGTCTGTCAGTCTGTCAGTCTGTCAGTCTGTCAGTCTGTCAGTCTGTCAGTCTGTCAGTCTGTCAGTCTGTCAGTCTGTCAGTCTGTCAGTCTGTCAGTCTGTCAGTCTGTCAGTCTGTCAGTCTGTCAGTCTGTCAGTCTGTCAGTCTGTCAGTCTGTCAGTCTGTCAGTCTGTCAGTCTGTCAGTCTGTCAGTCTGTCAGTCTGTCAGTCTGTCAGTCTGTCAGTCTGTCAGTCTGTCAGTCTGTCAGTCTGTCAGTCTGTCAGTCTGTCAGTCTGTCAGTCTGTCAGTCTGTCAGTCTGTCAGTCTGTCAGTCTGTCAGTCTGTCAGTCTGTCAGTCTGTCAGTCTGTCAGTCTGTCAGTCTGTCAGTCTGTCAGTCTGTCAGTCTGTCAGTCTGTCAGTCTGTCAGTCTGTCAGTCTGTCAGTCTGTCAGTCTGTCAGTCTGTCAGTCTGTCAGTCTGTCAGTCTGTCAGTCTGTCAGTCTGTCAGTCTGTCAGTCTGTCAGTCTGTCAGTCTGTCAGTCTGTCAGTCTGTCAGTCTGTCAGTCTGTCAGTCTGTCAGTCTGTCAGTCTGTCAGTCTGTCAGTCTGTCAGTCTGTCAGTCTGTCAGTCTGTCAGTCTGTCAGTCTGTCAGTCTGTCAGTCTGTCAGTCTGTCAGTCTGTCAGTCTGTCAGTCTGTCAGTCTGTCAGTCTGTCAGTCTGTCAGTCTGTCAGTCTGTCAGTCTGTCAGTCTGTCAGTCTGTCAGTCTGTCAGTCTGTCAGTCTGTCAGTCTGTCAGTCTGTCAGTCTGTCAGTCTGTCAGTCTGTCAGTCTGTCAGTCTGTCAGTCTGTCAGTCTGTCAGTCTGTCTGTCAGTCTGTGTACAAGATTTCTCAAAAACTAATAGAGCTAGCGCCATGAAATTTTATAGGCATGTTGGGTCCTGAAATGGGACGATCCTGTCAACTTTTGGTGGAAATCCGTTTACCGGAAGTATCCAAAATGGCGGTTTTTCAAAAATCGCAATTTCGTTTTTCTCGATTTACTCCCAAACTACGGGTTTTTTAGTGGCCTTAAATATGACAGAACTTGGAGAAAATAAAATTTCCCACACTTTTGTCTTTAGCTATAACTCGATATCTCAACCTGTTATCGAGATAAACCGTTATTTCCAAAAAAAAAAAACAGTTTTTTGCGATTATCTCGAAAATTAACGGGTTTTTGCTGACTGAATGTATGAAGTGAATTAATGAGAATGGCATTCTGCACAATTTTGTTTCTTACCGTTATCCGTTATCTTTTACCGTTATTGAGATATTTAGATTAAAATATAAAAGAATATATTTTTGCAAATTCTTGCAAACTAACGGTTTTTCGACAAATCAGTAAAAAGAATAATTAAAGATGTTAACATTTTCTACATTTTTGCCATTTACCGTAAATTGATATCTTTTACAGTTCTCAAGTTATCTCAAATTTTGTATGTTTTTGATATTTTTGAATAGATCAAGAATTTATTGGGAGGTCGTCTTAGGTTGACAACGCGACAGGGCTCTAGCGTAAATTGTGCAGGGTCGTAGATTTTGTAGAAGAAAGTTTTGTGTTGACCACAACTGATATTTTTTCTCTAAGGGCACCCCTTCTGGAAAATTGTTGCAAAAATGCATAGCAAGCATAAAAAAATGAGATTTGGAGTAAGCCTCAGCCGAAATAGAGTACGTTTCGCATATTTGGTGATTATTTTTTCCACCGTTTGATAAATTATAACGATAAAATGAAATACCGGGACAAAGTTCAATTTCTGTGACGGGACAACATGCCTAAATCCCGGATAGTCTCGACCATCCCGTTTGGTAACCCTAATTCTAGCCAAAGTCACTCTTCCAAAAATTTATAGAAAACTACGATTTTGGAAAAACTCGCTGGTTCGACAGATTATCAGACCGCACTAAAGATCGGAAGTTGTGAAAATTTTAATAAAAACAAAAGCGCTGCCGCAGGCGAAATCTGTTAATATAAATCTGTCGGAAAATCTTTGAGAAAGTGCAACACAGGCGAAAAGATGGATTTTACAGCAAACCCCTAGCCAAAGTAAAGTCTTTTTTGCAAATTTAGTGGTGGTTTTTTCTAGTGTTTAAGAAATTATAACTTTATTTTGGGAATCTGGGACAAAAGTTTAGTTTCCGTGACGCCGGATTAGATTCCTACGTTCGGGACTGTCCCGGCAATTTTGGAACGTATGGTCACCCAACTTATAGACGAAATTATATACAATAAAATTTTCTTCCGCAAAAATCTTCTTCAAACTCTTTTCTTATTTCATCGGAGCCAAATAGGGAAGATTTCCGTAAAAATAAATTTTTTGAGCTATAATTTTGTAATGGTGGGAAACTGCATAAATATTTCATTAACAATTCTAAAGATGGCGGAGGGGAGGTTTTCTTCAAAAATTTTTAAATTTTTTTTCCCGTTTTACATGGATTGCGAACCCTTGATAATTTGTTGCAAATCAGCAAGAGAAAAGGTCGAGATAGCCGTCTATGTTGATGTTGTGCGAAGAGCATACGTCGTTTACTTGAAAGGACAGTTCTTTGTTTGACCGCCCTGTTCTTTAATTATCCTAGAAACAGTTCTCCAGAAGTCCCAAATTTCGATGGTTTCACAAAGAATATGAAAAAATTTTTTTTTTTGCCAGATCTTTCTGACTTTGATTAACTTTCTTATTGACGAAATTCTGTTCATTAGAGTTTGAGAGAAACACTGAAAAATAATTACGAATTTATGGGCTAGGGAAAAACTACTCAAGAACATTTTTCAGTTGTTTTAATGATATATCATTCCAATAAAATTTGTTTAAACATTTGAAAAAGCTGAACAAAATTCAGGTGTTTAAATTATCGACTATTTCAAAAGTTTGACCTAATTATACTGTGGCCAAAAATAAAACCCCAGCAATTAGTAACGAAAATTGATCCAAGTTAATGAAATGTTTACACCATCATCAATTGGGCCACATTAGATTCTAATCTTTAAAATTGCTATTTGCCTTTCTGCTCTTAACATCAACTTAAAATGAAATTCAGCGAAAATTCTTCGCCCATTTTCGTTAAAACATAATATTTTATCAACAGTCTGGGATCAATAGGAAACCTTTTTCTTTTCTTCATGTCATCACAAGGAAAATTACTTACCTACATGTTGGCGTACTTGAAATTAAACACCTTAAAGTCTAATTTAATGTGCGATGCTAATGTAAAACTTCTGTACGCACTTTTCCCGTCCACGTAATGAGAGAGGAAAAAAAATTGCTTTTAGTCGTGCGAACCAAAAAAAAAAAAAACACTCAAACAGGCTAGAAAATGCTAAAATCTTTTATATAAACGTAACATTTTTATGTTGTGCTAAGAAAAATAAAGCAACAATTATTTAAACCTCGTGTTTTGTTGGCTTTTGGCTAGATTCTAGGGCAAGGTTTCTGATGGTGTTTCGAGAAGATCATAGACGATCCGATAGTAATAATTTTACTTGAGTTTATTAGATGGTGATCTACTATATAGCAACATGACTGTCGGTCCAAGGTGATGCAACTTTTTCGAAGGGCCGGTCGATATTTACATATTTTCAACTGTGGAAAACTTTATTAGCATTTTGGCTTTTTTCGAAAGTTTTTTTCTTTCTTAGATCTTAGAAAAGGTGTTTTCAGTCAATTTTGAAAGCGTCAACATGACGAAATGTTGTTTTAGGTCTGTAAATGATTTACGATGGAGGTTATGTAAGATCGTGGCTTCAGAAAACACTTAAACGGGGGCCCTTGGGTCGACCATAAAAGGGACGACGAAGATTTTTGTAGAATTGAAGCTAAAAGTAAACTATGGTATTTTGTGTGTTTACTTTGGATGATTGGCAGTTAAAACTAAAACGATTTTGACATTTTTTTTGCTCTCCTAAGTGATTTAGAGATCACAATCAGTGATTTTAGGTAAACACTATGGAATCACTTGAAATATACTCAAATTTCAATTAATATATTATAGTTGATGGATTTTGCTAGTAATTCTAGAAGTGCTATATTTGAACTCAATTTTGTTTTCAAGTTTGACGTGCTTTATAATGAAAACAGACTAGAATTGTTGAATGTTTATGGTTGAAACTATGAAATAAGATCGATTAGGGTGTTTTCTAAAAGCTCACGGACTATGAAACCATGTTGACGGATATTTACAATTGTTTTATGTACGACTTTTTGATATCAATTAATTGAAAGAATAGCACGTTTATTATGCTTTGATAAGTGTGCATAATTTTGATATTCAGCTACAGATTTGCTTATCCGACGTAATCTAAATTGTAAGACGAGACTTTTGATCGAGAGAATATGTTTTCCGCGTCACACCTTGTTTACTATTTTTCAGTATACCTAAATATTAGGACTGCTCTTAGATTATAAATAAAGGTCAATTTTTTTTGCTCATACTTAATATATATGCGGAGGGGCTGTTGGGCGACAAATTGCGGTCTATGATTAGGAATCACAGAAAATGATTGTGGAAAACCACACAAAAGGACGACCGTCACCAACCCTTGCTACACTACTGCAAAATCAGTCAAAATAAAACTTAACAAATGTGAATATCATTTTATTGATAACTAGCTTGCATCATACCTGTCGTTACCGGGTTAAGTTTTTTAATTTTTTTTATGGTCTATGTTGGAGCTAAAGTTCAGGCCAATCGGCTCGGTAGTTTCCCCGCGAAAGGGTAACATAGTGGGAAAACTAAGTTTCGAGATGACTTTACTCCCTCCCCTTACTCCCCCCACCTGTAGGGCTACTTTTTAATGAATCTATGTTGGGGCTGGACCCCCGATGAACATCTATGCCAAATTTCAGGCCAATCGGTTCAGTAGTTTCCTCGCGAAAGAGTAACATAGCGCAAAAACTAAGTTTCGAAATCACTTTACCCCCTCCTCTTACTCCCCCCATCCCTCGCGCTACTTTTCCGTATGCCTATGTTGGAACCAGAACTACCACAGACACTCATACCAAATTTCAAGTCAATCGGTTCAGCCGTTTTTGCGTGAAAGAGGAACATACAGACCGACAGACACCAACTCATTTTTATATATTAGTATGATATCACGGCATGTGGGTGAGTCTAGGATGGATATTTTACGAAGGTCAAGGAGGTGGGGTGATTAAGGGATACGAAAATTTATAGAGTTCACTACAAAATACACTCCATATAGTGGACATCCAATATAGTAAGTTCCCGATATACACTCAGAAAAATGGAGGCTAACTCGACGACCTACATACGGCGTAATTGGCCTCGGGCAGGCGCGCGTTCGCCTGCATGTGGGCTAGTAAAACTGAGTTGATCTGTGGTCGGAGGAATTCTGAAATTAAACCACCAGCAGGTGCAGTAGGGCATTGGGAGCTGCACGAGTTGACCTTAGATAGGTTAACTCTGACCGCTAGCTGGCTTACAGAAACCTCTGTAAGGTCAGAGTTAACCTGACAAAAAGTTGACCTGGTCATTTTTCTGAGTCTAGTAAACACATTAGCGATTCCAAAAAATGAAAAACTCGTTTTTTTGTGCCTGAAGAAGTGCACAAACTGTACTGCTACGTGATAAGGACTCCAAATACGAAATCAATTTTAATGGAACTTATATGTCCAACACAATGCTGAGAAAAAAAGTAAATCTAACTATTTTATAATGGAGAATCGGGTCTTTAACTAAAATAGTTAATTTCAATTACAAAAACAGTCAATTTAACCACAAAATTGTAGATTTTACTACTAAAGTTATTATAAAAAGTAGGTATTTTTGTAATTGAAAAGTTATAATCCCAATTTCCCATTACAATATAGATATTTTTTCCCTGCCTGTGTATATTGGAGAAATAAAACCGTCTTTAGCTAAAATTTCTATTTTATCCAGTTTTGTGGTGTTTTAATTCCAGCTTAACCCTTTTGATCCATAGTAAAAAGTTTATCCAGCTTCGCGGAGTTAAAAAAGTCAAAAAAAAAAAACTCCATGCCGATTTCAAATTAAAAAAAAATCGGATGAAATCGAGCTCACACTTATATGTGTGTAGCTTTTGATATTTAAGTTATAATGTTGACGAACATGTAATTCAAAACATTGATTCTCATATTTTTACAATATTTAAAATATCAATTTCTCGTTTCAATGAAAACTGCTTAAATTAATTAAAATTCATTTGAATGCTTATCACAGCAGTTCGAAATTAAACTCCGAAAGTTCCGGGTATCT